>VXBI01013294.1:1284618-1396267 GCA_013397375.1 Toxostoma redivivum | reverse complement strand
GGGGGGGGGGGGAAGGGGAGGGAAGCGAAACTCGCTTTGCAAACAAACAGCGCCACCCAGCGTCACTCCACGGACACCACACCGGGAACGGCTGGAATTAATCCTGCCCGTGCCAAAACCAACCTTCTCTCTATTTTTTATTATTTACCAGCAGCACATGTCTCTCCCTATTCAGCACTGAAATGCAAAATAGCCTCGCTCTAGCTGGGGAAAAAAAATTTAAAAGAAAAAAAAAAGGAAAGAAAAAATATAGTAACACATTAAGGAACTCGAGAGTGCAGTTCTAGCTTGAAAAGCAAACACATTCAAATGATGGGGGTTTTGCTCAGTTTGTCTGATTTTTATTTTTTGCAATCTTTGTTTCTGGCTCGTGATAGAAACAAAATCAAACTTCTACTTAAATGAGTGCAGGTGAGTAATAAAATGAAGTGAGCGTGTTTTCCTCATTCATCATTGCCTCCTACACCCATGTTCAACTACAGGACCTATATTACTGCTGCTATCAAAAGCAGGACAGCAACAACTGCTTCTTTTTGCACGACAGGTACAGGAGTATCACTTGAGTAGAATAAGAAATCACTGAGAGAGTGGGAAACAATAAAGCCTTCCCCTTGTGTTCCCCTCCCTCCAAAACCAGCATTCACCTCTTCTATGTGAAGTACCTTGACTCCTCAGCTGCTTAGAAGTAATTTTGCATGAACATGGCTTCTTCCATTCCCTTTCAGAAGGAACAGCAAACATACTTAATTCTACTATTTTGAGAAGTAGAAGTTTTAACATAAGAACAAACTCCATGGTAAACAGAAATTGCAGTTCTCTACTTGGGAAAGGCTGATGAGGGCTGAAATCAGAACATCTCTACAAACTATCAGGTGAGAAAGATTGCTAAGTGAAAAAGGCAGATCTGGTATCATGCTGAATTTCTACTGTCTTAAAACATATTTTACAGAAAGACTTAATTCTACCACAGACCACTTTTCAGCTTAATTTAGTACAGAAACATTTTGTGTGTGAAGGGAGAAAGGAAAGAGGCATGAATGCTTACAGTGCCCTGTGAGTCACATACCTTCCATTCACAGCCCCCAGCCACACAGAGGGGTTATCAGACTCACCACATCACTTCCAGAAAACACCTTTACTTGTAATCAGTCAGCCAAGTCTAAGCTACACAAATGAGTGTTTCTCAAAAACATGAGCATCACCTCCACCCCAATTTGCTGAAGGACCAACAAAGAGACACCACAAAAGTCCCCAGTCTTAGCCCTACATGTTAACAGATGAGACAGACACAGAATTTCCTGTGAGGGGCAAGGGGGAGTTGGTTGAGAGAAGAATCTAGTCAAGGCATTAGCTTTACCGATGATAAAAAATTTGTTGCTTGGTTGCCCTCACCCATCATATTCTCTCTTCACACATTGAGTTATAAGATGCATAACACACTTACTGGTCAAACACAGGATGATTCTTTGTAAGCAATACCTACAGAATTACAAAGCCCAGGAGGTAAGGTGTGTTTCACTGGTCTGGCCTCTCAGGAATCTCAGCTAAGATGATCATAGCCCTTTAGGTAAATTATAAATCAAGCATGTTAACTCCTATCTTTCACACTTTCCTCCACAGAAAAGCATCTCATCACCAGTAAATTCCATTATGAAATAAATTTACTTCAAACTTCAAACTTCCACACAAAAAAAAAATAAAAATAAATCTAAGACATAAACAACTTAGGGCAAATTTTCTACAGGGGTTCTAAGTTATACCATGTCCTAATATTTCATCAGTTTAGGCCTTGAATGCTACAAAAATAAATTCCTGTATCACTTTTTCCCCATTTAAAATAGCAGTACAATAAATCAAGTAATTGCAAAAGGTCAAATGCCTCCACGTTTTTCCACCACAAACCCACCAGGGCAGGGACACAAGTGAAAACAAGCTGAAGACAATGTGGAGTGAGTCTCTATAGAAAAGAAGCCAGCCTAATGCTCAGCCACAATCAGGCAGACAAATATCGTATCAGAAGTTATTAGAAAAGTAACAGAGGAAAACAAACAATACCTCTGCAAGAAGCAGTTTGAGGAGAATGTAGAGGAGTGATTATTTATCTCAAGAAGGTGACAGTATCTATAAAAACAATGAAGGAACTTTTGTTCACAATATGCTTTTTCAAAATTAGATTGTCAAAGTATGTGGCCAGATAATTCAAATTCTTTCTTCTGATACTTAGTTCAATCTTGTGTGCACTAAAACAAGTCCTTCACAGCCCATTCAAAAGAGCTGTACTATTCACATAGTGAAAACTAATCCGATTTCAGAAGTTTTAAATGTGTCAACAGATCAGGTTTCACTAAAGGCACCTGTACCTGCCCCAGCAAGATTCTTGTGCACACACGATGTTTTGGCATGACGGAGTCCCTGTTTTTAAGAACACTGTTGGGATACACCAATTAAGATATACACACAGCAGTCCCATACTTGGATCACAATTTTGTAAGCATAAAACATTATTGCACTATTTGCTTTATAAATCAAGATAACCCAGCAGCAACAGTTGAGTCTCTAAGTTTTAGTTCAAACTGGAGACCTAGGGAAGACTGGTCATAAAGATGTAACTTGTCATTTGACAAATGGTGTTCATTATGCTTACAGCCATATGATTATTTGTCTGGGTAGCTGACTGAACCTGAAATGGGGGTAGTGGTACTTGCAAAAAACAGCTGGAACATATACAGACACAGTTGTATGAGCTGTTCAGGTGAGCTTCTGGACTCAGGTGGTATTTCATACCATAGTCACACAAGAGAGCTAACTTTACCCAATGAAATTCCATTGGTTATCTCCCTAAATGTTTTTAAAGCTTTACAGCAGCTGAAATTTTAACAATGATCTTAAACAGAACCTGCAGGAGGTATAAATTGTAAATACTTACCTCACTATTGACTGAAGCTATTGCTAAATGCCAAATGTTAAATGTTTACTCAAGTTTTGTACAATATATCTACATATCTGCAAATTTGCCCCACCCCCCCTTTTTTTCTTTTAAAGGTTATTCTGAAAGTCAGAATTACCAAAATCAGTACCAGTTCTGGGGATTTAAAGGGAATGAGCTCTGTCTCCTGAACTGATAACAAATGCTACCTGCAAGATTTACCTCTGTGCTGCTGACAGAATAGGACAGTTCCTATGTTGACTCCTTTATTTGATGGCTATTTCTTCTTTCTCAATATACTCATCTCATTTTCAACACTGATTGTGCAACATTCATTTTTGTAACACAAGTATTACTGTATAATGCGGTCTTACAAGATTTTTAATATTTCCTCATCTGCTTGAATGCCTTATATGTCAGCAGCAAGCTTTTTAGGAAAATAAATGCCTGTTTTGTTTTTTTCTATTTTATGGTACCCTGACATTGAGCCAATACATGGAACCCTGGGGATGGATACAAATGCTAGGAAATAACCACATTTGCTAGGTTTATAGGTCACATTTTCAAATGGACTGGGATAGTAAGTAATGTAATAGTAAGTAAGTAATGTTTATAAAATCTGGAAGCCTTTTACCACTGCATATCCCCACCATTTAAACAACACCTATAGTCCATATACTTAAAATACTTCTTCTGCTGTCAGAACTTACTTCAAGCAGCCACCATGTACATTCTATATCTGAAATAGCCAGGAAAAAAAATATTTACAGGCTTAAAGCACATAATGGTGCATAGGTAAATGCAGGAGAAAGACCTCCTGATAGGAAAATTGTTTCAAGCTTCAGGAACTCTTTTGCAGGTGGTACCAAGACGTGGAGTAGCCTGGAAAGCACAAGAATGTGATGTGCAACTCCACCTGGGGCCACAAGATAGAGCCAGCAGCGCGTTCTCAAGCCCTGCAGCCCAGCTGGTCCCACCACACCTTCCCGGACCTAATGGGGACCAACCCCCCACAGAAATGGGATGTGCTATTGAAAACGAGATCATAAACCCAAGATTTACATATGCAAATGAAAAAAGACAGCACGAGGCTTATCAAACAGGTTCATTCTGTTTCAGTATGTTTATCACAAGCCTGAAAGTTGGCGTTTTGAGATGTGTGCAGCTTTTCTGCAGAGAAGCAGCACTTCATGCTTGCCCTATTCTGATATTTCTCCCCAGGGAAGACTGCAGAGCACTGAGGTGAGCATCAGAAGCCACTCCTGACTAACGCTGAGGAGCAGTGCTTGCTCTGTTCGTTTTCCTCATCAGTATTCACAGTGCTATGCTTCCTGAGTACTTTTAAAGACAAAATTGTGCTATTCTTTTTTTCATTATCACTGCTCCACTTCAAGAGAGGGCAAGGTGGGTTTTTTTCTCCTTGGATATGATTTACTGAAATTAGTGTGTTACCAATTATGCATGTGCATTACAGTGCATGGGGTAGATGCCTTTGCCTTCACACAGCCCTGGACTGCAGAGCACTGACACCTAACTGAAGATATTAAACCAACAAGGATTAGCAATGAGAGGAAAGAAATCTCCTATTTGCAACTTTTTCCTATTTGATTCCAGAGACGAAAAGCCATGTTTGGAGTAACTTTTCTAAGTACAGCTTAACAGATCTTAAATCTGTATTTTTCAGAATATACTTCAAGATAATAAAGCGTATGGGAAAAAAACCCCTATATATTCAGAGATGCCACAGCACCTAATAAATAATGTTACAGTGATGGCATTTTGTCATTATTACACACACTGCTCAAGATAAAATAAACTCACCAGTTACATATTAAATGTCAAAGATAAACCTTAATGTTGTCCATCCTGCCAATAAAGAATGGACAAATAATCAGTCCACAAACCTCATGTTTCCTTCTCCTAGTTTTAAACATGTTGCTATGCTGCTGTTTTCAATAACTGTTTGGGTGAGGGCAAATTTTCAGATGCTATAAGGCATTCAAATAATCACAAGATCAATTCTCATGTTATCAATGAATATAAAACTACTAGTGCTGGTTCTGCATTCACTTTACGTTTGAAATACAGAACTTAATGAAAAAGACTGTGCATTAAGGTATGTAACTTTTGCAATTAATTTTGTTCTGTAATTTCCAACAAGTTGCTATTTGCTTGGCTAATAATCCAAAAACACTCTTAAATCCTAACGTAGAAAATTAGAAAAATATTAGTATTTAGAAACTGGAACTATATAAAGCATTTAGTTGTAACACCACTATTTGCTATATAAGTGATATATTTTTCAAGCACAGTTGTTTTCTTCCAGCACTTTGCTCCATCCTTCACATCATTTTCTTTCCTTAATCTTCTGCTGAAGATCCTGGGGTTTGGAGGTGTTGTTTTTACCCATTATTACAATCTCTTCCTTCCTCTTTCTCATGTTTTTGCTTCTTCACTCTGAGCACAAACTTATGTTCCTGTGATCATGTAACTCTCAGTGCTATGATGCATTTCCTTGCACTCATTTCTCCTCTTCCATACAGTGCTCTGTTCTGAACTCTCTCATTTTCACTTGCCTGGGAATATGAAAATATGAATTCCACTATCTACCTACACACAGAAATAGGTCAGGAACAAATACATGCTGACAGCAAATTCTCCCACATCTGAGAAGATAAACAGCATTCACAATTGGTCCAGAAATTGCTCTCTCTGGGAAGTCACTGTTTGGCCACATGCAATTCCTACAGGGGAACAGATAAGACTGTCTCAAAATTTTGATGCAAGTCTTTTTATTACAACATTCCTCAAACTTTACAAACTGCAACCATCTTCTCATACATTTTTGTGCAACTGCTCAACTTGGCAGAAGCACAGAGGAGTGACAGTCAGCTGGATTTTTTGGCTGCAGGTATAAACATTGAGTCCCCTCCCCTGAAGGATTAAACTGCTGCCAGCAACCTGAGGAAATTCACAGTTCCCCAGTGAATGGAAAACATTGCCACTAGTTATTTCTTTCTCCCTACCCTGGAGGAACTGAGCTGCTGCCAATTAACATAGCATTTTCCTACACTTTGCAATCCCTTTGAACTTTTTCAGGATTTTACAGGAAACAGTTTTGTCTCTATGTAAATCTATTCAGTGCAAATCCCAGTCACAAAAAAAGGACTGATAACTGTAGCAGAAGCCCCTAGACAAGGGAATCTTGTTAGTCTGCATCCATTACTCAAAAAAATGTGGTATTTAAAACCAATTTGCACAACAGCCAAGAAGAATCTAAGTGCAATGGAAAAGAAAACACAGTGACAAACAAATAAAGTGCACGAGACAAACTACATTCAAAAATTCCACAGAGTGGAGATTATACTGCTTTTCATGTTACTGCCCACATTACTACAAGCTGTCATTCCTTGAGAAATAGGATTAAAAGCTGACTATTCTGCATACATCATGAACACTCATAATGTTTAATGACAGAGAAACAACAAGAGTTTCAGGGTAAAGGGACAGGAGACTAGCAACTGGAATATTGGTATGAGATTGCTGCTTAAAGAAAAGCTTCTCTTCCCCAGTTTGGTTTTCATCTGTCCACATACATAGCAAGATACATGCAGAACTCATCTCACACTAGTCAAAAATACCCTCTCATTCGCCTGAATAACTGCATTGCTTTATTTTAAAAATTCTCAGAGATGTCTTCTTTATGTAATACGTTAAAAACTCACGAAATCAGCTTCAAGTTTTCCCATTTCTTGTTTGTAGCTTCTCATTCGACTGCTGTACATCCCTCGGCTTTGAGGCGGGATCTCTCGAACTTCAAGTTCCATCTGCTCAAGCTGACAAGTAAAAACAAGGAGGAGGTATATAAATCAAAAGGTTAATTAAAGCAAGAATAAATGTACCTAAGCCCAAGAAATATTTCTCCTTTAAAAGGAAAAATGGTGCTTATTCTGCAATATAAAAACAATTCATCACCATTTTTGCACAGTCTTAAGTCAAGAAACAAGTGACAACATTAGTATTACTAACACTCAGAGGGAATTGTTTGAGCCAAACACTCTAGATAATTCCTGCAAATAAGCATAGTTCAAAAGAAAGCCTACCTCCACCTAGCTGTGCAGNTTTTTTTAAGTTTTATTTACCACCAGTCTGCATGTTTAATAAAGTAATTCTTATGTTTAATAAACTAATTCTTTTTTCTTTAAATATTGCTAATTCAGCAGAATTACAAAATCTGGATACTTAAATCTACGTCCCAAATCTATATGTAAGTATATTAAATAGCTTTATTTTATAATTTCAGGGTTCAGTGACAATGCTATTCAAGAACTTGTATGGATCAAATGGATTAAAAAATTAGAGACATATTCTAGCTTTCAAAAGCCTTTTTTATTTATTCTCGTCATGTGGAATTCCAAGGGGCCTGAAATACTAGATTACAGGACAGGAGTACAGCAAATCAAAAGTTGTAAATGAGGGCTGCTAATGACCTGCCCAGTGGGTCTTGGAGCCTGCTCTAAATGGCTGTTCAGGAATTCTACTTTGAACAGCAGAAGAATCCCACATCTGTCTTTTAAAATCTTTCCAATTCACTTAAAAAAGATAAATAATACCTCTCCTTGGTTGCTGTAGGCACCTGAAACAATATTTACTCACCTCCTACTGATCTTGGTTGAGCAATATGGCATTGGAGCAGAAATGCTTTTCAATTAGGGTCCCAGGCTACTGGTTGCAGGTCTTCACAAGGGACTGCTAGAATTTATTCCTACGTAATCACTTGCTTACACTTTGAAATTTCATCCTCATATCAGAAGAAAAGCATCTGAATTTAATCAATGGAATTGCCAGATACTCAAAAGTCATTTTGCCTGATCTATTCTGATTATACAAAATGATATTCAATAATAAACTGTAAAGCAGACTTTAATTAAATAGTCACTAATGAATTGAAACCCACAAAGCAATTTCTAATTCTACCCAGGTCTTTAGCTCAGGCTTAACTTTCCAAAGGGGTATTATAAATTAAACCAATAGCTGGAATTAACAGCTTATTTCTAATCAAATTCATCTTAATATATTTGATCTCAAATGTTCCATAAACATTTCTCTCATATATATATATGTGTGTGTGTGCAAGGTTGGGAAATTTTAATGAAGTCTGAATTCTTGTCTATTATATAAAAATATCTACCAGTAAATCCAGAATTTGCACCAACAATCAGACTGTGGTCCATGAAATCTAAAATTTTCATTCCAAAGAGTTAATATTAGAGAATGTAAGGTGCAAGGAACAATGATGAAGCATGTTTAGGCTGACCAATATTTACCAATGTTTTTTCATCATGAGATTAAATGGGTGCATTTTGTGGCTGGGCTGAGAAATTTCCACGAGAAGCCACGCAGAAGACAGTAGTCCAAGTAAGTGTGAACCTAAATGCAACCTAATTTCATCTATGTCCATTTTCAGAACTCGTATTATTGGTCATAAAATAATATTTTTCATAAACAAGCAAAAGCCGAGCAGCCCTTCATATTTCCATTCAAAAATACAATAAAGTAGTGTGGCTGATCTTGTCCACTCCAAAACACGTCTCCCTCTCCTACAGGAACTTCTCCATACGAATCTGCTCTGGACTCTGGAATCAGCTGCTAGCATTTTAAGCAACTTGTAAGTGTCACTATTTTACTGGAACTAAAATAGAGATCTAAACTAAAAAACACAAGATAAAAATAACCCAGCATTTAAAACACAACAATTTTGTGATGTGTCCTTCATCAAAGATAAAGGCAAAGAACAGAGAGGTTTGTGTTCTTGAAAGTAGAATTTTACTCAAAAATTCACAATTCTTCTAGCACATGCTAGATTTTATACTTGA
The DNA here is from genome assembly GCA_013397375.1 of Toxostoma redivivum. Classification (NCBI taxonomy): domain Eukaryota; kingdom Metazoa; phylum Chordata; class Aves; order Passeriformes; family Mimidae; genus Toxostoma; species Toxostoma redivivum. The sequence goes on along the minus strand of VXBI01013294.1, from coordinate 1,387,465 downwards.
AGAATTTCCCCAAGGTTAGCTCAACAATCACCTTTCTTAAAAACCTGGTAAAAATAACAATCAGATACTCCACATCAGATGTAGAACAACAGGATTTCTCTCCAGAGATTTCTTACTCAGCTCTAGCTTGAAAAGGCAGCCTGGGAGTCTGAAAGTTTTCATGTGAGTTCTGCACATACATCAAATCAATTACACCAGTGATTTTACCCAAACAAAGCAGACAGTGTTTTCTATCCATCACTGCTTAGTGAATACAAATAAATTATCTCTAGAATAATATTTATAATACATGAGAGTGTTATTTCCTAGCCAAGTAGGAAATAAAACAAAATCAGCTAATCCCAGCTTTGACTACACAAGACAATGAAGCAAACCAATGCACGAAAACTATCAGCAGCAAGGAATTAGGTTTATTTTGATTTTCTACCCTAGCCTCTAGTTTAAAAGAGGATCCTTTTAATCAGTTCCGTTATTAGCAGGTTTGTTAACATTGATTTCTAAACCCAAGCCTTGACATTAATCACAAACATGTTGGGTAATTGCTCAAAGCCAAAAATTGAATCTAAAAATCTAAAAAAAATGTGTGAAAGAAAAGCCAGTACATTAAAATAAGATCATCATTAGGATAAAAATACAGATACTGGACTTATTTTTTAATCTTGTAATAAACAGAAACTTAGATTATATTTTTCTGACATAAGAAGAGAAGTAAGAAGCCATTAATTCAATTTCTGCTCCTTCCAATCTACTACAAATTTGAATGACCACCCACACTGGAGCTTCTCTGTACTGCTCTGTCTTTTGCCAAGTCAACCTGTAGTGAAAATGAGCTGAAAAACATTTCTAGATTTCTACTTTTTGCAGCTGTTTGAAAATGAAAGTGCCCAAAAGGCTTTAATGTATCTTCAGAACATGTTCATGAGATGAGACGGTAATTTTACCATGTTTCTCACTGGGAATACCAAATCAGGGAGGTTAGGTGCCTTGTCATCCTCACAAGGCAAAACTGCAGGAACCCCTCCCAAGATCCAGCTTTTCTGGATGCTATTCCAATGCTCTGGTCTAAAAGACTAATTCTATTTCTAAACCAAAAGCATCATGTATACCCACAAACAGTGGAGAGATTTTTTCTCCCTATTCCACATCAAAAAATTAATTTGTTTAGTTAGTAGTCAAATAATTGATTCAAGTTCCTTCCATTATAAGAAATTCTAGGGTAGAAAAAACAATTTCTTTCCCTATCCTGACATTCAGATTACATTTTTGACATTAGATAAACCAAACCCATTTGCAAGCAATAAACAAAAGCAACTTCTGTTAAGGAACTATTTGCCATGTGAGAAAAAGACAATCTCAGCTGTCACCACTACCTTTGCTCAGTTACTTCACATCTACAAAACTTTACTCTTATACTCCTCCCAGATGGAAGACAGGACAGGCTGTAATGGGAACAAAATAAATAAAAAAGAGTCACTGTTGCTTAGCACATGTTGCTTGTCACATACTGGTTTTTTTTTTTTGCCAGTGTGAACCACAAACTAATGCTTGATTAACACCTACACTCTTCTTGGATCAGTGACCCACACTGCCACAGCCCCCTTATCCTCACCTTTATGTCTCATTTGCTAAAATGGAAAAAAAAAGATCTATTGTTCTACAAGGCAATCTGATAGATGAATGAAGTAGGTGCTTGGGTCTTAAAAGTAAAAAACAAAGTCATGGTGTGTAAATATTTAATTCCATTCCCAAAGTAAAAGACCTAATCCACAACTCTAAGTTGTAACTTTTTATTGACTTACAACAATAGTGCAAACCTGGCATCACTTAACACAGGATTCAAAAAATATATACTCTTCTTGTATTTCATATCCTCAAATAAGAACTATTTCAAGACTATTATTTGATTTTCTAATATATCACTGTTAAATATTTTAAGGCATGACTGTTAAATGTTACTATCAATGATCCTATTATTTTTGTTAGGAATTTGCAGTTATCATATGAAAAGCCAGAACATACCAGTTCCCTTGCTTCTTCAAGCTGTTTCTCAACATTTGCAACCATCTGCTTCTTCTCATCTGAAACAGAATTGTGAAAATACCAATATAAATGTGCTCTTACCATGAAAGAAAAATATACCATTTCAAAAGACTGCATGTATCAGCTAAAACACTCAAGATTTATTCTGTGCAACATCCTCACACATGGTGATCCACATATTAGTAATTAAAAAAAAAAAAAAAAAAAAAAAAAAAAAAAAAAAAAAAGACTGGAGAATTCTTGAAGTCTTCTACCTTGTTATGCAGCATTTGCTAGTAAGGAAAGCACTTACAGCTGCTTTAGCTGTAGGAATTATGCCTCAGCAGGCACTTGCTGGTGTGTACAAATGCATGAGAAGGCACATACATACACTAAATGGAAAAAAAATTATTTAAAAACAAGGGCTTAACATATTAATTTGCAAAATATGAGATGCACAAAAGTAAGCATCCCAATTAAAATTAATTCCGGTTCTGAAGAAAAATGATGTTTTTATTCCCCTACTCCTATGCTGGGTCCAGAATAGTTTTTTTGTTTCAACAGATATAAAATGAAATGCCACAGGAACTACAGTAAAACCACTGTTTTCTAGTAGCAGTAGAAATGGAAATTAGTAATAAAATATGCAAATTTTTAAAAATTCAAATAAGTTTTAAGCTATACATAGCAATCACCATCTGCCAGGTTCCCCAGCAAGGCTCTATCCCAGCTACAGACTGACTTTTGACCTACCCCCAACCATCCATTCGCAGGCAGAGAATCCAAACTCTGAACTGAGAACTGAGACTCAGTTTAACATCATCACACACATTCCAATTGCTTCACAACTTGGTTTGTTACAGCATGAAAGGGAACAGAGAAATAATCCAACACTGGTTAATAAAATGTCCCCATATTGCTTCATTACTGTGGGTATTCAAGGGTTTCAATCCTACCATTGCATCTTCCAGCCTTCAGACTCTAAATCCACCCATTGTGTCAATGAAATTAACAACAAAACTCTGAACATACAAATGGTTTGTTTGAAACCAGGAGTGTCATGAGAGATCTGTACTGGTGGTTTGCCTGATGAATCAGATAAAAAATGAACGTCACCAAAGTGCCTCCAGTCACAGCTCCCCAGAGGTCACAATGGATAACTCCACGTTGGTACAAGACTTGATAATGTATCTCTGAACTTCAGAGCTTTGGTTTTAAGTCTGAATCCCCTTGCTTCTCTTCCACGTGATCTCTTTGTATCCTGGAACTGACACATTAAAGACTAAAAGGGACTATCTGATGATCATTCAATCCTCTGCATTCCACAAGGCACTGAATTTCATGAGGAGACCCTTTAATAAAGGAACATAAATCAGCTTCTCACAGGCTGAAATGCCTATCTAATCTATCTTCTCATTCACCTAAATACTCTATACTCTCATTCAAGGACACAGGAACATCACAATCTGTCCTTCCTCAGTTACATACACTGGAGCTCTGCCTGCAGACAGGATCAGGCTTGGGACCATCTTTCCTGCAAATGTGGAATTCACGCTGCCACATCTGGTGGATTCTATCCCAGCAGAAGATGCAGGAAATATTTTCTGTGTAGCACTTTTAGTTTTCTGCAAGTAATGTCTTCCTTTAATTCCCCATCAGGTTCTCATAATGGCATCCAGGCCAGAAAATTCAGCATTTTATCTTCCTAACATAAAAAACCCACAAGAAATCTGCCCCTTCCTCCCCCATACATTTCTATTCTCAGATCCCAAAACATCTCTGTTCTTTCTTTCATTTGGAAGTTAGCAAGATGACAATGGACGAAAATAAAAACAATGGAAGATATGAAATACATAACACCATTTTATTGAAGCTGAAATAAAATTTAAAATATAGCAGCAGAAAATAAATGTACTACAGCATTTTTAGTACTTCCCTGAGTTGTACTGGATCACAATTTTCATACACATTTAGTAACCTGAAATTTAGGGATATAAAGTTGGGGGGTTTTGGAAGGTATTTCATGCTGAGCAAATTCCGCTTGTACTTTTGAGTACAAGAACTACTCAGCACTCCACTGGCCAGTAAAGTCTTACTGACCCACAGAGAAATTTAGCTACAGACCTTTGTAGGGAAAACTCATTAGTACAGAAGGTCTGGCTAAAACTGCTCCCATAAAATTAGGATGAGAGGGTATTCAAATGATCTCCAATAATTTAGGTAATTAAATTTTAACCCAACTCCAGATTTTAACACTGGCCAGGTACATAATCACCCAGATGGTGCCGAGGACAACTGCCTTTGTTTTTCCCTCAAATACAGATACGTGAGCAGGCACATGGCAACATCCCAGCATTGCAGCTCTGGAGAAGGATCTTCACAGACTTCCAGGAGAGCAGCTAAACTTGTTGCAACTGCTGATCCTCTAGGGCACACAATACCATGTAATAATGGTTTCTGAAGCATTTTTCAGTTTTACTTCAATGGTTAAGCAAAGGAAACATCTTATTTCACAGCCAGAATCCCCACTGGAAGGGGGGCACAATACTCAAAATATGACTTGCTCAGAGACTGAATATGAGATCCAAGGGTAAGAGAAGATCCTGTGGGTAAGAGAAGTTTGCCACTAATCAAGTAGATCAGGACAAACAAGTTACAGTCCAATTAAAGATGTTCACATTACTAACTGTATTAGTCCACTGTAACTTAGTAGTTTTCAACCTGCCTACTCAATCACTTCCTTAAATACACTTCCACAGGAAATGAAGAAAAGGTGTTTTATAACTTTTCAGACAGAATGCCCCAAACAAAATATTCCACATAGTTTGTATAATTTAAGTGATGAAATTGACAAACTATGGATAAAGACTGTGTAGAACTGCAAAGAAATCTGTTCTGTTTGTGCACAACAACACAACACAACACTCCCAGTTCTTTCAGCTTTGCCCTGGCATTAGACATTTTCTTTGTCTCCCAAAATACAGCAGTTACAGAAAGGTGAGAATCTGTCTGCAAGGTTGGAAAGATAACACAGCACTGTTTTAATCTCAAAGTCAACAAGGACATTAAAAAAACCTGGATCAAGACTGAATAGTCCCACTGCCCATGGAATTTCTTCTTTTCATTAGTACAGGCTGAGGAAGGGAGTGAGTAACAAAGGGCTTCAGTTCACTCGCAGATGTTGCTGTGCTCACTCAGGTTCATGTTCACCACTGCCAGAAGTTACTGTCCAACAACAGATAAATGGAATACATGCATTTCTCTCTTTGGGTTATAAAATTGGGTTCAAGAGGAATAACATAATGAGCCAGACCTGAAACTGAGGCAGTAAACTTCAGTACAAGAGTACAATAGAAAATTAAAGGTGAAGCTTTCTTCAGGTAAACCTGTTAGCAACTGAAATGCAGCACTTGGCCCAGGAGAAAACGCAGGCACCAAGAATCAGAAGAATGGCAGCACTCCAGTCCAAAGCCATCACAACCCAAATGCTACTGTGCTGGAAACAGGCTAAGTATCATCATTTGTGCTGATAAAACTCTCTTTCATATCAAGCAATCAAAATTTATATGAATTTTTGGTCAAATCACAAGACAGATGTTTCTCTGAAACACCAAGGAGCATTAATAAAACACATCAGTCAATTATCTTCATTCTTCAAAGACCTGCAGCAGCATCACAGAAGATCTATTTAAAATGCATTTCTTTATTTATAACGTTCTTTAATCCTCCAGGTGATGTCTGCCTCAACAACAGAAGATATTTCTTCCCAAGATGTTCTATTGTCCCTGCTGCTTAGTCTCTGTGGTATCAGAGAGCCTTTATTACAGTTCTTGCTGAACTACTTATGCATTTGTGACAACAGGATTGTCTGCTGAGCCATCATCCTCCTAGAACACAGGACAGCATTATGTCCTGACAGCACAGAATGCAGGAATGTTGCAAAACCAATTAACGAGCATTTCTCCATTACAGTGGGTCCATCTTGGGCAGCAGAGGGAAATAACCAGTCACTAGACTTCAGGAGATCTCTCTTTATTATGCAGAATGGCACAAGTCCTTACACCTTTCATCCTGCTTCTTCCAGTGGGGAGGAAGAAGGCCATCAGCAATCTCTCTCAAGTCACTGCTGCTGAAAACTGTCACCTCATGCTCCCCTCCCACCTCATAATCCTCTTTTTGAGGCTCTCCCAGCCATCGCCACAAGAACTAACTGGAACTTCTGGTGATGAAGAAGCAAAGATCTTGCAAATATTCCTATTAAGAAACAAGGGGAAAATATGTATTTAAAATAGTTCTGATAAATTGTTCAGCATAACCAGATTTTTTTTTCCCAGGTGGTCAAATGCCTCTGCTAGCTAAGACTGCAGTTTGTTTTCAAGTCATGGAAAATGTTTTTCCTGATGAAAGACAGAATAGCCCTGAAAACAGAAGCAATATCTAAGCCATAAATGTACAGTGCAAGAAGTAGCTATAATGCAAGTCAGTTCAAAGCACATATGACCAACCTTAAATATAACATGGGGGGAAAAAATTAACTTTTGTCTTATCTTGACTCCATTTAGCCCAGGACCACATTACTGGTCCTGCAGGGAACATGCATTCTGTCTCCTCTGAGAGGATTGCAAATTCTATAAAAAAAGTAACCTAATGGTCTCATAAAAGAGTGATCACTTCAAAGCCTACTGCTTCTACGTTATATCACTGTTGAAGCCAATACTCGTTTAAACATCTTTTATTTAAGCTCCAAAATCTCCCTAAGTGAATAAGGGAGACTGATTCAAGGAGAGGATTATGGAAATCCACTACTATTAAGCAGAATATTCTTCCTACCATTGAACAAACTCTGATGACTTCCAAAATCTATACAATTAGGAATTCAAATCTCTATTCTTTACAATTAGGGAATTAAACCTCTCTTTTCCTATAAAGCAGTCTAGCACTATTGATTTTCAAGGAGGAGCCAGTAGTGTATTTATGATATCTCCCTGTTCCTACTAGAGGTCTTTACACTTACTGTTCAAAAGTTAAGAAGCCTTTGTAAAGGATTCCCTGCATCCTCTCAGTAAATGACCATTTAACCATTTACAGGTTAAATATAATTTCTGAGCAGATTAAATTATACCAGTTCTAAAATTCAATCACAGGAACTCTGATTCTCTCTCTTCTTCATTTTGTAAGTTTCCATTAGAAAACAGACAAATTATTCCACCTCAGCTGAAGCTTCTGACTGAATTAGCTCCCTGTGTCCTTGCTGTTAAGATCAAGAGCAAAACATCTTTGTTAAGTGAAGGAAACGGCATCATTTCCTTTAACCATGGAAGTCAAGCCTGTTTTTTCAGAAGACTTTCTAACTTGCTAAGATTAGAATTGGACATAATCTTCCAGAATCAAATTTTTTATTCAAAATCCCCTGAGATCACACATTATAGTTGACCACCTACCTCAAATCCTGTTTAGAGTCACTACTTCATCACTTCATGATGCATTTCCCACTCTAAAAGTAGGATGTTATTCTTTGGTCCTAGATGCATGATACCTTTTCCTTTAGTCATATGAAAAGTACATCATTAGTATGTGCTTATTGCCTTCTTATACACACCTATGGTTAAGGGTCCCAAACTTCTGGGTAATATGCATAAGAAGCAGAGGCAGAAGTATTAAATGAACTGGAAACAGAAGAGGCATTAAGCTGAGCTACAAGAGGAACAGACGAGAAAACTATGAGTGTCAGCTTCTCTCCATCTCACACTCCGAGCCCTGTGTTGGGGCACTGATTCCTATGTGCTGGAAGATTCAGCTGGGCTGATTGACGAGATTATAATTTTCATTCTTCTACTCTTACAGACAGTATTGACTCTACTGCAGGGATACAGCATGAATTAGACCATGAACGCTGCAGGCTACCGACGAACACATCAAAGTAAATGAACACTGATTTCTTTGAATCTGTTCCTGCGTGTGAATCACCACAGTCAATTATCCAAATCAAACGTATGAACAGTAGGCAGCAAAAATACTGATTCAGATTAAGTCATGCACAAAATCTGTGCCACAAGAGAAAGATTTGATTTCCATTTGTGATGTTGTGGCACGATCACCATAGAGAGGATTCAGCAGCAATGCTGGTACAGGGAACACCCCCCACGAGCTCTGCCCAGCCCCTCAGGTGCACTGGCGTAACTTCGCGTGGCCCCAGAGCCGGGCAGAAGGGAAGAGCTGATCCTTACAGGTGGCCAGCAAACAAATATTCTGTCCGAGTATTCTTAACACATCTCAAGAGACAACTCGCTGCTTGGACAGACCCGGGGCAGGGAGGTGACAGTGCTGCGTAAGGAGCGAGGAAACACACTGGGGTGAGACCCCACCAAAACTACACCGGCACCTCCCGCCACCGCCCTGCGCGCCCATCGCTGGGAGCTGGAGCAGCTCCTACACACCAGCCGGCCGGGCCTGCGGAGTGAGGCCCGTGGGGGACGGAGAGCAGTCGCTCACCTCCTACCAGCTTCGGCACCTTCCCGATGCGGCCCGTGATCTCTGCCGTGAGCACGGCGAAGTCCTGCTCGTAGCTCTCGAAGTCGGAGGACATTGCGGCGATGGCGGTGCCGGGGGCGCCGCTCCGGACCGCAGCGCTTCCGTGTTCTGCCACCCCAAAACGCGTCCCCCACCCCGCCCCCGGGCTCCTCGCCACACGTTCCGGCGAACCTCAGGTGCTTTAACCGGTACGGCCCAGCCCCTCTCGGCCGTCTCGACAATTCCTGGATGACCTTGGCGCTCCGGATCGCGCCGCACCGCAGGCAGCGAGGAGAGGCGGCAGCGATGGGTCACTCCCGCCCCGGAGCCCCACATGCCCCGCCTCGTAACCTGCAGGGGAGGGGGGAACGCGGCTGCGGCGCTACGGGCGGGCCGCTGTTTCCCGGGGGGCCCATATTGCGAGCGGACCGCGGGCAGGCGGTGGCAGCGCGAGCGCCGCTCCCGCCCCGCTCCCGCCCCGCTCCCGCCCCGCTCCTCCCCTTCCCTCCTCTCCCCTCCCCTTCCCACTCCCTTCCCTCCCCTCCTCTTCCCGCTCCCTTCCCTTTTCTCTTCCCGCCCTCGCTCTCGGCAGCCGGCGGGAGCCATGCACGGCGGCGGCGGGGCGGCGGCGGTCGGGCGGCGGTAGCGGCGATGGTGGGGCCGGGCGCCCTGCAGCGGGCGCGGCGCCTGTGCCACTGGGGCCCGGCGGTGGCGCTGGCTGTGGTGGCCGTGTGCTCCGCCACCGCCATGGCCGACGCCGCGCTCTGGTACTGGCCCCTGGACACGGCCGGGGGAAGCGTCAACTTCGTGATGCTGCTCAACTGGACCGTCATGATCCTCTACAATTACTTCAGCGCCATGTTTGTGGGCCCCGGGTACGTCCCGCTGGGGTGGACGCCGGTAAGCGCTGCCTTGCGACCGCCTCGTCCCGGGGCCTCGCGGGGAACCGGCGGGCAGCCCTGGGGCCGGGCCGGCCGCCCCGCGGTCGGGACAGTAGAAATTGCGTGTCTTTCGATGCCACCGTTTTTCTCCTTTGTCCCCCAAGAGCACTGCACGCTCTCAGGCTATTACTTCCTCCTTATCTTGTTCCGAAATCTTTCCTTTGCCTCTCCCCGCTTTGCTCCTGCAGCTTCCAGAGTTTCCAGTACAACCCAGCATGCTCCTGATGCCGAAATCGAGCAGGTAGAAACTTTTAAACACAGTTTTGGTATTAGAAAGCAACACGCTGGACACTTCAATTATCTTTCCTCTAACCGAGTGGGCCGGGCGTTGGGTAAACATGTGTTTGTATCACCCACACTGATTACGCATTCATTGGCTATCGCCACTTTCTTAATGTATAAGTATATGTGATGTATATGTAGAGCTTTACATTGTCGAAATCCTTATGTGGCCTTTTGGGGTCTCCTTTGGTTGTCCTCAGTGGCCAGCGTTGTAATGTTTCAGGTGGCCGTTCCTTGACCCTAGTTCTTGAGTAGGCACATCACTGTTGATTTCTGTGACTCCTGCTTTGACAACCTTGCAGAGCTGAGCCGGCTTCCTGCTTGCCTAAATTACATCCTTTATCTGCTTCTCCAAGGCTCTGTTCTGTTCTGCTGCCCTTCTCCATCTCTGTTCTGTTCGGGTCTGGTAAGGTTGCTTGGCAGGTAGCAGTTGCTGTGTTTTGTTTTATTAGGGGTTTCTCAAAGTAAAGCAGCAGGAAACAACTACTCTTAGCTGGGAATGAGAACCTCAAGGTTATCTGCATGCTCCTGCAGACACCTGTTTTGGAGATTTTGCTGCTAGCAGTAACAATTAGAAGTAATTAATTTAGAAAATTTCTTTTTATTTTATGCAAGCCAGAAAATTATATGTTTACCTTCTGCTTAACACAGTGCAAGATAGAAATTTGCATTTCCTGTGCTTCAGAAATCTCTTGGAAGAGTTGTAGTCAAGAATGATACAGGTTCAGTATCTCATGGCAGCTGCCCAGAGTTTGTGTTCCAGTGGCGTGATACAAAGTTTAATGCTGATCACCTTTCTAAACCTGGAATATTACTCAAGACAGTCTAGGCAGAAGAGGATCCTGATAATTAACTTAGCAGGACAACTGGGTACTTCACTTCCTGAGTGCAGGATTTTGGCCACTACTTGCTGTCTGCAAGTGTCTGTCTCATCTTGCTGTAGCTGGGAGGTGTGTGTGTAAAAGAGATTGTGAGAGAGTTGAGCATTAGTGGTTACCAGTGCTGTATCTTAGTAGTAAGCTTAAAGTGGTTTATGGTGTAAGATTGAGAGAAAATGTGCTCAGGATTTTTTTTTTTAATTATTAAAATGGCCACATGCTGACTTTTACTCTCAGAACTTCACTATGAAGCCCTGCTTGTACAGTTGCTCTTCCTGACAGAACTGTTTATTTCTTTTAATAACCAGCACTTTCAGCAGTGGGAGATGACTGTGTTGATAGCTAAGAGATTAGCTAGGACATAATTTAATTTTATCTTTTCCCCTCCCTGCCGCCTACCATTAGATAGGGTTGGACTAGAAACACACCCTGTCAGAAGAAATCAAAGGTGCTTAGGAAAATGCCAAGATAAACATTGCCAACGGAGTTTTGTATACATCTGACACTCCTGTTCTTCTGTTTAAAGGAAAAATCTCAGGATTGCATGTATCTCCAATACTGTAAAGTGTGTCAGTCTTACAAGGCACCTCGCTCACACCACTGTCGGAAGTGTAACAGGTACTGTTCCTCTTTACAATTGTTTAAAGTCCATATCAGAGCAGCTTCAAATCTAATGATGGGCCATTACTATAATTTGTGCTTCCAGTACTCCCATTGTGTTTTTTAAAAAAGCTTCCATATGAACACTAAAGCCCTTTCAAGTATTTCCACTTTCTAGTTGTGTGATATCTATACAGTTTTGCTGTGTTTTAGTTTAGAAAAATTACTGCCTTTAACATTTTCTTTATAGTTTTAAATCAGTTAAGAACTTCTTGACGGAACTAACGAAACAATGCAGTCCTGCTTCAGAGATGTGAGTCTCTGTAAACACCAAAAAATGATCTGAAATTCTTTTTAAATTCAGAGTCCAAATATTGATCTGCTGAGAGAGTAGAAATATCTGTTCTGTCATCTTTCCAAATGGGAATTAAATGTTGATTTGAGTGGAAATTTTGGGCTGTTTTTTTTTTTACTCTTCCCCAAAGCAGGTTTTTGAGAGGAGTTGGCATGTTAAGTGAAGTAATAAACCTTTTGGGTCAAGTCAAGAAGTTTGCACTTTGTTATCTTCCAAGACACTCGTCCTAATACAAAGGACACTTTATTATAAATAGCTGTCACTAGAATTTAGTGCATCTTGAAAAAATCAAGGCACTTCAGCTGACTGCAGCCCAGGCAGGTCGTCCTCTGAAGGACTCTTAAGAGAATGTGGTGAAAGGATATTGCAACATACACATTCATTTGTTTTTTCTGTAAACCCAACATGTGCAGTCAGTATTTTTTAGGAAACAGAAACTGACTCCAAAGCAGTGCTGTAATTTGGTTACATCATCCCCAGATTTAAAATTAGCAACTCTTTTCCTTGAGTGACAATCTTTACACTGAGAACTGATCACTTAGGTGGTCACATAGACTTTTGTACCTGTCAAGGTAATTTGGGATGTGAACAAATCTTTAATCAGGTGAGAGGTTTTTGCATCTGTAAGTTAAACCAAAATAACTGGCTTTATATCGAATACAAGAGTTTCTCTAGGGTGTTCACACCTGCTATATGTGTTTTTCTTGAAAGGATTTTCAATGGTGTGAAGTCAATACATAGCAATTGAGAAAGCTTTCAGAGGGTTCACCACTGAAAAGTCACTATCACACTTCTGTCTTTATATCTTTCTTTAAATATTCCACAAGTAGTTCACAGGGAATTTGATATTTCCTTTATTTTCCTGATACTCTGATTTTTAAAAACTGACATTGACAGTAGTGCCTAATTATTGTTAATGTAGTTCTTACAAGTCCCCTTTTATGGCTCTGTCTGAGGCTCTCTACTGTGGTGTTTATTAGCAACTAGTTAGTTTGAGTAAAGGGGAGGACAGATAACTAGGGAGGGTAGGACCTGGAAGCACTTTTTATTTGCTTTTTTTAATTCTACAGCATGGAAATATAATTCTGAGTAGCAACTAAAAAGAAAATACTGTGTTGATCTGTCAGAAATTGGAGGGTTCAAATGAAAGAATGGAGGTTGAAAAGTAGAAAGTCACCCATCCTCTGAGTTTTTTGAGAGCCATCATACATGTCCTTTATATTAATCAATGTTTATTTTTCACAGATGTGTGATGAAGATGGATCACCACTGTCCTTGGATCAACAACTGTTGTGGATACCAGAATCATGCATCTTTCACTCTGTTTCTCCTCTTAGCTCCACTGGGATGCATTCACGCTTCTTTCATATTTATTATGACAATGTACACTCAGCTTTACAACAGAGTAAGAAAACAAAACGAAATGCTTAAAATGTTATTTAAGTCAGGTGCATAATTTATCTCTGAAGTACAAGAGAATTTGGCTTTCTCAGAAGAAGCGTGTGGAATTCCTTGTTATTCTTTCCGCATGCACTCCTAGTTCTGCTGTGTACCTGTATGTGTATGAATGGAGGGGGATTCAGAGAAAGTTGTTTCTATTTTCATTCTTTTTTTTACCTTTTTTCCCTGTTGCTTCTCATAATCACAGGGAGTTTTCTATTGCTTTACATTGACTGAAGACAGTTTCTGAATAGTACTTTATGTAGAGAGACAGTCTGTGTTTTGGATGGCACAGAAAACAGTTGCTACTTATTTCTAACATGCAAGTTAGATCCTATTTATTTTCTTTTACTGGTCACTTTTCTAGAATTGTGCCTATTTCTTCAAAGAAGAAAAAGTACATTATCTTTTGGAACTAAAAATAAATGTACTAACTGTGGGGGTTTTAACTGGAAAACTTCAAGAGTGAGCAAAGCTCGTTCTGGAGTATACCCCTTATCTCACATCCATGGTTAAGATTATAAGCTTTGATTTCAACTTATGTGGTTGCAGTGAAGATCTTGATAACATCAGTTGAGTGTAACAGATGAAGTTGTATTTGTAGCAGCTGAGCTGTGTTTACAGAGGGATAATGTTAAGAGCTGCTATCTGCAAAGCTTTTAGAGAAAAACCTGCAGCATTTCCATGGAAAATGGGGACTGTTCTATGCAAACATTGTCCATCTGACACTGATGAATATGTTTTTGTTAACACGCCAGAGTCCTATATTCTTTGCTGATTTTTGGGCCTGTGGAGCATGCAAGATGGTGATTGTGGTTTCATTTTCGATCTAGCAACAAACTTCTGAAGATAAAAGTCTTTTCAATGTTTGTTTTTTTTAGTTACTCTACTTGCACTATAAACCTGTGAGATGTGGGACTCAGATTTCTTATGGCTAACTTGCTTTGTTTAAGCAGTTGGAAAGTTCTAAAGCTGAATGGAATTTTTTTCTTTGCAGATATCTTTTGGGTGGAGTTCTGTGAAGATTGACATGAGTGCAGCCAAAAGAGACCCTCGTCCCATTATTCCCTTTGGACTGTCTGCATTTGCTGCATCTTTATTTGCCTTAGGACTGGCATTAGGAACAACTATTGCTGTTGGTATGCTGTTTATTATCCAGGTGAGTCTGTGGCTCTATTACAAAGAAGTTAAAAGCTGTAAGTTTTGTGTGCTTGTGGAGCAGAAACAGAATTCAGGATTGAGATAAGAACAGTTGTTCAGAGCTTATGTTGTTGTATAATTTTTCCAGGGATTTATGTAGCTTTGTCCCAGTTTTCTGTTACCATAGTTTTGGGTTTTTTTATGGGAGGTCTTGGATGTGAAAATCTAATGGACTAAAGAAAAAATTAGATGGATTATATAAACCCCCTGGAAAAGGCAAAATACTTGCCCTGTCCCTGCAAATAAGTGTAAAGATGCCTGATATATTTCTTAAAATGTTGGAGATCTTTGTAGGGAAGGAAAAATATATATTTTAAGTATAAAGTGCAATACTGTGTGTTACTGTCTTAAGTGTATAATTCTAAAGCCTGTATCTCTGCTGAGGGTTAGCTTCTAACAAATGTTTCAGTTAAGTTTATAAAAGTTGCTTTGTTCTTTAAAACAAATTCACTTTGTTAAATGAAGCTTTCTTTGTATAGCTGATGTATTCCTGCAGAAAATAAATCTTAATTTCACCTAACACTTTTATTTCAGATGAAAGTAATTTTGACAAATAAAACTTCAATCGAATCCTGGATTGAAGAAAAGGTATGCTTTTATTACAGTATTCTTGTACAAAGAAAATTTGTTACAAAGTCTGTTTTCCATATTTATAATTTTTTTTGTTTCACCTCTGGGTTAAAACCAAAGAGGCTATTTCAATTCACCACTGACCTAACACCTATAATTCACTGAAAAAAATGAGAAATCATGTAAGTGCATAGATTTTTCTTTTGTTTTGGAGGAGTTTGCTGAACATAGAGTAATATTTGCTTTGAAAAGACTTTGTTTATTTACTTGAAATTGTGGGTGTTTTCATCTGAAACTTGAGCTTTACCATTACACCTGCCTGTACCTTTAATTGTCCACCTCACTGACCCATTCAAAGTGGCATCTTCTGACTAATAGTTTTCCCCATTTCTTACTTTGAGTTGTAAGGGAGGATTTTCCTTGATTTGGGAAGATTTTCTTTGATTTTAAAGAAGTACTAGAAAATACCTAGTCTTCTGTCCTTTAAACTTCTCTTGGATTTCCTCATCTTTATAGAGGTTTTCACAAGATTTTCCTGGAGAAGTATAATCAAGCAACAGAAGCTAAGTTTAGAGGAAGCAAAACTGACTCAACATTTAGAAATTAGTTTGATTTTACCTGGGGTTTTTTGGTGTAAGTCCACAACCATTTCATTAATGTCTTGTCTTTCTTTTACTTCGTGTGCCAAATTAGCATGAGAATCTTAACTGTATTTAAGTATTTGCACGAGATATGGCTGGATCCAAGTCCTGTTAGACCTTTGAATAATGGGATAATGGAACATAAGTGAAAGAAATCCCTGGTATCACTATACTTTAGAACTTGGAATAATATGTTAAAATTTTTACTGTAAAACACAGGCTGCTAATATGTCTCTTTTGAAAGCTGAGCACGGACTGTAATACATAAATATTTAATAAAATGGCATTATTGCAACAGAGAGCACTGCTCTGTGGCTGCTCCACTAGATGTCATCAGAACTGTGGGAATATAAAGCTCGTGACTACAGAATGTGGGCGATTCAGATCATGCCTGTGTGTGCATTCTTAGAGGAGAATTGGCACTACCAATGTTGAGTCATGTTTGTGAGCATTAATCAAGGGATTCTGAGCTGTAACTGAGAAATAGTCAGACATTGGTCTCCCTAAAAAAAAGCAATAAAGTAAGATTGCAGCGTGGAGGGAATTATCAGTGTAGTCAGTGGACTCTGTTGTTAAAGAGTAAATGGGAGGTTGCAGGGATGGGATCACTCAAACCTGACATCCTTCTGAATGCCATAATTGGTTTAAGTAGTTTTTAAAGCCTGGCTTGATAGAGCAGGAGTTCACTGCTCTTGCCTGAAAATACTGCCTTTAGGTCCCAGGGACTGATACAGGGCTTATGACCTGACCTTCTTAATATTTGCTGCTTGACTGCAGTTTGTAGGGTTTTTTTTATGTACCACGTTCTTTAATTATTTTCTAGGCCAAAGACAGAATCCAGTACTACCAAACGGGTGAGACCTTTATCTTCCCCTATGATATGGGAAGTAAATGGAAGAACTTCAGGCAAGTGTTTACATGGTCTGGGATTCCTGAGGGAGATGGCCTGGACTGGCCAGTTAGAGATGGATGTCACCAGTACAGTTTGACGGTAACTGGTCTTCAATGGTATCTCAAGTTGATTCTCCCCACTGCACATAATTGTCTGCTTTCCTTTGCAATAATAGACCAGCTTCCTTAATAACTGAAATAGATGAGCTTGAAATACATGTGCAGGAGTTGTCTTAAATGTTCTCCCTTTTAGAATGCACTAAAAAGTTATGCTTTTGTGAATGTTTCAAACTGCTAATGGTATTTCCTGTGTTGGTTGAATGATTTCAATGCTTGGCTTTATTTTGTGTTGAATGCTGCCTAAATTTCTATTTATAATCATTTATAGATAGAGCAACTGAAACAGAAAGCAGACAAGCGAGTAAGAAGTGTAAGTATTTGTGAAGTTTGGTCTAAAATTACTTTGAAATAGCATAGCAGTATAAATAAATGTAATTAATCAACACAAACAATGTATAGCGATCTCTGCCTAATTAATCTTGGCATTTAGCCTTTGCATTTGCTTCTTACTTTCCAGATGGGAAGGAAGATGATAATAAAGAGGACTGTGTTTCATTGTTAAGCAGTAATTTAGAATTTAGACTCCCTTTGACAGCCACTGTCATTGTTTAAATCTGGTATGCTTGAATTTATTTTTTTAGTGTGAAATTTATCAGTAAGGCCATAACTCCTTCAAATAACATGTTGCTGTGTTCTGTTCCAATCTGTAGGTGCGGTATCGAGCCACAGAAGATTACAGTGGTATCTGCTGCCCTGTGACTAAAGGTGTTAAAACATTCTTCACAACACCGTGCACTGAAGAGCCTAGAATTGCATTGAGTAAAGGGGATCTGATTTTAGCCACCAGAGGCTTAAAGTTAGTGGCTCCACACCTTTATGTTTGGTTAAAAGTGTGGTTAAAATACTGAGTTGAGTTCTGGTATCTAATTACCTGTTTTGCTTCCTTCCCCAGACACTGGATGTATGGTGAGAAGATTCTTATCTCAGCTGCTGATGGTATGGAGCAGTTAATTTCACTTTTTCTGCTGAAAATTGCAAATGAATTTTATAGCTATCTAGAAATGTGACCAATATTATATGTTCACTTTTCAAAACATGAATGATAACATTACTGGCACTAGCTTCTCTCCACAGTGTTTATTCTTTACATCTAAAACCTTCCTCATTTTGATAAACAGTAAATGACTTTGTCTGACTGACAGCAAACTCATTTAGTAGTTTATTGAAAGTTGAGTAAGAAGGGGGACACTTCATATTCTAAGAAAAAGTTAGACTTTTAGACTATAAAGAGGTTAAGGATGAATAATTTTATTTATATTTAAATGGTGGTCTGTCTTAAACACATTCAGGTTTCCTACCTACACACCCTGTATAAGTATAGAGATTAATCTTTGAAAACTAGGAGACATTATGTCTTTGGTTTGGAATAATTTTTAGAGACTTTAATATGCATTTATAAAACTAACTGTGGGTGTTGAAGATATTAAGACTCCTTCTGATCTGCAGAGGGTCAGCATCACAGCCACCTGCACTGAAGCTTTTACATTTTTCACTTCAGACCTCTTGCTTTGGACTGAACTAAAATTTTACCTGCCAAAGGGTGTGATGGATTCTGTTTCTTCCAAACAACTGTTAATTCACTGCATGTGCATTTTATATTAGCACAAGTGAGGCTGCCAGCAGTCACTAGGTTGACAGTCTATGCTTTTCATGGGAGGTCTGAAACCTTCACGGACTGGAAGTGCCCTGGCAGCTCATTCCAGTAAACTTCAGACATCAGATACAAATGAACATGGCAATAGTTTGTATTGCATTGCTTATTGTGAAGATTAGCAGGACATACCTCCTCTATTGAATGTTGGGTTTTTTTAAATCAACTAAAATGTGGTGTGGATGGTGAACTTGGTGAACACTGAGAGGCTGGATCAGACTAGACTTAAAAAATAGGATGGATTTTGTTAGTAATGCATAGCTAAATGCTATAAATGAGCAAGAATAAAAAGTTACACTACAGCAAGATGGCAAAATGAATGATTAAGTAGCAGTTCTCCTTTGGAAGAAAGAATCAATGGTTAATATTAAGATGACTTAACACTTTCAGAAAAGAAAAAGCATACAGCTTCCCAGATGCTGAAGTAAACCTTCCATCCTCCTCAGCATTGACAGACTCTGCTGAAATAATGTTTACAAGTAAAAGCAGTCACTGCATCTCAAGAAAGGAAGATCAACTGTAAAGGGTTGTGAGGAAAACAGAAAAATGAGAATAGTTAGAATAATAGAAAATGTGACTTATAAGGAAAAGCCAAAAGAATTGGGATAGTTTATCAGGGGAGGAGTAGGAAATGGGAGACAGCTTGAGTGTGTACAAATAGTCATCAGCTGTGTCAAAGTCTGTGGTAGACAAGTTTCTTACCTGCTTCCTGTTCCCCTGGTGTGTAGAAAAATGATCTGTAAACCTGTTTTATAGAGCGAAAGATTCAGATAGGGTGTGAAGATGAACTTTGTCAAGGCAGATAGAGCACTGCAAACTTTGGAGACGTCTGAAAACATTTTAGCTAGTTGGAGAAAATCCGTGCATCCCCAGGCAATGATGTTAGAAATTACTTAGATGTTCTGTCTTGTAGAAGATAACAACTTAGAGAAGTGCTTGATGTCTCTTCCAGTCCTGTATTTTTCCTCAGTGGTGGGCCATGTTTTCTTCTAAGTTAATGCAACTTTTCTTACCTTAAGGTGGAATAAGAGAACGAGGCTGGTTCCCTAGGAAATGTGTGGAAAAATATCCGTGTGACTCTGAAGCATATCAACCAGTGGATGGAGAGAAGAAAAGCAAATAGCCTTCTAATTTTTTTAAATATTAAATGGAATTTTTACTTCAGACCACAATCCTTTACTTGAAATTTTCTGTATATTACTTTAGACTTATGCAATGAATATGTTAGAATGAGGTTTTCTTTTCCTCACAGCTGAAAGGATTGTATATGCCTGTGCCATGGTTTGCATACTTTTTAAACAATAAATAATTGAAGAAGCCATTCAGTGGATTGCCTTCAAAATGCCTCTTTTTCATCACAAGTCAGAATTGTTTTTTTCTGTTTAAATTGCATTCTGAGCATTAAGATTTTAGGTTTTTTCCTCAGCCGCATCTGATTCTTATGCGTGCTGCTTATCTTTTATATTTCTCTGAAGCTGCCCTTGAAAATAAACACTTGATTCAAATTCCAGATAAAATTTGTTACTTGTGACTTAATGATGTGAATTGTCCACCTCAAATAAATGACATGTTCATACTCACTTGTGGGTTCAGTTGTTCTTAAACCTAGAAGAACTGGTTTATAGGCATGGGCGTGTGAACGAACTGGGAAGTAAAGATTTAACCTTGGACGTTGCTTTTCAAGATTAAAAGGGCTTCAATTGTTAAAATAGGAATATTTTATGTTTTTAATGGCAAAAATTACATCTAGTACTGTGTGTTCCCTCTGAAATCTGAGCCTGTATCCAAGAGATCTTGATCCATTTTAAAAAAAGCAGTATCCAAGAACAAAAATTTTTCTGAGTCTAGTTGCTACTAATGATTAACAGCCTTCTTAAAGCATTTTCATTTAGCATGTAATATGGATTATTAGAAGGCAGACCTTAAGTTGGACTAACTTGTACCAGATCAAGTCTTTTTAAATGTCTTCAAAATGCAGCAGGTGCTTTTGTTCTCTCATAGTGTAGAGTTACATATCAGCTAGATTGAGAGGTTTTGAAAATCAGTTCATGTAGCAGAAGTGGCACACAAGAGACCAATAGAAGACCAATTTACACTTGAATTCCTGTTTTACTATTGAGGCAGTGTCATTCACCCTCCAACCATATCTGTGCAGGGAACCATCACTGTTTTTTATATCAACAGAAGTACTTTCCAGGCACTGCAGCAGGTGGCATCACAAGATTCAGCCTCGAGTTTCTACAGATCTCTTGCACTGGATTTACTATCCCCAAGTAACTTGCTCATTTTTGTGTCCAAAACCAGTTCTGGGATACCTTTCTTCTTCCCTGTTTTTTTTTCTCTCCAGTCTCACCTGGGGGAAAAGATTAAGCCACCACTCACTTCCATGTCATGTTTCTTTAAGGAAAGCATAGGAAAGATAAGCAATGCCATTACATGCAGTTTCAGAGACATAAGAAACCTTTATAGCCTCACATTTCTGACAAGCACAGTAAGTGACAAATGGTTGCCTGGTCTCTGGGAAGAGACTAGAAACTGAATTGGGTCAGTTGTTTTTACTAGTCAAAGCTAGAGCTGCTTAACAGCAAAGGGGGGGATCTTTTGATAACTCTTGCTTTCATTTTGGGATAGCTGACCAAAAGCATTTAAGAGGGAGAGGAAAAGCCACTAGCTGTCTGAACAAGACAGGGAGGACAATTCTTGTCTGCAGACAAAAAGTATTGGCCTAGGAAAGCTATGGATACACCTTCCCTGTGTCGCATCTTTGTTAGCACTGCCTTTTGAACTGCTAGAGCTGACTACTGCAGGTTCAGGGAGGAGCTCTCAGCAGAGATAGTACAGAGTGATGGAAGACATAAGAAAGTTTTTATCTTGCTTAAAGAATTTTCTAAAGCAGTAGCTTAGCACAAGAAAATCTCACATTTTATTTCATGTAAATTCATTTTTCAGCTCAGCCTGAGCTGAAGACAAGGAAAAGAAAGTTGAGTAGAAGAGCA
Organism: Toxostoma redivivum; assembly: GCA_013397375.1. Classification (NCBI taxonomy): domain Eukaryota; kingdom Metazoa; phylum Chordata; class Aves; order Passeriformes; family Mimidae; genus Toxostoma; species Toxostoma redivivum. The sequence continues at coordinate 1,366,371 of VXBI01013294.1, read as the reverse complement.
AATCTGGACTGCACTATATTATTGCCTCATGGCTGGAGCTGTGGCTGACCAGTGACAGCATAGGGAACAAGTTCATGTTCTGCAGTAGCTGGGTTGTAGCTGCAGCCATACAGAGCCAGGCAGTTGACAACATGGTTGCAGCAGAGCCACAAGAAATTCACACAGGCTTCAGTTTGATTGTGCAATCTCAATTTATTGCATCCTATATCCTTAGGATTGACAGCTAAAGTTTTACACTTACTAGGCTCAGATTTGTAAGTGTAAAGGCTTTAACGCTGCTGTTTCATTTGAAAATGTGCAAAAACTGATCCAGTGCCTCCTAAAGAATGAACTGTGTTTGCTGTAGACAAATGTCTTTTGCAAACCAGTTGATGCCAGATTACTCATTTTCATTATAAACAACTTGTACCATGTAGTCCAGGATTAGGAACAGGAAATTCACTTCTGCATTTATGTATTCTGAATTCATGATAGCATGAATTCATACTGAGTTCAATCTGATTGCAGATCAATCCACAACTGGTCACAGTGGAGTTCATAGTTTCAGCAGGAAAACAAGATTTGCTTTTGACAGTGAGAAGTGCATACAGCTGTCTTTTAAAGGCTGAAGTTCTTGCATGTTTTTGCATTTCAGTCACAGTCCAAGAAAGATGAAAGTTCTGGCTTTGCCTAGACAGTTGATGCTCAATCCCACAGGATGTTAACACTGCAAGTTGTCAGTTATACTACAGTCATCTTCATCCACAAGTCTTTTTTCTCAGGTACTAGAAACAAATAAATTTAAGCTCCTGTTCCCTTCCACTCAAGCCTGTCTTCACCACAGGCCATATAGTGTCACAGATTTAACTACTCCATGCAGCTTAAATTAAACTGGCCATTTATTCCTGAGTAGATGAATAGAGGGCCTCAATCTCCTTCTGGAAGAACTTAACAAGGTCTCCTCGTTTTGCCTTCAGTGTTGGTGTCAAGAGCCCATTTTCTACAGAGAACAACTCTGTGTGGATGTACAGGTCTTTAACCTATCAAAAGAAAACAATTTAGTGCATGATGCATCATTAGAAGACAAAGAACAGTTCTTTTCAGCTTCCTTTGGCAAGAATTCAGTCTTAATTGTTTTTTTGGCTGACAAGAGAATGGAATCCAGAGCAGCCCTTACAGCCTGTTGTGAGCCTCCACTCCATCTCTTGGCAATGGCTACTGCTGCCCTTCACAGCCCCTGGTCTGCTGGTAGAGACAGGCAGCCAATGTTTCACTGACTGCTTCAGTCAGGTGTCTGGGGCAGCTGCCTCAGGGCCCCTCCTGGCACAGGCAGTAGCAGGAATGAAGACTTCCAGCCTCTGTGTTAGCAATACAAGTGCTAGTGATAAGCAGGATTTGGAAGTACTCACTTGTTCAAAGGATTTAAGGCCAGCCTCTCTCCCCAGTCTGATCATATCATCTAAAATAGCTTTCTTCACTGCCTAGAAGAAATACAGCAGAAGAAGAGTGGGTAAAGCTGTCATTCTGTAATTGCAGCTCAAAAACATAATCATTTGCCCAGGCAGGAAGGACTGAGGATGGCAAGAATACATATTTCAACATTCAAGATTTCTCACATTAAAGCCATTACAAAGTCATGTCTATCTTCTTACTGGAAAAGAAGCAGCAATAGCCCTAGAAACAAGAGACATCTATACTCAGTTCCAGTTTTTGCTGTAAGGCTGCTTGCATGACTCACCCAGTATTAAACCAGTTCAAATTACTGAAAAGAGGTGGATAGAACGAAGTCAGAGCAATGTAATATTGGATTTAGAATTCAATTCCGTCTCTAACCCACTAAACACAAAACCACTCACAGGGTTTTTGCAGAGCTCTTCAAAGGAACCTTTTACTCCCAGTTTTGCTGCAAATTCTGGAAGCATCTCAGCATCAGGAACCACTATACCTATTAGAAAAGACTGAAAACAAGTGGAAATAGTCAGGGAACTACTGAGACCAAGAAGGCATACTAAGGCATACTAAATGTCTTTGTGAGCTTGCTTGTGGGCAGTATTTCTATGGCAAGTTGTATGTACATCTCCATGCATTTGCAGAGTTTCAAAGGCAGCTGTGAAGATTCATAGTCACTGAGAGTTGTGACAGCAGTAATTGAAGTACTGACACAGTTTATGTGTGCTGAATGATCCAGCAATTACATTTGGCTAGTTTACAGATTGAAGACTGGCCTCTGCTAGCATAGGTAACACCTCCACGGCAAAGGAATGGAGAAACACTTGTGCTGTGCAGAAAGGCTGAGAGAATTGGGGTTGGTCAGCCTGAAGAAGGCTCCAGGAAGACTTTTTTTGTGTTCTTTCAAAACAAAAAGGGAACTTGCAAGAAAGATGGGGACAAATTTTTAGTAGGGCTTGTGGTGTAAGAAAAGAGGTAATAGTTTTAAACTATAAGATAGTAAATCTGTATTAAATACAAGGAATTTTTTGAAAGTGTGAGGGTGGTAAAACAATGGCAGAGGTTGCCCAGAGATGTGGCAAATGCTCCATCCCTAAAAAACATTCAAGGTCAGGCTGAATGGGGTTCTGAACAACCTAATTTAGTTGAAGGTGTCCCTGCTTATTGCAGAGGGGACTGTTCTGTGAATCTAAACTGCACAGAGCTAACGTGATGTATTAATCCCAAACAAGTATGTAATTAGCCTTTATCCAGCTTGCAACAATTCCAGTTGTCACTTGGGAAGCCTATAGGTCTGAGAACATCTTCCTATAAACATGGCTCTCTTACAAACAGATTTTGTTCAAGGAATCTAGTACATGCATACATTTGTGCCCTGATCATCCAGAACTTGTCATGGGAGAAAATCTTGCAGGATCCTCACTCCTAACATCACTTACCCTTAGACTTTCACCATGTACAAAGACCTGGGCTACAGGAGCACTTTCAATATAGACATTTTCTATCTTCTCTGGAGCAATGTATTCTCCTTGTGCAAGTTTAAATATATTCTTCTTCCTGTCAATGATCTTCAGTGTTCCATTCTAGAAGTTAAAAGTGGATGTCATTAGTTTCAAGTCACTGGCTTGCTTATGTAAGAGAAGATTAACAGGCTTTGTTTTGCTGTATGAAAGACACATCTGGAACTAGTCTAGAAACCACATGCTGGTCTTTGCTTTCTACAGAGAGAAGGGTTTTTCAAATTTCTCCAGTTAGCTCAGGACATGATTAGACAGCTCCTTTATTCTCCTCTGACAGAAACCAAGACACCTTGTTATATCACTTCTGCAGTGAAGAATAGTCTTAACTATGGGCCTAGCTGGTGTTACTTGATATCTTGTAACCTAAGTGGCCTTTGGAGCTTTTCCTGGAGTTACCTAGTGAATCTACTGTGTAGAGATTTTATCCTAGAATTCCATCTTTAGAGATTACAGTGAAGTAACAGGAATTCACATGCAAGAGATGGTTTGTATTAAGCAACTACTCACTGGCAGCCACTTCCCTATGTCTCCAGTGTGGAGCCAGCCATCTTTATCAATTGCTTCTGCTGTCTTCTCAGGGTCTTTCAGATAACCCTTGAACACATTTGGTCCTTTAATGCAGACCTATAGCAAGTAGAGAACAGTGTTATCACCAAGTCTTATTTTCAATATTTCCTGACATGCACAGGAGATGGTACCTACCTCGCCTTCATTGTTAGAAGAGAAGTAGCTCATTTCTTCCACATCATCTAGTTTTATGATATTACAAGCCAGAGGGGCTCCAACATGGCCTAGGGGGGAAAAAAAAAAACAAACACAAAAACCCAACAAAAAAGACTTCAGTAATTGTAGATACTTACTGGGTTTGTTCACTGCTTTAACAAGAACTCCTTTAAAGTCCTTGTTTAAAGGGGTCTGGCATCAAATGCTCAACCAAGTTGTTGCAATGCCATTTTCAGACAGTTAATGTAGGACAAATAGCAGGTAAGTCTCAATGCTTAGAGCATTATTGGTGTAATCAACCACACCAGCCGCAAAAACTATTCATGCCTGCTCAGGAGCAACTCTCATAGATCCTGGTATTCGTTTGCATTTCATCCTCATTAAGCTCTGCAGTTACTGTGTTCACAAAGATGGTGACTTGAGTCTGAATTTAGAATATCCAGTACTGCTAAAATAAAAGCTAAATCTTCAAGGTCATTCATGAAAATAGTCAAGTATGTCTAATATTATTGAGTAAAACATCATTTAGGAGACAAAGCTAGTTTCTTAAGGCCATTCAGGAAGTCTCTATGCAGTTTGCTCAGCTCTCTCTATTCCTTTCCTAATTCTGGGACAAAGTTTAACTGACCTATCACACTTTACACTGGCGTTCTTCACCTGGCTGAGTCAAGAATTTTAGTACCTATTAAGCAGACAGGTGACTGTTGCTACCAAGAATCACTTTGAGTACCCATGATTTAATTTTCATTAAACTAAAAGCATTAGATGCACCTAGGCTTGAGTGCCCCTTTATGTGGACAGCTCTGGGAGACTTCTCAAGTCTCAGCTCCCATACCTGTTGTCCAGTCTCCAGGCATTGAGAAAGTGGATCCAGCTGAGCATTCAGTCTGGCCATAACCTTCAAAGATCTGTGCGAGAAAGGATGAGTATTCCTTGAACATGAAGTCCTTGGCGTGAAAGGCCTCAGTTTCAACTGTGCCCATGCTCAAATCTTCTTAGGAAGGGAGCCAAAACAACCTTTGCCTTTAAGATATCTTGATCTTATTGGTGCAACCAGATGTTAAAGTTCACGTATCCAAACTTGGCTTCAGTCACCTCATTTTCTGTTCTCAAATGTGCTACATTCGGAGCTCATTGACTGTCAGAATAAGCCACAAAACTCAGAGGCAGCTGCCTAACTTTGAGTGCTACATGTTCCTATTTCTGCTGCTCTATTCCTCTTCTCAGATCCTACAGCCTAGTTTTTTTTGGTAATGTAGTTTGAAGTGGGCCCTGCAGATTTTTTTTCCTGTTACTGTTAACTCAGATTAAACAGTCTGTAAATGCCCAAGACTGACAGCATTTTCCCCAGGAACAAGCTGAGCTGGACCCCAGCTATATCACTGGTCTCTCATTTGTGCATAGTCAAATAGGGTTTACTTAAAAAAAAACCAAAAAACTCAGCTTACCTGACAGCCTAAGGCTGCTCTAAGAAATGTCAGGACAGAGGGAGATATAGGGGCTGCACCTGTCACCATGATACGTACTTTTCCACCCATGGTTTCCTACAAGTGAAAAAGAAGCCATCAAATCCTCCAATATTACATTGGTTTTTTCCCTTACACTTGGAATAACTTACCTGAACTTTTTTGAAGACTAGCTTGTCCCAAATGCTGTTATTTCGAATGATGCCTTGTTTTATTTCAGCCGTCTTCATAAACACAGCAAATTTTAACAGGAAATTCTTTACTGGGGTATTTGCACCACTCTGGATCTGCAAGAAAAAGTACCAGTGACTCTTGGGTTTAACTCACATCTGTACATCTCATTCTTGCCTTGTTAAGAGGCATCAAATCTTACTTTGATGTTCTAGGGTCTGTCTTCACTGCTGCAGTGTCTAGGAGGTGACCCAAAAGGCAATACTAATTTATGTTACTGCTGAAACACTACTTAAAACCATAGCTTTGAGGAACAGGGACTCTGTTAGCTTTGCACTTGATTTATTTGCATTACAAAAGTAAACAAAGTTTTTGTCTCTTAACAGCAACACTTAGCACAGTCATGACTGGAAACACTGTTCTTACACTCCCAGAACTCTTTCCATCTCCTCAGAAAGAGTTCTAAAAAACTCTTCATGCTAAGGGGTAATTAACTAGTGGTGATGTTATGACATATTCAATACTATTTTGTATTTGTATGCTTGTTTGAACATATGAACACAAAGAAAACTTAGCTAAAATTGCATATAAATAATATATGATGTACCTTGTCATACATCCGATTGAGCAGTCTTGGTACAACTGGAAATAGCGTTGGCTTCAAGGTTTTCATGTCATCTGTTAGCAGCCTGATATCTCCTTGGAAGAAGCCTACTTTTGCTCCACAGCTATATACCACAGCCTAAAAATTGACCAGACTAACTTTAGTCAAGAAGAATTCCTAGCTTCACTAGCCATAATTATTAGTCTATGAAAAGCAGCATGATTTCCAGTGCCCAATTATTACAAAATAAGGAAAATTATTGTGTGAATGGGTTTTGAAGACATACAGATTCCTAACATGTTCTTTACTATAATTTGATTTATAAAAGCTCAGATATATATCTCTGCACATACCTGTACAACTCTCTCAAACATGTGAGCCAAAGGAAGATAGGAAATGGCAACATCTGAACTTGTACACTCAATTGTGTTCTAGAGGGAAAGGAAGTAGAGGTAGGTTAGCACTTGCTGTGCCTGCTTGAGTTACTTTTAAGTAGAAAGTAATTAAAATTTGGATCAATTTGATTACTTTGAGACAGACACTTCCAATGACTGAAGCAACTCCGGCTCAGGCTCGTCCATCCCCTCCTCAAGATTTGTCACTCAGCTACACTAAATCAAAATTAGTTTTGTGTTTTGTCAAGACTTGAAACAGATGGTTTAGTACTCTTACTATTTAGGACTGACTCATTCTAGAATGACTTCTACATATAAGTTCTTGTTCAATTCAAACCAGGTTTCTTGCAATAGTATTGTCTCATTGAAACAGGGGCAGTTTCTGGGAGTGAATGGTTTACAGAAAATGCCCATATTAAAGCTGGTTTCATGACTGAGGGACATATCCTGGAAAGTAGCTTACCTCTGTGCATCTAAGGAAGGCAGCAGCATTTGAAACAACATTCTGATGTGTCAGCATGGCTCCTTTAGGGTTACCTTGGGAGAGATCAAGCAAGGTGAGCTATGGCTCTGACTGCTTCTGCTGGCAGTTTCCCATGTCTTGTTTGGCTCAGTTTGAACTATCTCAGTGCTAGGCTCAATCTCAGCAATTATTGTCATAAGAGATCACAAATATGCCTCATTTTGAGTGCTTTCAGCTATGGATATTACATAAAGGAGATGGTTACTGAAACAGCAGAGCAATTGGGCGTAGCATAGAGAATGCTGAAACAAGATTTTTGTTTTAGCCCCAGTGGATCAAAATGCACAGTTGAACAACCAATCTCTTGAACAGTAAAGCTGCACTTTTCAAAGGGTAAGACAACATGAATTTGGCTTTTCTTGCCCCTCAGTTCTAAGAAGCTTTGTCATAGTGCACTTGACTTGTAGCGACAGTATCCCAAGTAAAACTGTAAGAGTGGCTTGACAGTGCTCTAATTCGCTGGTTTACTTCCATATGCTTAGGTTTTCTTTATTTTTGTGCAGGGAAGCTGCATGGGGAGGCTCTTTCAGTGGGGAAGCATCACTATAAATTCTTACCTGTGGTTCCACTTGTAAAACACACAACAGAAAGATCTTCAGGCTTAGGAGGCTAGAGAGAAAAAGCCACATAAAGTCAGTGTGAGGATTATGATGGTTATCTGTAATTATATATTATATTCCTAACTGTGATGAATCAGGAATTCAGGTTCACAAAAGAAATCTGCCAGCCTCCTCTACTAGCAGGAGAGCAAGAGGTCTTTCCACAGCCTAGTTTTATAAGACTATAGCTATTTCATAGAGATACTTACAACTGGTTCTTTGATGTTGTTTCTTCCCAGCTCCTGTGTTAGAAAAAAAACACAGCTTAACAGATGTGCAAAATAGGTGAATAGGTAATTGCATTTCAAATGCGACAACTGTTTTACTACTTTGCCTCTTGCTACTCCATCTCATTCAAACAGAAACCTCCTCCTGAATCCAATACACATAACTGAAAAACTGTCTGCTGCAAGTGTGGAAGACACATTCAAATGTTTGGAAAGTCATCAGAACTACTTAAGGAATTTGGAAGTCCTGAGTGGAGAGGTTTCCTTTTATTTGACATAGGCCACGTCTCCTTACATGTATGCAAGCTTAAGCCTAGTATTGGGATGTCTAAGGAGCCAGTAATTTGCACTTACAGTTCCAATTAGACTCAACTGCCAGGCTTAGAAGCCTGGTAAATCCCGTTACAACAGTATCATGAATTAAGATAAGCAAGTCTTGGCTGTTCACAACACATGGGCACAGCTTTAGTCAACAGTTTGAACTCTGCAACTCCATTTAGCTAAAGATACCAAGTTTCAAAATGACTGCTCATCAAGATGTCAGGTACAGGCCTGACAACTGGGTAATGCTTACATTAAAGTGTCATTGTTGCCACAGAAGATCAAGATGTTTAGCTGGCAAGGTACTCCAGAAGTCTTTAGCCACCTACCTCAACCTCCTGCAGTGACAGAACTTCAATTCCCACTTTAGCTCCTCTGTCCTGGAGCTCTTTGTCAAAGAGATCCATGAGAACAATAATCTTCAGACATGGGGTCTTTTTTTCCTCACAGTTTTTAAGCAAGACCTCTGCCTTCGCAGGCGTGTCACAGATCACCACGCTTATTTCAGCTACAGAAAAGAAATTATCAGAAGTCTGTTTAGAAGACATAAGGTCAGTGAGAGCTCAGCAGCACAAACTTTTAGAACACAACATTGGTTTGGTACCATTTGCATTTGTTCATATGGATTCAGTGTCTGTCTTACAGTGCCAAGAATGTTCCTCCTACATACGCAACTGATAGGGCAAACCAGATATATAAAACCTAACAATATAAAGTGAGGGCAAATGCTGAGGAGCTGAAGAGAAATATCTTTGCTCACAGTCAAGATGGGCATTGAAACTTTTGGTATTGCTGTGATATTGTTTAGGTTTAGCCATCTTCCTTAAATCTAAAGTAATTAAGGCCCAATTGAAAGAGGTAGCTAAAATTCTTGAGTTAATGCTTGAGTTAATACAGCAACTGTAGATGCAACTACAAAAGCCTTTTCCTTTAAGTCAGCAGAGTAACTGGATTTGCCTCACCCTGCCAGTTCCCAATTAGACTGGTAAATCACAGCTGTGTAATCCCAAGACAAGACCTGTTTCCAAGATTCACCACCATAACGGTTGAAGTGGTTTTGCTTGGTGAATCCTATTTATGGGATGGATCCCAGATCACTCTAACAACAGTGGATATGTATTTCCCCTATATCTCTCCTAAGACTGGGGGAAGAAAGTCTGAAGTTTATTTAACTTCCTTGCCAGGTTATTCCATAATGGCCTGCTAGATATTGTTTCTGTAGAACATGCAATAACCAGATAGATTAAACAGGTTTAGGCATATCTTTTCCCTTCCCTCCTCTACTCTTTTCACACTACAACTTTAAATCAGACAGACACATGTAGTTTTAATTTACATGCAAGTCTGCCTGCATTGTCTGATTGTTTGGCAGTGTGGGAGTTCAATATTACAAAATTTCAAATAACAAGTAGTTGAGCACTCTGATTGCAGAATGATCCACAGGATCCAGCAGATCCTTCAGTGGTCTTGCAATCAAGACACTAGGAGACATAGGAAACCCACTGGATTCTTTTAGGCTGAAGAATGAACCATGTGCCCGACAAAGAAGCTTCACTAAGAAATTTAAGTGTCTATAAGAGCAGTTGGGTTAAAGCTACTCTGATTTTTGCAAATTTCCTTGAACTTAGCCCTCCCAAAACAAAGTTTCCTAGAAAAATCCTTATGAAAGTGTGGAAGTCAATATTTACCTTTGTTAACAATGTATACAATGGCCTCTGGTCCCAGAGTGTCATAGAGTGGAACAGCAACCATTGAGTAAGTATAGCAGGCATACTCTGAAATGATCCACTGAAAAAAGAAAACAGCACAGCTAAGGAAAACTAGGAGCCCTCAAGACAGGATTGCCTACAGACTTCATACAGCTTGACTAGCCCATGTACATGGCAGTGGGGGCTGTGGAAGGAGCACATCCATGAGAATAAGAGTTGTGAGAGGTCATTGTATTACATGCTTGGAACAGTATATGCTCAGTCAGTATGAAGAGAATTGGGAAGGAAAAAGTTGTGATTGTTCCTCATGTGGCCTGAAGCTATTTAAATACAGACTCTCCTCTCACCCCAAGGTGTCAGAATAGTGTAGGAAAGAATACACAATTTGTTGCTTACCTCTGGCCTATTCTGAGCAAAAATGCCAATATATTGTTCTGATGTTGGTCGGCATCCTTTTTGCAGAAGCCCTGATCCCAGATATTTAGTTCTGTCTGAAACCTGCAAGATAGTTATTCCCCCACTTTAGTGTTATAAGGGAGTATCCCAAATTATTTAATTTGTCATTTAAAATACTCACCTGTTTATATGTCAGCCACTGATAAGGTTGTTTGGGTTTCCTGTAGCCTAGACAGTCACCATTTCCTAATAAAATAGTTCAGAAAAGCAATTGCAAAGCTCAGTACTGACGTTACATAACACCACAATAGAAAGATTTGAAATGGGAAATGTTTTCTGTCAGAAATTTAGGTAACTCCATAGAGAGTAGGTCAATGTCCATAGTTAAGCAATTTGCCCAAACCAAGATTGTAAGACTGTTAGCTTTATCCTTACAAGCAATACTTCTAAGATCTGGTGATATTTTTTCCATTGCACAACCTATGTGAGGTTGAAATAGCTTGCAAACCATCACATATTTCCATGCATAGGACTTGTGAAGTGATGTGCACAAATTCACATCTGTTGTAAACAGGCAGCAATTTTGCAGGAAAACTCACACCATAAGACAAAGGAGAGGTGTTCCCCCCTCCCAGTTCCACTGATGCTTTGTATCTGCTGACTCTTGACTGAACTCTACCATCTCCAGCTTCCAGTATTTGTTCCTGCTCAATCTACCAAATAAGACGGATGCTAAAGTGGGACAGGGAGAAATTTGGTAACTTGTCTCTCCACCCCACGGAAGGAAGGCTAGAAGAGTTTTTGCCAGCCTGCATTATTACCACTGCCAAGACACAAGGAAAAGGATCTTGGAAAAAAATTTGTTTACTTGTTTACCAGATGCAAAGCTTACCAGAAATACTCACTCCTCTCTGGAAAACTTCATACAGGGTTTTAGCATCTTCAAAGTAATAAGAAAGCAGGTTATTATCTGTCAAGAGTGCACCTCTTCTGGCTCCTCCCTAGGAACAGAGCACAGCATGAAACAGTGCAGAACAGATGAAATGTCATTTGTTCCTCAGCCATTCTCTCATCAATCCCCTATAATGCATTTCAACAGCACTGCATTGTTAGGGAAGTCTTTTCCCTTCCTGATTTTGATCTACTCAGTCACATGCAGAGGAATTTTCTAGATGGCCCAAATTAATGTTCAGTTACAGGTTATTGAGAGGCCTTGACTGACTGCTACCACTTGCCTTATTATATGAATCTAGCACCAGTTTCAAAGATGATGCAGTGCATTGAAAATACAGGAAGGTCATTGACAGCCAAAGCCATCTAGTAAAAAGCCCACCTAGCCCTAGTTGGAAGGAGCTGCTTTTGCTTTTTCTCATCTTAACATGTTAAGACTTCCCATCTCCCCAGCATGCTCTTGAGTTGTACACCTGGGAGAGAAGGCTGTGCACACCAGACAGAAGAGTTTCCACTGACACCCAGAATCAGGATGGATCAGTAATCAGATTAAGCTCCAAAACAGACCATGCCCACAAGCAGATAAAGCATTACCTCAATTCCTATTGACTGCTTGTTCAAGTCAACAGGAGGTAAAAGGGGTTTTGGCCTGCTTATCACCCACAGGAAGATGACAGCTCCAAATGCAATGAGACTGATCAATGCTGGTGTTGGGAGCGGTGAGAACAATACTTGAAGTATCCAGATCATTGTGCTGGAGCCAGAGTTGAACCTGAAACAAACAGGAGGTTTAGTAGACTTGAGGTAGAAGCTTTAATTACCTGTGAGCTGTGGTTACTTAAGTAGCTTGTTAAACAATACTGCAAATCATTTCAGCAGTTTGCCACTGGAGAGTCCTGGTACAATAGTGAAGCACACTTATGCAATGTTTTAAGCCTCTTAAGAGATCTTAAGTCACCTGTCCCCATAAATCTTAATCTATGCTGCATCCACCTCCACAAAAAGCTGAAACCTGATGAAGTCAGACAAGGAAGAGATTCTTTCCATCCTTAAGTAAAATAATCTGTCTGGAGAAAACCAGTATATAATTTCCCAAATCTATCTCCCCAAGTATAACCAAAAAATGCCCATGGTTCAATGATGTGAATTGTGGAAGTAAGAAAATTCCTCCATATTGTAAGTGTTCAATAAGAAATGGTTTTGCTGAAATAGGAAAGGAATTGATAAATTACATGTTTGATACACCTACAGGACAAACCGTATATTCACTGTCAGCTGCCTTTACTGGTCATGCTAGACAAAAACTGTGAAAGTTGCTTTCCACTAGAAAATGGTGATCTAGAAGTCAATGTGTGCAATGGAAGTCTAGCTGGGAAATACAGAAAAAATTCTGCTGCTTGCATCCCCCAGGATATCTTCTGTCAGGGGCAGGGAAACAAAATCTGAGAATGCAGACTTTCTTGTGTGACAGAGACCTGAGCTTTCTTCCTTAGAAACAAATACTTTTATCTCAAAAAGGTTCTGATGTGTTTTAAGATTGAATTGCCAAGAGAAAGGACTGCTTTTTGTCTGAATCAACTCAGATCTCAGCAACTTGTATTTGTTAGTGTCTAAATATCTGTTCAGGACACATGACCTCACACTTTGCAAGATGAATAATAACAAAGTGCTTCATACAGAATGAAAGGAACCCCATCAGTAGATAATATGTCTGCTATCAACTAAATCCCTGTACAAGAATACCAGGAGTCCTGATGGAATGAGTTCCAGTTACCCTTTAACTATAATTCCAATGAAGTTGAAGGTATTTATGAATTGTTAGTATGTTCAGCCAGGACCTGAAGTCAGGATTTGGGTCTCTGAGCCCAGACTGATCATTTAGATAACCCATATGTGTTTTACAGTTTTATAGTTTCCAGTGGCAGTGTTAACCAGCAATCCTGGTGTGTTCTCTGGTAAGAAAAGGCATGCTTTGCCTGCTCAGCATCTGGATAAGAAAGGGTACCTCAGAGGCTTTTCAGTAAGTCCAAGCTGTCAGACGCACATCACCTACATATCTGAGAAATACCAACTCCCTAATCCTCTTCTCTACTCTAAACTTTAGTTGCTTTCAAATTTCCCTTCCCTTCAAACTTCTGACCTTGGCTTTATGTATTGAGAGTTGAAAAAGACTGTGCTACAGCCAGAAAGGCAGGAACTGCCCTTGTGACTCTTTACTGATGGGCAATTCCAGTCACCGAGCATATTAAACCTATGGGAGCACAAACCTGTTTGTAGCACAGCATATCACCCATCTATCACCCTTCCTTCGGGCCTTTATTAATTGACCCTGGATTTAAAAAAAAAAATAAAAAGCAGAACTTAAATCCAGGTCTGCTGATCACGTTTACATTCAGGGCAAAGCTACTTAGCAGTTTAGGTTTAGCACTGCTTGATTTGGAAGACTGAAAATTATTAATAAAGTGAATTTGGTAATCAGCTGCTCCTGACACTATATATAAGTGGCCCATTAATGGAGCAGTTAGCAAGCAGCTTTCTGCAGTGATTAAACTGCATCTGATTTGTGGTTTATACTTCCTCTTTTGTTAACATGAGCAAGAGACTTTTACAGCATGAGCACTGAGGCAGCTAGGTAGAGGCATCTCCATTCTCCATCGTGAAAGGTTGGATATATAAACTTTTTTGCTTTATCTCAGAGCCCACTACTAAATCCAAGTAACAGAGCAAATCACATTTGCACCATTTTCCAACATTTGTATGTTGGAAGTTTTTTAGACTGACACATCTATTTTCACATCTTTTTACTTTTACTTTCCAACAATATTTCCACAATGGGCTTTAGTCTCTTCTATCAAAGCACATAGGGTGTCTTATTCAAGCGGTGGCAAGAGATTGTCAGCAAATTTGTCTCAATTCCCAGAATTAGGACAGTTGTTTCCTGTGCCTAGAGCTTGTACTGTAACTCTTTGTCAGTTGAAGTAGCTGCCAATTTATCACCTCTGGTATCATCCAAGTGTCACTTAACCCTGCTGCCCTCAAAGCAGAAAAGGAACTCATACTTGATAGATCTTCCTGTTCCATGGTAAGAGAACAGCTGTAGCCTGGATCTGTGCTATGGAACAGCTACAACCAGAGTTTAACCCACAGATCCAAGTGCCCTATGGATACATAATACCTGATCTATATCAACTTGGTGAAAACTCAGTGCAAAGCAAGAAGAAAACAGAGCATTTTGTACAGACACCAGCCTCCACTGCAGGGTAAGACTGAGCACCAGTTGCCTTTTTAAACATCAGAGGGGTCAGAGGTGGAGTGTCTGAAATCCCTGAGTTCCGAAGGCTCAACTCCCAGGGATACAAAATGCACGGGATGTCTCAAAAGACCTGTTAAGCCTCTTGTGCAATAAGATGCTGGACAGTCGAAAGTGTACTTAGGTTGTCTGCCCTGATCAATGGTCAGGGATAAGATGCACTAAGCTCTTGAGTCAAAGGCTTCGTTTTTATCAGAAGAGATTACAGAGATACCATTTACAGCCTTGAGTTCAGGAGTACACAGTTTCAATTCTACTGTACCTCCCCTTTACAGCTATTCCTTCATTACCTAGAAGGAATTGAAGTTATTCTCTATGCTCTCCACTTGAGGAGATTCTCTCCACCGGAAAGTGGCTGATCTTTGTACTTTTAAGTACATAAATATGAAGAAAAATCAGTGTGATCTGCATTGCAAGAGTTCATTATGGACAACAAAGCAACCTCAGATACTTGCACAATTTTGGAAGCAACAGTCTGCATTGCCTGGGAGAATGTCTTCTGGAGTTATGTACTTCATATCAAGTTTGCCTAAGCTTTTGACGTGATCGTGACATCTTTTTTCTCAGGATTAGTAAGGTAACACTGACTGTTTACAAGCAGGAAAAGTGGAGTACAGACACCTACACTAATTAGTTACTTAACCAGCAGTAGCTCACTCTCTCCATTTGCTTACGCAGTTCAGCTCTTGCCTGGTGTCATCCTGCAGATGTGAGCCACTGTGCCAGTTCTTACTCCTTGGAAACTGTCTATTACACATTCCTCCTTGATGCAGCTGAAGTCTTGTGTTCCACAGGGTTTAGGAACATCTAACTTTGAGCGAAGTTAAAGCACAAAAGCTCAGCAGTGACTTCTGAGCAGAGACACGCAATAAACAAAGCCAAGTGCTCAGTACCCCGCATTAAGCCCAGGTTATACTTCAGTGAGGCTTTGCTTTTAGAGTACCTCTTCAGAGAGTCAGAGCCAAACAGTTCAAGCACCCTTTGATCTTAGCTGAGAAACACTCTGCTAGAGGGTGGGAAAGGACAAGGCCTCAGTAACATACTTTCAGGAAGTAGAGCACTGTGGTTTCTGAGCCTTGCTGACATAACCTGTTGAATTCAAGTTTCAGGATTTTTAAATAGAAAGGCCAATTTTTTAATAAATAATTTTACTGTGTTGGACATTACTGTCTCTCCATCATGAGGGCAGCAACACCATGACACTACTTAGTAATAAAAGTTATTTTCTCAGATTAATTGAAAAGCCAAAATTTCATATAGTCTTTGTATCAGATTTTCTCCTTGAAACTACCTAGAAACATGCTCAACTGGCCCTTTGAAGTTTTCAAGAATTTAAAATATAGTCAGTATAGCAGGCTCTGTTATGGTTTATCCTACTGGATAATACAGGTTCACTTCTTGCAAAACATTCATGCATCAATACTATATTAATAGGAAGTTTTCTCTAGTGATTGGGCATGGTATTAAAAGCAAGGACTAAAGCTTGATTCGAAAATTCACATAGAACTCCTAAGAAAACTAAAATATTATCACTAGGCACCTTAGCCACACAAAGAAAAGGTAGCACTTAAAGTTTCTAGATATTAAGGTCTATTACTTCATATTATCACAGCAGTTCTATTATGAAGAACAAAGAACAAACACATACCTGAACTTAACTCAGCCCAAGGTCCACATTTAATTGACAGCACACTACCAGAGATTTCCTAGGAGTATCCTGAAAAACTCATTATCTTGAACCCTGCATCTAATCACTGCACTTGCACATTGTATTTAATAAAGCCCATGTGAGTAACAACAAGCAAACTCATGAGCAATAAAACAAATACTATAGAACTTCATTACTTACACAGAAAATGTGGCAGAGCATGTATAGGAATGAAAACTAGTGAGTAAAGGCACCTGCCATTTTGTATATAGGGTAGGAAATCAACCTCTTCTCCTTAAGTAAAAGGGAGCCTTAGTAGCACAGTACAAAACCAAACACCACTTAGGTAAACTCCTGTTAAAAACTACAGCCAGTTTCCTGTCTCCAGTTTAAATAAATCAGCAAGCAGAAAAGCATGTTGGGAGGGTAGCTTTAAAGGGGAGGAACTTGTATGGGGGAACTGGAGTGATTAAAAATAATAAAACAAAAACAACCCCAACAACCCACCCACACAAGAGGGAGTCATTGAGTTTTTTTATTTGTTAATGCAAGCAGCTTAAAGTGGATCTAAATGAAAAGTAAACCAAAACATTTCTAAATCATAATTGTAGTTTATTCTTTCTAATCTGTTTGCTATTATCTTCTCTACATATAAAGCTGTATTCTCAATAAAAGCAATTTTCTCTCTATAGCTGCAAATATGTTAAGGTGAGCAGAGCTTGTAGCCTGTAATACCAGTAAAATGTTTTGACTACAGCATTTCTCATATACTGCTGCAATGGACATGCTGGAGGGCTGGATTTCTGCTGATGGTGTTGTTTCATTTGGGTTTGGTGTTAGGTTTCTTTTTGCTATTGGGTTTTTCCTTTTTCTCTTCAATGCTTGTCTAATATAACTGGAATTTTGCAGTAAGTTTGGAGGGATAGGAAGGCAGTAACTTCACCTCTCTCTCTTCTTTATTGCCTTAACCTCAGATTTTAGAACTGTTTTTTTCACTTAGGAGTTTTCCCCATGACAGTTTTCCTATGCTGCATGATTTCAGAATAATCTCCTTAGCTAGACAAACTATAAAGCTGAGATGGAATTGACACACACTACGTACTTGCATCCAAAATACAGCCTGTACTGGACCTTGGCTTGCTAAAACACATAGCCCCTACTAATTGCAATTATGTTTTTATTGCTGCTGTAAACTTTATACTATTCAGGTAGACCTAATTTACATGTAGTTGTGGCATTATTTAGCCATGTAGGTATCTTCCAGGGAAACTGAGGGTTGATTCACTGATTTTCCTGTAAACTGAGCATGAAAAAGAAAAAGCTTTTTCCTCATTAAACTCCTCTGCCTTTGGCTTTGCCCTCCCAGACCTGTTTCTGTGGCATTTCAGAGAAGGTCTGAGCTTCAGCTTTAATAGTGCCTGTCAGGGGGGATTTGTACTTACAGAAAGGAGATAAGGCCAGGCTCCCAGCCCAGCCAGGTCCACTATCACCTGCTCTGTGTGCCTCTCTCACCATTTCCCCCCTTCAGATACCTGGCCTCGGGCTGGTTTTTTTCCAACAGCAAGAGAAAAAGCGGTGAGTTTGTGCTGTCATTGGTCAGCTGATGGGTAGCAGTGCTGTGTATCTCAGGTGCATTCACTTTGCTGCAGGGTGGGAGCACATGCCCACAGCACAGCCCACAGGCACACCTGGCCTGTCAGGAGCCCAGGATGTGATGTAGAGCTCCATGAGCTGGTAAGACTATCTCTATTGCCTGGGCTTACTGGTGTCACAGCTCCAACATAAATGAGATTACAGGATGCACACAGGAAAGCTTCTCCTTAAGGATCATTTCTGCTCAATGCTCATAAATTAGAATACAGTTGACACTATTCCCCTGATACACATAACAAGTGACATGCAAATGTTGAGGCTTTTAATTTTTCATAAATGATGTGAATAAACTCCAGATTTTTGAAAGGCACAGATCTTTTTTCTGCTAGTGATTTTCTGTCAAAAAACAAAACAGAGTTATGAATCTCAGCCTTTGCTTCTCTTTGTGCATGTATATAAAATTTACACCTGCTTCCCTCATACCTGTTAGTGACTTAAGATGAGCAGTAGGTAACTTATGTGTATGGGGAGTTCAGGTCGTTTCCTTTCTGTTGTCACTATCAAAAAAGTTTTGCAAAGAGGATGAATCCAGTGTAACAAACCTTAAAGTCATGGCACAACATGAGCTTTTGTTATCCAAAGATGTCAAAAGAATCTTTCTACATATAGCAAATAGCAGAGGATATAAATAAATAAAAGCATTGGCTCCTGTACCATTTTCTCTGTTGTCCCTTCAAAACTTGGATTTAAATTTTATGAGTCTGTGGGAGATGTGAGCTCACTTTATTTGAATGATTTTTGAATTCCAGTTCGTTTTCTTAATGCTATAAGTATAACAATTCTTTATTGCTCTGTTCTGCTTTTCAAGGGTCATGTCCAGCTTTGTAAAGCAGAATAACTGCACTTGAATATTAATGATCTCAGAGCACAAGTGGGTTCCTCAGGAAAGGAGGTATGGATAGGAGATGGGCTTAGGACTTAGAAGTGCAGCATGCTTTTTGCTAGTTCTCTTGCTTGCAGCTTGATTTCAGGTTGATCTTTGTCTCCACCATCCTCTCTGTACACAAGCAAGAGCTTGGAGAAGGCTCTATCTCTATAGCTAGCTCGTTGTACCAAGGCAATGGCAGCAGTCTGGTGTGCCATACTGTATGATATGGCCTTTTAAACCATTACAAAAGGCATTAGTGCCAGCTTCTATATTCTTAGGGATTAAGCTAGATTCTATTGTATTAAATGTTGCCAATAAGCTTGTGCATATAAATGATCTAGCATATTGCAACCTTTTACTGCTTGTGATGCTGTGGAAACAAATATTCTTATATTTTTGGAACCTGCTTTAAACATTAGTCTGAATGGGAGCCTGGCACTGCTGCTTTGTGCCTATCTTTAAATAGGCACAACTAACAAACTGATAAGAAAATGGCTTCAGCCTGAACTGTAGACAGGTTTCTACCTCCAGCCAGACTATAGCAACAGAGGGAGTGTTCTGGTGGCTGCTCTCATGCAAGCTGTGATTTCCCTGTATGCCACCCCTGAGTCCAGACTTGATTCTTTAATAACATGCAGCCATTTATGCAGCTGTTGCCTTTAACAGCACACAGGGTGATAAGAAGGGGGCATTGGATCCAGGTATTGCAGCAAGTTGAGGTTATTATCCCACTTGCAGTGCTCTGCAGGAGCAGGAAGCCTAGTGCTTGGGAAACACAGGCTCTGACTAGGAGGGATTTGCTTACCTTTCTTCAGTGCTGGAGGAGGGTGGAGGGGCTGGTACAGCTTGCTTCCTTTGCTGCTTTACAACTCCCAAGGGGTGTTCTAGGGTTGGTTCTTCCCCAGCTCCAGTGGTGCTTCCCCAGCTCCTGTGGCAGGACTAAGGCCCGAATCATCAGACTGTGGCTTTAATAAACAGGCGACACTGCACCCAGGTAACCTTTGAACCTGCCTTGCAACAGGTTCAAAGGTAAAAAAAAAAAATATTCCTGATCAAATATAAAGAGCAATTTTGGCTGGTTAGAAATGTTAAACATACAAGTCTTGCATAACAGCGTTAGAAAAGAGCAGCACATTGTGAAAACTAACCCCAGCCCTGTGAAAGCTGCAGCCCTGGGTTTTTCATAGGGCTCTCATTTATTCCAAGTGTGCAGGGGCACTGAGTAAGTCTTGACTCACTGAGAAAAGGTGCTTCTCAGATTGCACTTCGGGCAAGCAAACATATTCCAATGTTTTTCACCAGATGCTTTGTGTAGAGCCCTGTCCTTAACATGTCCAGCCATTGAGGCACAGGTTTCCCTTGCAGCTCCAGGGGGCTGTGGAGCAGCCACAGCCACTTTGGGGTCAGGGCTCTCAGTGCAGTTGGGATGCACGGGGGGTTGGTTATCTCACCATGGGGCACCTTCCCTTTTGACACTGTGCAAAGGTTAGTGCATTTGCTCAATTGCCAAGAAGGCCAAGCCTGTTTTGTGAGAGATTTCTTGTGTTGATTTAAACAGCAGTGGTTTTGGTTTGGGTTTTTTGCCTTCCTCTATCTCTGAAATGGGAATAAGAGAGCGCCTGTGCTTCATGCTGCTTGAGAAAGACAGTTGAGAGGTGAGGTATGTAGGCTGGGCTAGCAGATGGAGCTTTGGATGTGGATGTGATCTTTGGAAGACATTTTCTACACATGATCCAAGAGATAGGGCTAAATAGCAAAGTCCTTTCAGCACTCACTTATTAGAGAGCATCCAAAGGAGGGTAACAAAGACAGTGACAGGCCTTGAGGGGAAGCTGTATGAGGAGCTGCTGAGGGCACTTGGTTTGTTCAGCCTGGAGAGGTGTCTGAGGAGAAGAGCTTTCTTGTGATGGGGAGAGGAGGGGCAGGCAGCTCTTCTCTGTGGTGACCAGTGACAGGACCCAAGGGAATGGAAGCTGTGTCAGGAGAGGTTTAGTTTGGATATTAGAAAAAAGATTCTTCACCCAGAGGGTGGTTGGGCACTGGAACAGCTCCCCAGGGAAGTGGTCACAGCACCAGCCTGACAGAGTTCAAAAAATGTTTGGACAATGCTCTCAAGCACATGGGGTGAGTTTTGAGAATGGTTCTGTGCAGGGTAAGGAGTTGGACCCGATGATCCTCATGGGTCCCTTGTAACTCAGAATATTCTGTGATTCTGTGACTGGTTAAGATAATAAAGCTTTTGTTGATCTAGGTCCGGTTTGTCTGGTACTGGAATTTGACTCTGTTATGATATCTGAAGAGTAAACTAATACTAACACTTTTCACTTAAGGCCTTAAGTATTCTTAATTGGTGTTAGGGAACCTGCCTGTATAAGTGGATATGAATAGAAGTGGAAGTACCTGTGCCAACACAGCATCCTAGATCTTCTGGTTGCAACCTCCTCTTGGGTTTTAGAAAATACCAATTTAAGAAGGATGAAAGAAAATGAATGGGAGGGTTTTCCAAATTTGGTGCAAAGAGGTGACACCAATGTTGAAGTCTCTTGGCTTCTGCCTGTGGTGCATCTTGTATGTGGGAAACAAAGCAGTTGATTCAAGGTTTTTACAAGGTATGCAACAGATACTAATAATTAGTAGTTATGCAGGTCTTCAGCCTAAGTGGATATTGCATCATCATCTCAAAAGAGCTGGTGGTGGCTGACACCATCTGTGTTTTATAAACCAATGGGGATGGTGAAGGAAGGCAGGGAAGCGTAGCAGAGTCATTTGAGAAGGGAACAAAGCCAATTACCTGAGCTAGCTGTATGTGTAAAGCTGTAACCGCTTTTCCTTCTCCACCCTTTCTCTCTGGGACAGAAAGTACATGGCATTTTACCTCGTTTGAACAGCGAGTTAATCCGAGTTGTGATGTTTTGTCACCTTTCACCTATACAGTTTCTTCCTAATGTTATCAAAACTGTTGATTAGTTCACTGTTAAAACTGTGAACTGAGCCATTTGGAACAGTGTGTCATCCCTGAGTCTGGCAGGGGAGGCTCTTGGACAGATGTCCTGCTGAACTGCTAATAGTGAGTAATCTTTTTTCAGCTTGTTTCTAAGCAGGTGTGAGAAAACGCATTCACAAGTCCTGGAACACAATGGGCTATGTTCTGTAGTGCAGGCTTGTCTCTGTACATCATCTGTGTTCCTTATGGTTTGCAAATGAGTGATACTGTAGTTTGTGATCTCAGTGACCAAAGCACACAACCAGTGACATAAAATAACCTAGATCAGTTGTGCAAACATCACCTATGTCCTAGTTCTGAAACCGAGGAGCTGAAGGCAGACCGACAAATACCGGAGGTTTTTTTCATGAGATTGGGAAAAAAAGTTTAGGTAATGAAAATAATGATTTTTCCCCTCAAGACTTAATTATTAAGAAAATGGATGGCAAATGCCATGATGAATTCTTTGTAGGTTAGCAGGAGTTCCATGAACTTTATCAGGCTAGTAATTTTTTGAAGTCTGAGCAGGTTATGGCTCAATATTTATTCAAACTATTACTTTTTGACAGAAGTGTATGCATGGGGTTTTCAAGATGGTAAGAATATGATTTTTCCTTTGCTATTTTTTACAGGTGACAGAAAGCTCAACAGTTTCCCTTCTTTGTTTAGATTCATTTCCTGTGCTGTTCTAAAGTATCACCATTCAGATTAACACATCTTTCAAATGTAATCATTTGCCCCTTGTGCAATTCACTTGACTCTTAATTAATGAAGAAAGGGACAAAAAGGGAGCAAAAGAAAGTATAAGAGTGTGTCTTCCAGCTTTGTTCAAGCTCCATTACTGAATGCAGGATTCAGAGATGTATTTTAGATATCTGCCAATGTACATACAACTTTAGGATATCCCTGAATGCTGCTTAAAAGTTATTCTTATTGAGATTGTGCAACCAGTCTGAGCTGTGAAAGAGTAGAGCTAAAGGTCATTACCACACAAAGCTGGAGTTTAATCACTTCTAGGTATCATATAAGGTTTTTTATTGGTCTTGTGAAATCTGCTCCAATGCAATAGGCTGTTGAATGCTAAACACAAAATAAACTCTAACCCTTCAGCCTAAATAGTTGCTCATACATAATAAAATTTGGTTCCAGGATATTATAAGTAATATTTGCTGTGTTAAAACATTTGTGTGAAAGGCATAGATGTGTCATTGAACTGTTTTAACAATTAAGGAGCTGCATGTGTATTTGCACTGCTCTGTGGTGCCCAAGAACCGCTGCACACTGCTCTTGTTGTAGAATGTGGCTGCTGCATAAAATTGAAAAATCTGAGTGAATTTGCTGCTTCTGTGTTACCATTGACAATCTTGCATTCTCCTCATGCAGAGTTGAGTGGTGTGTGGGCCTGTAAGTGTCTATGGTTTTAAAACCGGAAAAAAAAGAATGTTGAGATAACTGTAGGTGTTAAATACAAGTATGAACTGGTACTCTCTACCTTGCAGGGAAAAAAACATCTGATTTCTATCTTGATCTGCTGGCTCTAAGCATAACAACTGTCAGATAAATCTACCAATTTGACTGGAAACTTTTTAATATGTTATTGAGTGTATTTACATTGGTCTGTTTGGGATCGGAATTTGTCCTCAAAATTCTAATTTTGACACTCTGATACTAAATATTTGGCATTGATCTCTTCTGTTCAATCTGATGAGATGCATAGATCATCCAGAAACTGAATCTAGTGATTCGTTTGCTCAGTAGTTTTCAAAGTCCAGCTCTCTTATTCCACTTGCACATTTACTTGAACGTTTTGCTGTACTTCGCCTTCCCTACTGCCAGGATAAAATGTGGGCACCATAAGCAGACACGAAAGTTTATGAACAGAGACTTTGACTATTGACCATTCAAACTGGAAGTAGGAAGTGACTAGTGACTTTAGACTTTGGATTTTCATATTAATAAAAGGAAAAAGCTGATGTTAAAGTGCACAATACCTGACGTGTAATATTTAGATGAGGAAAGTTTAAAGACCACTTAGATTGCTTCTACGTGTTATCAGTGCTGTAATTTCTTTAGTTAGTTAAATTCTTATTGAAACAACTGAATTCCAAATTTTGTTTTTAAGATAAGATTTTGGTGTTGCAGTTGTAAATACAATGGTTTGCTAAGGTGTCTGTTACAGTCCTCTGTGTGTTGTGTCTTGGACCTCGTCTGTTCATGTGTGCTTAACAGAAAGGATAAGCCTTGGAGTTTAGCTCTTTTTCTGATGTTCTGGGGAGACTTGAGCTCCATCTCTAATTTAGGAACTCTCTAATACAGGAACTCTTTTTTTCCTTTCAGGCTGAGATAATGCCATTGATGTTGATTATTAATAATTATAAACCAACAAGAGGTTCAGCCTTTAAAATACAGCAGATTTTCTACTTAGAGGTTGTTATAGAAACAATGCAGAATGCCTATAATTTCTGAAATCTTTTCCCTTGATCTGTGCTTCAACTCAAACCTTGGCTGAGTCAGCTTTGCCCTGTTAAAAACCAGGTTCAATATAAGAAATTCAAGACATTGTGAGATGAGGTGTCCAATGGTTTCGTGATTTGATTACCTGGTTTTCATTAGATACATAGATTTAAAAGACCAATGAATTATGCTGTTGGATCAGTACTGGCATGGTCTCTAATTTCCACATATGTATTTCTTTAGAAATCTGTGTAAACAGATGACTAAATTTTAGAAGGTTTTTGAGGTCACTGACATGCAAGATCACAAAAAGAAGCATTGCTTTGAATTGAGAATTTAGACTTTAATTAAGCCTCTCTTGTTGCAGTTGCTTATGCAATGATTAAAGCACTTGTATTTTGGTGCCTAAAAATAGGTCCAGAAATGCAGAGACTGATGTAGTTTCAGTAGCACACGTAGGTTTTCAGGGTTGTACAGATAAAGAATTTTCAAATTCAATTTTGTACCAAGTGAAGCTACTGACTTTGAAAAGGCCAATTGCTTGACTAAAAATACATAGTTATATATTGCGGTTCAGGGAAATACATTGAGGAAGAAAGGTAGTGATATTCAAATTCAGGCAATCAGTACTTCCTGTGGCTAAGTAACCCCTGGGTCATGTTTAGTAAGGGTTTGGAGCAAGGTGAGTACATGACTGTGCATACCAGATTCAGTACAGTGTGATTCAGAATCAGTTTGTGATGTATGAGGTTGTAAATACTCTCTCCAATGCCCTTCTAAGGCGTTTCCTTTGCAGTCACTTGAAAAAGGGATGAATCTGATGTTTTTTTTAGTTGAGCTACAGCAGATATGATTGCCAAAAGGTACTGTAGGAAGTCATGACAAATCACTAATCAGATGTGTCACGGTGAGCACCTAAATGCAGACATTTTAGTTGAATTTCCATTGTGTTCAGTGTGACTTCTCATGTGTTTTAAAACTAGCATGTTTCCCAGATTTGTTTTGGACAGAAAGGATCTGCAATAAATATATAACAAGAATGGGGATTTCTCTCAGATTGGAATGGCAGTGGAAGTGTGTGCTTTTCTGTCCTGGAAGAGAATTTCTACCTATGCTGTATAACACAGAATGTTACTTCTGGTTTAGATGGAGAGAGATGAACAGCACTGCCACTGAGACAATCTTGCACTTCACTGCTAGTGGTATTTGCCTCATCCTTAATTAGTCTTTTACTGTATCACATATACCCAGTTATTTTCCTTCCAGCTGAAGTGTGATAAACAATATATGATAAGCTGTAAAATCTGACTTGCTCTGGGGTTGCAATATGTATTGAGTCCAAACTCAGAATGCCATTGAAATAATTCAACCAAAATGCTCTGATTAATTAAGATTATTTAATTAATATCCGGTGACACATAAAGAAGTCAGAGCCAGCAGAATACAAAATGGAATAAGAGGAAAGTATAGAGTCTGGTGACAGATAGATTGTGCCCTTCAGTGCCACTCCTGCCTGTCAGTGCTGCAATAGCTCTTGCTCTGGTGAGCCTTGCCAATGCTTTGGTTAATGTGCCAGACACCTCTGAGCTTGTTGTGGCATCTCAAGCACCTCGGAATGCTTCGTACCCACATGGCAGCCAGAAGCTGGGCTCAGCTCTCCGGGTTGCTGTCAGCAGCCATTTCCGAACAGTCGTCCTTAGGTAATTTTAGCCCAGCTTTTGTTGATGCTGATTGTGTTTGCAATGCCAAGGACTCTTCTGATGCCTTCACCTGACAGGTTCAGCAGAATGTTTCATCCCTTTTGGACCAGGTTTCTCAAAGGCTGAGGTGGAGTATGTGTCTCTGTGGTTTGCTTGCTTCGCCCTCCAAGTACTGTGGTTCTGGGGTTCAGGTATTTGAGAACAGTGCTTGGACCAATGTCTCCCCATTTACAGTGGGAAGTGGTGGCATGGGAGAAGGCTTTGTCTAATTTTTGACTCAGGCTTGCATCTTTCTTCTTTGGTAAAACCCAGTTTGACTGCTACTTTCCCGTAGATGCTGTGCTCCATTTCCAGGCTTTTCTGGAGGAGTGCTTTGGCGTAAGACTCTTGTTCTGAGAAGCCAGCAGGATTTTGTCAGGGGTTCTGTACCCTCTGGCATTGTTTCTTCTGCCTCTGAGCTCACAGGTTACTGCAGTGCAGGCATCTCACTTTCTCCCTCAGTATAAAATTCTGAAATTCTTGTGATGACCCTGTGCTCCTGCCAATAGTTATTAAAATAACATGAGGCTTTGTGACAACAAGCTGGGAAATTGGGCATGGGGAGGAGATTGAAAATTGCTGCCTCTCTCTAAGTCTTTTGTGTAAGTTAACATAGTGTTAACATGGTTTTCCTGTGCCTTCTCATCTGCATGTGGTGAGAACTTCCTTTGATACAGATTGCTTTGTTGCCTGTGCTCGATCTGGGAACATATTTCTTCTGCTGTGAAGTTGGTTCTTTCTGTTAGGAAATGGGATGCAAGGGGGCTTGTTTGGTAATTATAACAAATGACAGAAGGGTACACTTAACAGCAAATCCAGGCAAGTAGTACTCTTCAGCTGTACTCAACCCTTGAGTCAGCTGTATCATTTTCTAGTATGAGTAGCTGATTTCTGTTCAGAATGTTTCCCACAAAGTACTTTCTAGAAGATCTCAGAGCTATTTAGGAAGAAGTTTTATTTGGTCTCTAGCAGTTTCAGAAAGCTATTTTACTCTGAGGATCTTTTAAACTTTAAAAAGCAAGAGAAGAGTTTTAGCTTAACAGAATTGCATTTTTTTTTCTGAAATGCTGAAACACAATGTCTTTGTTTAATTTCCAGCTGGGCTTGGGTGTTTTGCAATATGATTTGCTGCAGTTGTTACCAGCCTTGAGAAATATTTTAACTAATCAGAAGCAGACTGCGTTTGTCGCCCCAGTCTTGTACATCCTGGGGTGGCACTGCAGGCACTGGCTCATGCTGCCTTGGGTATCTTTAAGCCTGAGGCAGCACTGCCAGGACTAATTTCTGTACCATGGGATGTTGCTGTATGTGAGGCTGCTTGGAGCTCCTGAGTATTTCCTCTTCTTTGGCACGCAGCCTGCTCCTTTCTCAACCTTTCAAACACAACACCCACCATGGTACAGTTTGCCCCAAAACTGTGCTTTGAGCTTCTCTGGCAGTCTGCCCATAGCTTTAGATGAATTTGCTATGACTGCAATCACAGTATTTTGACTCACTCTGTAGCAATCCAAAGAAGGTGCTTCCTGGTAGAGGTATGCAATGCAAACACTAGAAAATATTCCTGCAATACCCCATCTCTGTTTATAACTGGTAACATCCAACTTCAAATCTTCCCTGAGGAAATGATGGCATTTAAGCTGGGCTCATGTCTATATCACATAAGGAAATCTGTCTCTCTGTTAGCAGAAGCATGCAATAAATGCTGTAAATATTATAAATGTCAAATCAGCATCATTAGTGAGAAATGGGTCGTTAATTATATGAGCTTTAGGCAGCTGATTCTGAGCAGCACAGGAACACTTGAAGAGTGTTAAACTGTTCAGACACTTAGTAAATACTAAGATCTGCTTGAATATAGTAAGCAATGTCTGCTCCATATGCTGTGCATACACTCCACAAAAGAGACCTTCTGTAGTAACACCCTCTGTTGTCCTCTTCTGGCTGCTGACACTCTGAGCTCACTCATGTTTCAGCCCATGGTGTGGAGTGCAGGTCACTGCAAGACTTCCTCCTGAGGTGCTGTCACGGGCTACACTTCATTTTATACACCCACATACTGTTGTAAAACCTTTGGTGTATGTAATACCATTAATTATTCCATATTGGAGCATATATCCCAAATCTATCTTGTTGATCAAATGTAAGGAAAGGGACCCAGATTCCCATAGAGCAGGAGCTACTATAGAAGGTGTTTGACTTCACCCTCCCAACACAGCTGGAGGACAACCCAAAGCTCTGGAGATTCCGACAAGTGCTGAAAATGATGAGATTTTCTTTTCTTTCTTTTACTTCTATTTCATTCAAAAGTGGTGCACACTAGTTCTTTTAATTTTTTAATTAAGTTTTTGCAAGAAGACACATTAGGAAACACTTCTGTAACACCCAGATGGATTTCGTCTCATTTGCATTCTCATCTCCAAATTTTGCAATCTGTTTGTTTAAAAAAAAATTAATTAAAAAAAGGGAAAAAACCTCCTTGTCTAAGAAGGTATATCCAGGCAGCAGAGTTGATGGCTTCACTTAGCTCTGTGTAGTCACTGGGGTACTTAATATTCCGTAGTACTACTTAATTATTTGAAAAAATAGCATCCATGCTGTTGCTGGCATCCTCCTTTTTATCTTGTGGGTTGAAGTGCTATTTGCCTTCTTTGAGTCTCGCAGTAATTCCACATGCTCTTCAAAAACACATACCAGTATACATTGATTCATTATCTCATGTATTTCCATGTATAAAATAGTTGTCATAGAAGTTAAGAATTTAGGTTTTTTTATTTCTCTTATCTCCATTTCATTTCTTTTTCTCATCTCCACCCCAAAAGTGCAAATGCAGCAAGCAAGTGATCACACGGTAGCTGTTAGTCAAGACTGGTAAATGGAACTAGATATTCTCGAGAGGATGCTCCTCACACATAAAACCATAAAAATCTCCTAGCATCTTACTATGAAAGATCAAAACATGCATTGTGATGCACACTTGCACACGAGAGAGCAGAAGAGATCAACAATACAATTGAAGTCTTAACTCTGTGGCAACAGGGAGTTGTTAACTTCAGTTAAGCACCTTAGCCCAAGAAATGGATAAAGCAAGCAACTTCTTATTTTTTTTTAATCTTTAGGTAATTTTTGTCTTAAGTCACTTACCTCTTTCAGCAGAGTATCAGTTGTTGTTTCAGTAATCTCCTTAGCACTGCTGTTAGCTTCCTGCTCTTTGCTATTTGATCTGCTTACTCAACCATCTTTTATACTGTGACTGCTACACCCTCATGTAATAATAACCTGTTTTTGTGCAGCTCATTCACCTCAGTGGTTTACCCAGCCTACTTACAACCTTACAAACCTGAAAACACTGGTTTAATGGGATGCTGTCTACCCTCTAGTTGTCTAATTAGTGGTATTTTTTCTGTGATTTCAAGATCACTTCCAGTGTGACTTCAAGGATCCATAGCAAATGGTATAGATTTACTATAGATCAACATGGTAAAGAATTTCAATCTAAAATTGATTTTTCCCATTAAATTGAAATTATTCACAAAAGGACTTTCTCAATGAATCCACTTGGACAGTAGAATTTCCATATGCTTGTCAGACATCGAAACTTTTCTAATGGAGGTCCAGTGCCCAGACTTACCAGAGTTTAAAATTGAAGTAAACTACATTTTCATCCAGAGCCCTTGTGATTGTTGTTTCTAGTGACCTTAAGACAATGCATTTAAGTGACTGCCAGTTACATGGACTTTTACCAGAGTTTGGGGGAAATCCCTCTCGGTTCTTCCCCAGTTTGCATGGCCAGAAGCTTGAGCAGTTGCCTACCACTGCAGAGATTGTTATTCTTTTTTTAAAGTCTCTCAGAGAGATCTTGCTGTTGTGTTTAATACCCTTTCGATGAAGCCCAGCTAGAGATTGTTCAAGAGCAGTTGTTCCTGCTCATTAGCAGTTCTCTGTGCTGCCACGGGCTGGTGCAAAGAGCACGATGAGCTTCTGTGGAAGACTGGTTAGCTTTCATCTTGCAACATTTTTGTTTGCTCAATTACTTTTTTTCATTCCTTACTGATCTTTTCCCAAGTCAAATGATTTTTCTTTTTTTTTTCTTCTTTTTATTTTTAATCAGAGACTTGAGAGCAAAACTTGTAATCCTCTGGATATAAGTCTTGATACAGACATACATTATAGGGGAAAAAAAAAGATTTTTGCTGATTGCCTAATAGTTACTTAGGTAACACATGATCCCGTTTCGTTAATTCTGTCTGCTGATTTGGATCACTGTCATCTGTTGCATCCTTTAACTCTCCTGCAAGCTCCTTGGTTTCAGTATGGTCCCTTTCAGTGTGAATGTCAGGCCAAAAACATCAAAATTTTTTGTTTGCTCAAGGTATTCTGGTATTATAAGTATCAGCCATGTTTTGATACAGGAAGTTAGACAAATATATGATAGTTAAAGATTTAGGAAAAACACATAAATATAGCTTATCTTTTGGGTTAACAGGTGCTGTGTGAAAATGCTTCTGTAGCTATCACAGTAAGAAGTGTGTTACATAGTGCTATAAAATATAAAAACAACTGAAATCTGTGGGAGACCAATAAATCCAATTGACATACAAGAAAAAATTAAGTCAGTGGGAATTGGGATTATTGAAGATGATATAATAATTCAGAGTTGTACTACAGAATAACTTTTGCCTTTTTATTTTCTGGCATACAAAGAAAGACCATCTTCTTGTGACCATCTTTAGAGTACTTTTTTTTTCATCTTCTGACTGAAATATCCCTGTTTTGGTATGGTCAGACAGTAAAGCTGGACACTTTCCTTCTGTGACACTTCTGTCAAAACTGTGTGCCCTCTGCAATGAGTGACACAAATACTTTATAAATATTCTCTGACAGGACCTCTGCTGCATTAGCTGGAATCTCACCTGAGGTGGATATTTGGGTTTTAACAATAAATAAATTATTCCTAGTTAGTGATGACTAATATGCAAGTGTAAACACTTGGTCAAAGGCAGTCAGTTTTTAAGGCTATATATGGTTCCCAAAGACAATAGTGTTTCCAAATCTGTGTGGACTCTGTCCCTACTGTTAGCTATTTAGATGATGATTTATATTTCTTACTAGCTCTTGCAGAAAGCCTGTGAAGCTTTACAAATGGGAAATGTTCCTTTTGTGGTAGAAAGCAGCTGCTAGTGAACACTGAAAATTGCTATTGTGACTAATACTGCAACCACCCTCTTTGTAATTAATTTTATGGACTTCATTGTTTTACACACTTCTGTTGCATAGCGCAAGAGAGAACACTCAGCAAGGATTACTGTGTGCCTAGCACTGGCACAGAGATAAGTGCAGCTCCATCTAGAGTAGCCAGTATCTTAAAAACACAATTCATCCACATAGGGCAAAACTTTGCATCTAAATACATACCTGATCCAGTTGCTGGAATATCTCTAATCCAGACGCCTGTACTCAGGACCATTTCATACAATCTGCATCTGAGCAGTCTGTAGCCATCTGCTGTGTGCATCTTGCATGAGCACAGTTTTTGGAAGCTGACCTCACTGGAGGTTTGCCTCTTAGGTAGTTTCCAAACCCGTTGTTTTGTCATTTTAAAAATGCATATATATTATCTTCTGTCGTGTTACTTAGATATGTAATTCTGTATTGCAGCAATAGACAGACCAAGCACAGACCACTGAGTTTAGCTGGGGAAGTGATGCACAAATAAATGATCATTTGCCAGTCTTCTTGCTGGCATTGTACTTAGCCCCAGAACAGTGCTGATAGCATGTGCTGCTTTCCCCTTTGCTTGGTGCATCCCCACTCTGCAGAAGGAGGACTTTGCTCTGTTTGCTATAAACTCACCATTTTGCTCTTACCTGGGAGGAGGGCATAGGTAAAGTGTTCACATGTGACCCTAGGAATAAAATAAACTCTGAACTAAGTCACTCCCACACATAACATTACAACATTTACAGGTCTCATCCAACTTGAAATATTCCATAATTCTATGTGACTGCCCATTTCCGAACTTCAAGGGGCAGTGCAAATCAAAGGAGTAACTTTCTCTTGTTCCTGAGCTGTAGAAAAAAGTGACACAAATCAGAAAATATATGTAAAAGTAAATTATCAGATAGAAGGTAGAAAACAATCTCCACCTGTTTAGAGCCAAGTCAGAGTGAATCAATGGAATAGGAGGAGGCAGAAACTGCATTTTATTAATTGCCACAGTGGTAGGGGTTTGTGGCTGGAAAGGTCATTGATGCCAGGGCTGGGCCTGTGAACAGTGTTTGAGGTGTGCCTGCATGCCAGGCTGCTGATTTTCAGTGCAGTAGGAACAGAGTCTGCCCCAGTCCTCCTGGGTTGTTCTGGGACACCCTTCTGCTGCCAGCCATGATTCACCTGGTTGTGCAGAGCTCAAACCATCCCTGCTGATCAGCATTAGTCAATGCCTGCTGTAATGAGGTGGTCTCCCCACCACCTACATTCTCCAGACACTGAAGTAACAGAAATAAAGCCTGGAGGAGCCAGGAATTCCCGAACTCCCATGTGCTAGACTTTGATAAATATTGTCACTATTTCTGGATGTGAAAAATGGGATGTTTGCCCTGACCAAGGTAGAGGGAGGAAGAACTTTGTTCTTATTACTGTTGCTTTTACCCATCAGGAAAAGCTGACAAATTCCAAGATAGCAATCAAATTATGGAATTTTAGCACAGGATTTCCATTAAAAAAAAGGGTAATATTTGTTTCGGAAAGTGAGTTTTCCTCCACAAAAGGAGAGGAAAAATAAGATGAGAGGATGAATGAAGCTCTTTCTGGTTGTCTTTAGTTGTCACTGATGTCTTGTTTGCAGATGTTTCTGTGTTGGTTCAGGTTGCTGTCCATCATTACTCAAGGAAATGCTTTTCATAGGATTTTAATAGCTTGATAGTTTTGATATTCTGGAAACTATTTTTCTGTACAGCAAAGAGAAGCCTGCCACTGACAATCCTCTTGCATAAAAAGCAGCTGTTTTCTTGTATTACCTCCAGGCCACTTTACTTTCAGGACTATTAATGGGTAAAACATTGATGGCAATTTCCAGCTGCCACAAAGTGCTTAATTTTCCATCACCACAGGATATTTAACTGATCATCAGCCAACTGATATTCAACAAGCAATACATGTTTATCTGCTGAATTACAGCCCATTGGGCTGCTCAAAGGACATATCTGTGGTTAAACTCTGTACATAAGTGTTCACTATGGGGTAATAAATAATTAATGTATTAGTAGTACTGATCAGTAGCTCTGTTTCTTCTGTGAAAAATTGGAAGCGGTTGTATATGGCTCTTCACTTCCTCTTCAGCCTGGCAGTCATTCAGGTGTCAGTGAATTCTGCTAGAAGTTAAACAGCTCCACTAAATGGGAAAATTGTCTTTGCTCTCTCCTAGTTTAAGGTCAGCAGCAATGCAGTTTAAGTATAACTTAACTCTTCTATTGTGTACTTGTTGGTCAGCAGGACAAAATCAACAATTATACCAATGCATACAGTTCTCACAATCCAGCAGTGAGCTGACCTTAACTTCTAGTCTTTTTCAGGGAATTCACTGGATTAAATATTGGAGTTACTAATTGGATGCCAGAGAAGGGGCCTAGTTTCTGCACTGATAACAGCACTGTTCTCCTGGTGTACCAGCAGGGGTTCCTGGTCACCCTCAGCTCTCCTGGGGAATCTATTTGGTATTTATATTTTCCAGAAGAGAGCTAGGAAAGACTTGAAGGAACTTTTCACACTCCTTTTCTTCAGAGAAAGAAGTCTGATATTGTGTTCCCTGCTTACAAACACATGCCAAATATGATACTGTAATTAAGATTCCTCCTTTTCCCAGTCTGTGATTTCCCCAGATTTGTATACTCAAATAACTTTGTCTCCAATCAAAATGCATCTGAGGACCTTTGTGTGATTTTCAGTCCTCAGAGAGTAAGAAATCCCAAGTTCCACATAAGAGTGATGTTCTTAGGTACAGTTTTATTGCTGCCTACTTGAAGAATTATACTAGCTAGTTGTGGATTGGCAATTAATTATTGTGGACTAAAATCACAGTTGCATTTAGGACAAAGCTGGAATGTATTTATTGGAAACAAAATGTACTTTTAGTTAAAAATTATTTGTCAAATACCAAAGCTAGACTCGAGACTGCTCCATTTCTGCTGCATTTTGATTTAGGTTTGTTGGTTATATTTTTTTTTCTTAAGGTAAGTTCTTATGTGGCCTATCTGCAGGATGCTCTCCTGCTGTGTGCCATACCCATGAAGGAAATGTTAAACCATGGGGCTATGTCTGTAAAAAAAAAAAAAAAAGTTAAATAGGGAAAGATGTCTGAGTAAAAAGCACTTACAGTGAATCTGAAACTGCAATGAAAACCCTTTGTACTGTAAGCATTCAATGAGGTGATTTTCATGGCTGTATACACTTGGAATTAACCAACAGGATACTTCCCATCACAGCTTGTAGCTGAAGGGTGGTTGCAGGACTTGTGAATATATACCAGCTATAGGTATATTTTGAGGTAGAAGCTAAATGTTCTGTCACCAGCAAGGCTGAGATCAATGCCTCTAAATCAGACCCAGGCAGTTCTGACAAAATGGCCTGGTTACCTTAAACACTTCTCAGAATAACCTTTTGTTTTGCCTTTTAACTCCAGGACATTATGAGACTGCTGGGTTAGGGAGAGGTGCTGCTGCTTGAGGATAGACAGGCAGCAAAAGCTGAGAGAAGTACAATGAGTTTATAATCTGAACAGCTGTGGCAGCTGCACAGATTACTGGCCTGGTGCCAGTCCTGTGTGGCTCAGGCAGTTCATCAGCCAATATTTGAGCTGTCCTCTGCCTGGAATTCTAGGAAAATGATTTTTGAATGCCCGTTGTCCTTCCCTCCACTAATAAGCAAAGGAAATTCAACAGGGATCTGTCTATCCATCCTGGGACTTTTCCATTGAATTATAAACCTTGCCAGAAGGCTCTCAGCAGGTCTACAGAAGTTGGTGAAGACTGCTCTGAGGTAGTCCAAAACTGGGAATAATAGTGAGGATATCATGCCTTATCCAAGCTCATTATCCCAGTTGTTCTGAAGGAAGAAACACATTTAGAAAGGCTTCTGAGCAGATGGGAGAGATGTGGCACTAGAACAGGAACTGTACATCTTAGGCAGCCTGTTTTTGGTTCTATTAATGCGTATGAGGAGGAAACTTGTTTCCCCATCGGATAAATAAAGTTGTGAAGTGGTTGAAAATCTCTCCTAGGTAAAAATATTGAAAAAATTACAGTTTGTTCTGGTGAAGGACCGCTGATACAGTAACTTCAAAATATTTGTTGGGTTTTTTTTTCCCCTCTGCTTTTTTTTACATATTAGAAAACAGTCACTTGCAGGATTGAGAGTTCAGGTTTATTAGCATCACACACCCCAAATCTCAGATATGCAATATCATAGTTGTGCTCCTTTTGTTGCTAAAGGTATAAACCACTGGTGATTCTTATAGGTGCAGCCTACCCATCCCCACTGGGATCAACAACACTGAAGAAATATCTGTTATGTCTGTGAAATTCCTGAGTGCTGTGATTCCTTTAGAGATAGGCCGGCCGTGTAACCTGACAGAAGCTGAAACTGCATTGTTGCCCTTCACACAAGTGAACAGCCCAGGTCTGGATGGCTGGGGGGGGATGAGGCTCCAGGTACAATGGAAGGGAAGGACTGACACCCACTGAGGCACAGTGGCACACCTGGCTCAACTGTGGGAGGAAAAATGTTGATGTAAGCTCCCTCCCAGGTTATTAACCTTTGAGTTTTATTTTATGTTAGCTCTGGATACTTGTGATTTGTTACTGTGTGTCACCAGGTACATAATAAATGGTGTTATCAGAACCCTTGAATTTATTGTACTGACTTTCTGTATATATGGATTTTCTCTTTCCAATACAGATAAAATAAATGCAACATTTGCAAGTTTTCTCAATTCACAACTCATTCTCAAAAGTATCAGATCCATTTACCTATTTTTCCTTGATTAATATTCTGTTGTTCCAGTAACAATCCCCTCTACTGCAATGAGTGCCAATTGGATACGACGCCCTGCTATGACCTGCTTATGACATTCTTTACATGTCAGTTTTTCTCAGTTGGTAAAGGGAAGATTACATCTTCCAGGTGAATAAGTTACTGGTTTTAGAGTGCTTTGAAGTATTCACTATAAGGTGCTAGCACAGGAGTGTTGGACATGGAGACAGTGAGAAGTGCTCAGAATGTTCTTATCAGTGCTGATTAATCACCATATAAATTTATAGTGCTGGACAAATATTTCAGGGTGATAAGACATCTGTTTTAGCATTAGACCTCAGCTTTGGTGCTCTCCAAGCTGTAGGAGCAGATGACCCACTTCCTGTCATTTCTTACTGCATCATTTGCACTCTGCAGATGTGCTTATGGAAAAGCAGAATGAAATTTAAACCTGCAAGATCTTCTCAAAACATATTTCAGGGCCATGCTACTGACAAGTCTGTGCTTCCTATTGTGGATTGTCTTTTTATGATAAAGTTAATTTAATATACATCCTGAATGTCTGTGTCTGATGTATGTTGTGCTTGCTCCCAGAAGAAAAATGCTGATGTTATTTTCCTGTTAGGAGCAGCTGAGTGTAAGCAGAAGAGCTACAGAGTGGGATCTCTTCCAGTGGATGCTTTGTGTCACAATGTGTAAATTCTCAGAGAGAGATGGTCTGTGGGAGGAGGGTGTTAATGCTGATGAGACCACATGCAGAGAAAATTTAGCAGGGGAGGAGGTACAGGCTGCCAAGAAGCAATTTGGGAAGCCTGGAGAGTGGTTGCACCCCAGAGCTGCAGTTTGCATTGCAGGTGAGCTTCATACCATGGAATCTCACAATATTTCTTAGAACCTTATACCTAATAGGTTCTAATATACCTGTTAGGTTCTAGTACCTATTAGAACCAGAGCACATCTAAGATAATTGTTTTTAAAATATGTTCTAGGTTTTCCCTGTAACAACAAAGTTTAGAAAAATGTATTGGAAAGCAGGGCTGGTCTCTTGCTTCTCAGTGCAACGTGGCTTCAGATAGAGCTCAGGGCACTTTTCTCAACTTTGTGTACCTGACTGCCAGTCTGCAAGACTTACTATTTATTTCTCTGAAGCCACTGAACTTGACCTTTGTTTGTAGGGCTGCAGTGATATGCTACAGGAAAGGGCCATGGGGTCCAATCAATCAATAGCCACTTTTTCCTCTGCACCTGTGAGCTGCCCTTTGCATAGGAATAACTTGAAAAGATTTGATCTTCAGTACAGAGTGAGAGGTTCACTCCTAATACAGGCCATATACATGTATGATGTATGTTTTATGTAGTGAGTCATGATACTATTCTGAGGTAGAGTTCTTCCTTGTCCCTGACTTGTACATTTAAACAAAACGTCATGGATTTACAGAATAAAGATATGAAGTTGGTATTTAAATGAGGATTAAGACTGGGGAGTTTCTATACATGGCATCTGGACCTGGGACATTGCCTGTGCTTATATTGTGTAATATATTTCCAATTCTGGCAGTACATGCAATGTTTATCTCAGTGTGCTATAGAGCTGAGATCCCCCTGCAGAAAGGCTTTCAGCCCTGATGTGTTTCACTCCTTGCAGGGCTGCCCCAGCAGGGGTTGCACAAGGTGGGCATGTCAGGTCAGACCCAGGCTGGCATCTCTGCAGCAGGATCATGTGCATGTCCCCCAGCAAGCTGAGGCTTCATTCTAAAGTTTCCATTTGAAATTGTGAGACTCCAGCACAGGATATGAGGCATTAATTAATTCTGGCATGACAGTCTTGGTACCTGATCCTTCTTCTTCACTATTGGACATGTGATGGCAGGACAGGAATCACAGTGCCAACAGCACTGCTTGTTTGGGAAATACTAAGGATTGATTGTCCACAATGGAAGGTACCAGCTTGCATTGTGGCATACTCGCTCATATTGTGTTAGATTTGACTCATTCTTTCATTGGCAGTTTTTGTTGGACCTTTTCCAAAGTGTTATTTGCATCTGCAGTGACTGTAAAATAAAGGCCACCCAGGTTAATGCTGTTTACCATTCATAAATGACAACTGAACCTATATTTAATGAACAAAATTTTGTGTAAAGTGTGTCACTGTACTGGCAACATTGTGCTGCAACCTGTGCTGTTATCATCCTGATGACTGTGTGTGTTCATTTCTTTCCTACTTCTTGTCATGACCTCTGTGACCCTGTCCTTCAGCATTGCAGTGCCAAACTGTGGGAAGGAAAGCATGCAAAAATTGATGTCTCATTAAAGTTCATCCAAATGGAAGAGAGAACTGGGACAAAACCCAACTGGAATCTTTGTGGAGACAAATGTTGGGTTCTAAACAGATTATCTGCATCCTCTCTAAATAACCTTCCTGTCCCTATGTTTCCATGGCCAGACTTGTGTTTGGCTTTCAGATGCAGAGACCAAAGCAAGCATCTTCATGCCCTGACATCTGGAAAAGATCCACCATTTTAGTCCATCTGAAATGATAAAGTATATCAAACTTCATCTTGTGCTAAAATCTTTAGCAATCATTGCATTTTCTGATACAGGCAATATAAATAGTGTTAGTAGAATAAATAATGATAAGCCATATGCAGGTTAGGAAAAAAGAAGGTGGATATTCTTCTGCAAATTATTTAGGATGGACAACTTTTGCTTTTTTAAGGAGCAGTACTTCTGGAGTGGAAACCTGTTCATGTGCTGCTGCCTTCGCCAGCAGATAGACCTTTCCACAGCCACCTCTGGCAGCTGTTTTTCAGTTGTGTTTTGATTGTTTGTTTTTGGCAATAAGCCATTTCTGGACTGCAAGGAGATGGTGATCCAGGGTGGAACAGGCAGAAGGGCTGCCCGAGCCGCACACGGTGCGAGAACACGGGCAGGAGATTCGTGTGCCACAGGCTCCATCCCACGGCCGGCAGCCTGGGAATTCTCAGGCGCACTTCACAGCTGTGAAATCCTGTAAGGTTGGTTCCGAAGCCACGCTTCTTGCATAACCAGAAAGGAATTAATCAACCTGCCAAGGAAACTGGGAACAAGGCTTTCTGCACAAACTAGCCGCGATAGGAGTGCAGCGAATGAAAAGCAAGGCGAAAGAAACAGGCTTTGGAGAAGGACAAGAATTTGAAGAGGTAAAGCCGCTTGGAGTGTGCTGGAACGCGGGGGGTCAGTGGGAGGGGAGCAGAGGGAAGGGAGGTGATGCTGCAAACGCGGGCGAAGAGC
The DNA here is from genome assembly GCA_013397375.1 of Toxostoma redivivum. NCBI lineage: Eukaryota > Metazoa > Chordata > Aves > Passeriformes > Mimidae > Toxostoma > Toxostoma redivivum. The sequence goes on along the minus strand of VXBI01013294.1, from coordinate 1,327,390 downwards.
CTGCAGAGCGATTATCCGGGATCGGAATGTGCTGCGGGGCACCGGGAACCGCTGAGCACCGGACAGACACCGCGGGGCACCGGACTGACACTGCGGGTACCGGACTGACACCGGGGGAACCGGACAGACACCGCAGAACACCGGACAGACAGCACGGGTACCGGACTGACACCGCGGGTACCGGACAGACACCGCCGGTACCGGACTGACACCGCGGAGCCGGAGCCGGCCGTGCCGGCAGCGCCCTCTGCTGTGCGCGGCGGGGATCGGCGCCCCCTGCAGCACGCACGGACTGAGACGGGAGGAGCGAAAGGTGGCCGTGGAAACGGACTGAAATGTGAGTATTTTAGCGCTGGATGCGCGTTCTAGCTCTGCATTATCTTCATTACAGTGAGCTTTTACCAAGAACAGGGAGCTGGAAATCCTTCACGGAATTATTCAGGAGGTTCCCTCTCTACAATCAATAGCAAAAATTCTGTAATGCACTTACGCTTCATATGTGCAAACTAAGGTACACCCACCGTGTTTATTAATTGGAAGTGTAACAATTATAGTCATTCTTCCCTCTTTCACATTTAGGACCTGGAAGTTTCATGGAAAAGTTCTAAGAATGTTTCTGACACTTTCAAGAGTTTTTTTTTCAATATTGTTCTAGTAACTAATGGAAGAGCCTACTGTTATGCTTGTTGGGGAATTGTTTCGTGTCCTGATATTTCCTGCTTTTTATAAATCATCATTTCTCTTTCCAGTGGTTTTGTCTTGCTGTTGTTACTCAGGTACAGACCTAACACCTGGACCCTGCTGTGTCTGCCACTGGCTATATGTTCAAGGAAATGTAAAGCTCATTAGCTTGTTTTCCAACCTCAGCTGTGCTCAATATGCACCCACACCATGAAACCATCCAGCTCTGAGCCTGTCCAGTCAGCAAGACACCCCGCTCCTACAGTATGCTCTACTTAATCCAACCAATCAATACTGACAACACTGAGAATCAGGAAAGAAATGTCAGGTAATTAACTCTGAGCACCTTCTAATTACTGCTACATGAAAAGCACCCTTTCCTCTCACCCTTGGCATGTTAGGTTGGTTTTTATTTTGTTCGAAGACTTCACAGAACAAACCAGGACTTTGCAAGACCAGGCTTGGAGGGAGTTTGGTACCACACTGAGACTGAGAGGGAAAGGGGACCCTGAAGGTAAATTTGGCATTGAAAAATGCTGAGTTTGCACATCTCTATATTCTCTTTAGAAACAAGTCCTATTGCCATCACAGCTTTTAAAATGAGGCGTTGGCAGAATACATAACCCAAGTGTTTTCACTAGGTTAAAATGCCAGCAGAGACTTGGGAGAAGCAAATCTGCTTTGGGATTTTCCAGTATTTGAGGCACAAAGCTCATGGAATGTTTTATTTATCTGGTAAAATGGTGCACAAGGATTTTTTTTTTGTGGCTTTCCTTTTTCCTCTGTAAAATAAACATCTTTAGTCAAGAAGTCCAGGTCCAAACAGCATCGGGGAAAGTTACAAAGTACAGCTGGGCTGCACTTTATAATAAAACAGCACAAAATCCAATCACGAAGAGTAGGTGGGAGATGATATCTGCAAGAGAAACACAGGCTATAAGTGAGTAGATCCCTGTCTGCTCTCTTTCACCTTCCCTTCCCACCCCGTTCAATAAAACTGCACACCTTAATGTGGTTCTGTCAACATATCAAATGTTAACAAATAGACTTTCAAAGGTGTGTTTCAAAGCCTTTCCAATCAGAAATGCTTCCAGACACCCCTTTTAACCCAGTAAAGCATGATTGTTCCTTTTTGGAAGAGGGTGTGACAATTAAGAGAAAGCATTGTTCAGTATTGGAAGTTGTTGATCTGATTTTATTTTTCCTTCCAAAAGAAGGAAAACAAACTATATAACACTGGGAAATAAAATCTGATTTTAAAATGTTCACTCTTCTGTCAAATTTACTGATATTTCATTTTTTTTCTTTGAGCTATGGATTTTAAGTTGACAAAGACACTCAAAATCCACATTTGGGATTGATACTTTCATTGTCATACTTTGCTGTTTACCTGAGAGTGTGTAAAATCTGGATAAACCTTTGCCTGTATAAAAGAGGAGGAAAAAGATTACATCAGGATGATGTTTAAAATAGGACAAAGGTTAACCAGCATGCTTTGTAAAAGCAGAACAGAAAATATTTGTCACATTTTGAAATTCTGAATATTACTTCCTCTTGGATTTACTGTTTGAAGTTATAAAAGGATCCTCAGTTCTTTTACCTTCTAACATCAATGGTGGTTTACTGGTGCAACATAATGGAATGTAATAATTCTACACTATGTGTATTTGTAACTTTAAATCGGCTTTCAGATTGGTGTGGCTGCAGTTAATAACCTAGTATAAAGGGCTCTAGTGAAAACATAGTTTGTTCCAAGGACTTGTTTCAAAAGATGAACCAGCTCAGAGAGAAATCCCTGGTGCCTGCAGGAGGCAGCAGCTGAAGGAAACAGTTGTTGCCGGTGCCAGTGCTATCGGTGAGTCAGGAGGGACAGGCACAAAGCATCCCCACAACACATGAAGGTGGTGTGGATATGCTGAAGCACGGACCTGCAGTTTAAAGAAAAACTTCCCTGCTGCTCCTGACCTCTGTCCCACTCCCGTGCAACTTGTCAGAGCATGTCTGAACTGCTGCTGAGGTCACAGGCAGGTGAGCAGAGCTTTCACTGCCGGCTAAGTGTGTCAGTGATTTGGCCATTTATCATAAATGTCAAAGAGGTGCCTTGACTCACTTGGCAAGTGAAGAGAATTTCACTGAGCTCTTCTGCCACAGTCAGAGGGGATCAACTTCTGTTCTAGACTCCTGCTGCCCTGAGGCAAAGGGGTCTGCCAGAGAGCTTTGGCTCCCTCTGCTTGCCCCTATGCTGCCAGCTTCATTGCTTCCCAAAGGGAGGAGTACCCCATGAGCCCAGCACTCACTGCGCACGGTGATCTCCGCCACTAAAACGCCTCCGGTCTGTTCCGCACGCTGCTTGCGCTTGTCACATGTCTCAAGAGAGCAGAGAAAAAGTCATGTACACCAAAACAATTAAAAATTATTAAAAAATCCACAATTGGGCATAATTCTTAGGTTTCCAACCAAGGAAATTGCAGCATATTTTCTAGGGACATTTTTTTTTCTATCTGTAATTATTGGGGGTTTTAGCTCAGGAGAGATTTAAGGAGAGTCTTTACAGTTCATTTTCTGAAAATTTTATGGGCCGCCTTTCCCACCCTGCCTTAAACAAAACTCCTGTCAAGAAGGGGGAAACTGAGCTCCCTCTGTTTAACCCCTGACCTCTGTGAAGGCTTTTGTGGTTGTTTATTTCTAATGATAATTGTTGCCAATCGGGTAGAAAGAGGAAGCACCAAATCCTTTCCATATAGATCAGTTCATGTCCAGCACTAATGACACCTGTCACAGCTGACAAGGTCTGTATTGCAGGCAGTGCTCTGCAGATTAAAGGTCCTTGTGCATCTCCTGACCTTTACAGATCCCCAGCTGTGGGCATTTTTATTACAAAGTCAGCATGTGGTAATTCTGGTTATGAGTTGCTTGTAAGCACAGACCACCAGCTTGGTTGAACCTTAATTGCAGGAGACCACCAGCTGCAGTTTTCAGTGGGAAGGGGACTCGAGGGATGTTGCCACCTCCAGCAATTATCCTGCACTGGCCCGGTGAAGTGGGAATTCCACACAGTGCCTGAAAGGATGATATAAGTTTTTGACAGTACTGCCAGAGGGGCACACATGAAGTAATGGGTTTGTGTTTTCTTTTAACTCTGATCTGTGGCTGGATAAAAAGTTGAAGAAATCTTGAAAAACAAACAACAAGATCTAAGAGTTTTTTTCTGTTGCCTTTGAAGCTTAGAATTTCTAACAATGTCTTTTTGTCAAACATGCAAATTTTGTACAAGTCAGTTCCCTCTGCTTAACACTGAGGCTGTATAATTCAAAATGCTGTCTTAATTTGGCTCCTGAGAAAGGGATAAGAAACGATGGCAGAGCTCTGATTTGGTGAAGGGTGGAGAGAGAAAGACATTTTATGGGCACCTGCCCATGTTAAATTATGTGCCTGTATAGCACCCTCACCATATTCCCATTTAAGGATACAGGAATCCACTCTTCTACCTCAGTTCCTGCTCCAGAAACAATTTATGTATTTTATGCAGAGTAGGATGTCTGCAAGAGCAATGACTTACTGCAGCATGGCAGAGAGGACTTTCCTTGTGAAGGGGGACTTGAGCCAGGTTCTCCCACTGCCCCCAGGGTGCTCTTAGCACCAAGATACTTGGTAAAGCAGAAAAAGCTCAACTTTCTCCTTTTTTCCAGGCTTGTGTTTGTCAGACAGGACTGTAGTCTGGAATATAGGCAGGAGCTGAGTTTTTCAAAGTCTGCCTTATCTCTCAGTATGTTTAAACAAGTTTCCCAGCGCTGCCTGTGGCATGACAGGGGTGGGGGAGCACAGCTGGCCGCTGACAGTGCCGTGCCTCCACCTGCTGGGAGCCCTGGCGCTGGCTCTGCACCTGGCATGCCCTGGGGCAGGGCTGGCCGTGCTATGTCTGAACGTGGCACCGTGTGCTTGTCCACAGGGAGGCCTTACCACGGGGCAGGAGAACTTCTCGCTGTCACAGACGTGTGTCTCGCAGTGCAGCCACACCTTGGACAGCTTGGGGATGTTGCGGAAGCGGAAGGCGTTGAACTGGAATGTGGCCCGGTTAGTTTTCCCGTTCTCGTGCACAAGGATGGAGTAGTCCGTGGCACACCTGTGTTGTGTGTGGAGAAGCAGTGTCAGAGCCCCCATGGCTTCAGAGAAACATCTCCTGAGGTGACAGTCCAGTGAAAGCATTTGCCTTTCCTTTGCTCCCTGATACCCCACAACCAGGGATCCTCAGGGCTGGGCTGAGTCCAGGGGCTCCCCTGGGTCCCACCAGCACCTACCCCTTGGTGATCAAAGGCCAGTGGATCTGGTAGAAATACTCTGAGGAGGGAGTTGCCCAGCAGTTGTTGAGAACAACTTTAAACCTGGGGAGATACAAACCCTAGATTAGCAAGGAGTGTCCCAACTGCCAGTTTATTACTCATTCCTCCTTCCCTTGCCTACCTGTCACTTAAGCCCTTGGCTTCCACTCCAGCAAATATGTCAGAACCAATTTCTGATGTTTCAACGACAAAGGGGGCTTCCTTTATGCTTGAGAACTTGGCATTCTTTGAAAGACAAAGACAAAGGCATCATGCATTACTCGTAACACACAAAGCAAGGCATGATTCAGCTTCAGACACCACTGGAGAGATTTGACCCCAGAAATCTGGGTTCTTATAACCTTCAACCTCCAAACTCTACACTGGTAGTAGGACTATTGCAGACCCCAGATGATGGTTAAAAATATTTTTGCTAATATTTGGCATATAATTATGATCAGTGACAGAACTTGATGCTGTTTGGGCTGTAGCATGTATTATATTGCAGCATGGGTGGGAAGCAAGCTTGCTGCTGCTGCTTCTGGTGGTGGGGAAAACTGGTGGGAATGAGAGTGGAGATGAGTGTACAGTGGAGCTGAGACAGGGCCACATGTTGGAGAAAATGAATTATGACAAGCAGAAATCACAAGAAAAAAGCCAGCCTCCTGAACATGGAGCAGTGTGGTGCTCAGGTGGAAGTTTATGTTACAAATACACAGAAATGCCTGCCTTAAATCCTGGTGCTTCCTGTTGGGATGCTTCTTGTTGCTAGCTTTATCACCATCTTTATCAAGATGGTAATAAAACTAGCACCAGAATTATATAAAGAATATCAGGTTTCGTCCTAGCATTGGTTTACCTAGTGGTAAATACTCCTTTTACCTGGCCTATAATTTTAACACAGTATGTTCCTAATTGTGCTTTTTCTAGCTGTGCTATAATAGAGAGGCTGTTTTGATGCTTTTGACTGTGCTTTTGTGGAGAAAAGATTCCAAGATTAGGAGCTGGCTGCTCCAGCAGTGCAGTGGAGCTACGGAGGGCAGAGGGATGCTTCAAAAGATCTGCCTGATATTAAGGGACAATGTTTTGTCGGCAACAAAGTTCCAGCATGACCTAAAGATCTGTAGGGCACATGAAATATCTGTCAGGTGAGAGGACCAGGGAGAAAGCTGCAAGAAAAATGGAAGGAGCTTTGCTGTATCTATAGAGGCCATGCAAGGCCAGGAGTACGTGCAGATTCATGCTGCTCTTGCAGTGGGACTACAAACAAGTTTTGATTTTTCTTATAAAACCTGTCAGCAGGTTAGAAATGTACCTCTCAGCAGAAAAATCTATCTGAATTGAGGGATTAAAAGAAGAGTTGGCATGTGTCTGCTCTGTTCACTTTAAGTATATCCCTGTTAATCAGCAGAAAGAAGAACCCCTGCCAATCCCACTGCAATTATTTGGTCCAGTCTAGTAATGTGCTCCATGACACATAAAAGTCAGGAATAGCAGCCCCGTTTTTTCCAGCTCTTTGGCTGAAGCCTTTGTAAGGTAAAGGTGAAGGTGTGATGGCAAAGAGCACTTACAGAGTAGAAGTTGAGGGACAGTTGGCTTTCAAATGAGCCAGAGCTCCCGTTCTTCACATGGACAGTGGCCACCCTGGGGACAGGACAAAATTCTGCATGAGTGAGGCATGGTGATGAGAACAGGGTAAGACACACTCCCAGAAGAGGATGTACCTTTGATCAAAGGCAGCCTGGTTCACCAGGTAGTTGGCATTGTATGTGCAGGTGAATGAGTAATTCACAGGCTGGCTCTTCACAATCACTGAGGAGTCATTGGAGACGATGGAGTTATAGAAGTGATACATGGGATTCTTGAACTGTGGATGGTGAGACAGAGAAATGTGGGCAGTACTGAGTCATTGAGGCATCAGAAAAGTACTTTGAAACATGAAGATTCTGGTGTCAAAACAGCCTCCCCAAGGAAACACAGTTTGGTAGCTCTTTATATGCTGTGCCTTACTAAACATCAGTTCTGTGTAATACAGGTGCAAGTGAACAGAAGAATAATATCACTAAGCCTGTGAGTATTTTGCCTGGAGCTGCAAAGCACAGCTGTGTGATTCTTCCTTCTTGATGCTGCAGTTTGCCTCCTTCTTCCATTGGTACCTAAAGCTTACTTCAAGCTGAAGAGGACAGGACTCTCCCAAGTGAGTCCAGCCATTTCCTGAGTGAAATATTGACCTTCAAAGTCTTACCTCTGACTGTGTCCCACAGTATGATTTGTTTTTAGGTGACAGGTCTGGGATTGTGAATTGGTAATATCCTGAATCATGGATCCCATTGTAGCAAATGCCTCCAAGTGCCAGCTGATTAACCTCCCATCCATAAGGACACTCTGGAATTCTGGTAATGATGGTTTTAGGATAGCAGTATACCAGAATTACATCTGAAAGGAAAATGATACACCTAGAGTTATTCATTGGTAATTTCCTTTCAAAGAGGTGGGTCTGCCCACTTGCTTTCCATTGGGCTTAACTTTCTGTGAACAGGGGTGTGTGCTGAAGATCCCCTAATGAGAGCAGCTTTTGCTAACAAAACTGACCTTCAGGTCGTTAAATTCTGTCCTCTTTGGAAGAGTTTGGCCTTTGCCTTCTAATCAATGCAGAACTTTGTGTAAATTTTTTATCTTTCTGGAATAACTGATTGAAAAGCAGAGACTGCTGAGAAACCTGAAGTAAAAGGACTGCACTGAAAATGTCTCAACTTATGCTGCAAAGCTGGCTTCTGTAACACCATTGACTCTGTAAAAATAATATTGGTGCAGTTGTTTGGTAGGCTTTGTGGACCTGCACTGTTTTGTACTGGTGTATAGATCTCGGCCACAATAGATATTCTGCCTTTTCTCTTCTTGGATTGGCACTGCAGTGCCAGCACAAACTGAATTTCTCCAATTGTCAAGTCAAAAGCCAAGATCTAAAAATGAACTAAAGAACCTAGGCCTGCTAATAACAATAAGAAATGACCCAAACTCCCAGCCCTGTTAACAGCAGTGCTGTGTGTTTCCAAACATGAGGATTGCTAATACAAACGTAATGCTGAACATCATAACAGACACTGATTGCTTCATGGTAGCAGAATTGGATATTTTTCACAGGCAGAGCTAATGGGAACATCTGATGGAAATTTTGAGGGCAAATATTGACAAACCATAAGTGACCTGAAAATTGAGAAAGATTTCCAATTACTACAGTGAGAAAAAGACACCCTCCCTGGAATTATTCAGTTATTTCATTTAAAGCCCTTGCCACCCTCATTTTTTATGCTAAAAGCCTCATTTTGCAGCCTTTCCGTGTCTGCTAGGGAATAACCTGGGAAAGTCAACTAAACACCTTAACAACTCGCGTTTTTCTGATTAACAAACCTTCAGCACATGAAAGCTGATTCTGCTTGTGTTAATGCTCAGATTTATACCTGGCAGCTTTACAGCTATGAAAATTCCTGCAGTTAAGAGAACCTGCTTGTGCAAATAAAGGTACTGAAATAAATGGCTAGAGGGCCAAATACTTTCGATATACCATGAAATGACTGACAGTAATCTGACAGCAGTCATGCTCTAAAAAGCAAACACTAAATTGAGGCATATTTTGACACGTTACTAGAGCACATTTTGTAATTGTAGTGAAATCTACATTACAGGTCTGTCTGGCACCAGATGACTTCAGTTTCTAGGCAGTAATCAGTGTGCAATTAGAGCCTTACTTTCAATTATTTTTGTATTTTTCTTGCTTTAATATGGCAGTGTAGTTGAGGAGTTCAGCTCAGAACATTCAGTCACCTCTGGCCATCTGATTGTAGTCCATGGGACTAAAGCCCAGTTTGGGCAACAAAGATCTGCTGCATCTAGCCTGTACTATTACAGAAAATTTCTAATTGTCTTTGTTTTCTTTGCTATTTTATGCATTTGTGCTTAAATTTCTTGCACTATGGTTATTGCACAGAGTTAACTATATGCCTAATTCTTTGTGGGGTTAGGACTTGAATCGTACATTCTGTACTGTGCTAGCACAAAGCAGATCAATAAAATAAATGTAAGGATTAGTTCTAAAGAATCCACAGTTTAACTGAAGGAAAATCTTTTGATTTTGAATTAAAAAACCCCTTGGCAGCTAAATTATAGGAGAAGATCTTAGGAGACTTAAGTTATTTTACCTGCTTTATTTGGGATGCAAGGCCCCGCAAAAGCACGAGCCAAGATGACCAGCAGATAAATAGCAAGAGTCACCATTTCTTGCAATGATCTGAGAACACAGGAAATAAAATCTGAAAATTTTTTTAAAAGTGGAAATAAAAACAATGCATTGTCTGCAGTCCTGAACTTATACTATCTACTGTTAAAATGTCCATTTTGCAGAGAAAAAAAAATAACATTAGTGATATTCTATCACCCAATGTAATTGCAACTACAGGGTAAATGTTTCAAAGACCATTGCTATAACTGGGTCACTACCGTGGCAATTTTGCCATTTCAGCTGTAGTGGTGGCTTTTATTTATTCTAGTTTGATTTCTTGCAAAAAATCTAAACCTAAAGTGTTAATATAACCAAATGAAACTGAAACAGAGGAATTTGAAAAAAAGAGGGAATAGAAATTACTAGAAGAAATATGACACAAGAACATATATAATGTGCTTAAAATTTAATGCTGAAACTATTCTCTGTGGTGATGGCTATTCTAATGTATATAATTTTAACTTCATGTAGCTCAGTTTTGGTGAATTATACATTTTCTCCTTTGCTGCTAAATGTTGGTTTCTAGGAAAACATCCATAGAAGTTATTTACACTTACATTTCAGGCCTCAAACCTGAAAGCTGTTTCCCACAGGGGAAAAACATATACAGCCTGTGGGATTGGGACTGCAGTTCTCATATTTTCCCTTTGTAGACACTGTTCAGTATCAGCCCTCATACACTCATCACTAAGCAGACTAAGTCAGAAGCAAGAAATATAATTTACAAAAAAAACCCAAAAATCATTCCAATTCAGTAGTTCTAGCAAAACCAATAAATTTCATCATTTTCACTCAGCCTCGATTTAAAAATTTGTATTTATAAAAGGCTCTTAAAGTACATATCAGGTGACAATTCCTTCTAATTATAATCCTATGCATTCTACAAGAAATTAAGGGTTATACCTACGAGACAAGAAGGAGGTAATTATTTCAGATTTTCATTCCAGTCTTATTCCAAAAGCAGCGCTGTCAGCTCTTTCCAAGATGTCCTCTTTCAAATGAACCCAGCTGGTGTTATCTTCGCTTTATATAAGCAATCTTGTAAAAGGAGCCCATCTCTGGTTAAATCTCAACCCGCCAGTATTGTCCAGTGAGAGGAAAAAAAAGGAGTTATAGAAAAGCAGTTCTCTTCCCCTAGATGAGTCTGCATTGCTGCTATTTGATTTTTACAAATCTTTCTACAGTGTTTTTTTTACTGATCTTGCAAACAAGTGAACAGAAACCTGCTGAAGGTACAAAATATTTTTGTTTGTGAGTTTATTAGGAAAATGTAGAATTTCTGGAGAGGTGAAGCTGCAATTGCCTGCTAGAATTCAGTGAAAATGTGTTTATAGGAATTAGCTGCTTATCTTAAATGGCTTATTGAGAATGTCAAGCTTTTGTGCCATACAAATGGACAAAATTAATGACAACAGATCATATACTATCTTTGGAGTTGGTTTTTTCACTTATTTTTTTTCTAAAAGCTCACAGACAAGTAATCTGAGTTTAGGTAGGCTCTTCCATAAGCCTAACCATTATACTACATAATAATAGGACATAATACTAAATGCATGTAATATACATTGAATATTAAACTATAGCTTGTGTAAAATTTATCATTGCACAGAAAATGGAAACAAATTTACTCTTTGTATGATCATCAATCAGAAGACTCCCTGTGAATGTCTTGGCTAGCTGGTGGGATTTTCTGGTGTTCCATCACATCCTGTTTGTGTCAGCTTTTAGTGAAAGGCCCAGAAGTAGTGGGTGCACTACTGCTATTTTGTATGTCTGCATAAAGAGCATGGGCTTTAAACAGTCTGGCAGTGTAAACTGGCCCAGCCTCAGCTTTGGGCACTGTGTGCCTGCCCAGTTCTGTGTGCTGTTGAAGCTCTCATGCTCTGATACCTGTCCTGAGTCACTGAACACAGAGGCTCTCCCGGACCTTGCCCTGTGGGGCTCCTCACAGATGCTCTGGTATCTCCTCTTGGGCAGAGCCTGCCCCATCCACGGCAAGACTTTGGTGTGGATCTGCCTTTTCTCCAGCAGCTTCTGGCATAGAGGGTGGCAATAATAAAACAGTAATAAAACTGTGCTAGTTGTCAATATTCTGGAGTTTTTGAAGGAGAGAGTGGAGTGGAAGAGCACAATGGCCCTGACCTAAACCCAAAATGCTCAACAAAGAATTTTTAGCTGTCCTGTGAGTGAGATCTATAGGAGGAGTACCTTGAGGACAGCATTCAATACAAGAAGTCTCTCAAGCCAGAGGACCTGAGCAAAGCAGGGCCATGAGTGCACCTGCATTGTGAGGGCTGCTCAGTGTGCAGGTGAATCTGCAATGACATGAAGAATTAAGTAAACAGGGTAGCTTTTTCTGGCAAACTGATCCAAAGGCCTAAATAGAGGCTGAAAAACCTATATGTGTCAGTGCTTAATTTCAAATATCAAGTCTGAACCAAGACTGAAGCTTTGTAAGGAGTTGTTCTTAATGTTCTTGTGAGCCTGCAAGCCACCACATTCTGATTTAAATGAGATTACTTAAAGATGGACACATGGATAAAATCCTCTGACTACGGTTTCTTGTTATTTTAATTGAATTAAAGAATAATCCGCTGAAGAAGAACCAAAGCTCATCAATCATTTGGTGTGATCTCTCTAACTAGAGATTATCCTCATGAGAAATCCTAAAACAAGGAAGATTTAACTCCAGGTGTTTGTTTCATAGCTTCACCCCAAGTCCTGTAGGGGTTCAGGCCTAATTTTGATTTCCTAAGGTTAAATTTAAATATACACTGTGTCAAATGCACTCATTTTTTGTTTTTCTGTACAAGAGTGTGTATTTGGTCTGGAAGAAGAAACCAGGGTTTCTGATGAGACTTTATGACCAAGTCAATATCCTGTTGTCAAGAATTTTTAGGCCAGAAACAAAGGGAGGTTTGCAGGAGAAAGCTTGTGACTTTGGGCATGAGAAAGGACTCATGGCTGTGTACAAGCCAATTCTTCAAACTCAAAGGGTCAGATTCAGTCCTGGGGTTTGACTTGGCCTACCAGGCCTGCCCACCCAGGGCTGGTTTGGAGAGCAAGATATTTGGCTAACCTTGATTAGGCACAGTGTAAATGCCTTGCTAACAATTATGTAAGTGTTCCACCTCACCATAACACTAACAAAGCTCTTAAACACAGATTAGCTTTTTACTGATGATTTTTAGCAAATACTGTAATTAAATTATCATTGGTAAAATACTACAGGTTTCAGTGGAATTACTCCAAAATGCATCCAATCCCATAATTTGTAAGAGAAAATAAATCTCTCACTATCTTCTCATAGAAAACTTATCTCCATGTACATAATACTCCTTTTAGGCAAAAGGTAGAAAACAGAATGAAAACCATGAAACAAATTTGGCAGTGGTGCCAGCTGGTGCATAGCAGTTTGCATTTGCATGAGAAACAAGCACAGAATGTACCTAAGCCAACGAGCATTTGATACCTGCACTGATCAAAGGTGAAGGCTTGGGGAAGGGTTAGATTTCTCTCAGTAAGTGCACACACAGAAAAAGGAAGGCCATTAACTTGCAAAGCAGACCATTGAGGATTGTTGAAGTTCCCCAAGTCTTTCCAAACCCATTGAATTATCTCAGCAACCTAAGTATTTGTAAAGATTTCAACCAAGAGCAAATGAAGGCCTTATTGTGGATTTAATCTACAAGGGCAGCTTGTGTCTCTAGCCTTGTTCCTCACATTGTCATGGAAAGCTGTGTGAGTATCGACTGTCTGGCTCTTACATGATGCAAATGAGGTTCTGCTGTTTCAACCTGCAAGGGATATTGCAACATCCAATTTTCATTTGTTTTGGACAAAACAATAAACCTGAAGAGTCCCTTAGCTATATGGAAGGACTTATGGGATAATGAGGATGGAGACAGGCAACTGATTGCAGGGAAGGCAGATCAGCTGACATTCATCTAGAGGCTGCAATGTATAAATGATGGTGTTTCCACACACCAAAACCTGGTATACTCAGTTTTGTCTGAGATAAGGAGTGCATTTATCCCACAGGCATAGAGACATCCATGCTGGGTCTGGAAGCATAGCAGCTGTATTTATATTTGGCCTGATCTGAGTGAGTGGATCTTCTTGGAAGTGCAGCACTGTGTTGGTACAATAAAATTTTCCTGAAGCCTAATTGAGCTGTGCTGTGTAGTTTTATTTCCTCAAGTCATAAATACCTTAGGGATTTAGGATTGTTTTGCCTTTTACAGTGTAAATACCTTTCCAGTAGTTTATTACTCATGGCACGTGCTTGGTCACTCACTTCACCACATGACTGAGTCACCATCCCTGGAGGTATGTGCAGATGTGGCACTAAGGACATGCTTAGGGGTCGACTTGGCAGTTAGGACAGTTGGACTGGAAGATCTTAAAGGTTTTTCCAACCTAAATGATTTTACAGTTCTATTCTATGAATGTTTTAGCCTTGTGAGCAGATTATAGAACAACGCATATGTGTACAGAGAGCCTGGGACCCACAGATCTCCTGCCCCCCAAGTCCCCAAGTGGCTGATATTCTTCAGTAACTGCACAAGACCTATTAGAAGAAGGGGAAATCAGAGGAAATTGTCACATAAACACCAGAGATAGATGTTCAGGCCACCAGAAGAGACAGTCTTCTGCTCTTGACTTCCGTGTGCATTAGCTCTTTGTCTCTGTAACTACGCAACACTGAATCATAATTTTTCAGCAATCACCTGCAGCCATGGGCTTGGTGAGACAGTGCTGCTGCTGGCACATGCACTCCTGGGGTGTGAGAGAAGACAGTCTCTCAGCTGAAGAAGCATTCCCTTGACAATTCTACTGTTCAAGACAGATATTTACAACAGCAAATCTTGCTGAACACAAAATTGTGGCTAAAGGAAATAGTTTCATGTTCATTTGAATGCCTGATCCTATTGCTGTCTAGCTTTGCCAGCATATTTAATGTTCTTTGGATAGTTCTCCAGCGAAGTCCTGCCTGTTTTGCAGTTAGCTACTGCTGGAACAGAACGTCAGTTTCCAGCTGAGTTTCCTTGAAGCCTTTGTGTGGGTAAGTACTTTATTTGGTGTTATTTTTTGGGGGATGTCTTGGAACTAGCTAGTTATGAGGGATAAGGTTTTGGAGGCTGATTTAATAAAGACATGGTGCTTGATTTAATGAATGTATGAGACATGTAAAACAGGTCATGCGAGACCAGAACTGATGACTTACACTGGTCATGTGAGACCTCACTCGTCCTTGGACTGCCTCTAGTTGGAGATGCCTAAACTTGCCATGTACTTAATTAATTTGTCTAAACGAGGCATGTATTGCATTCACAGGTGCTGTAAGGTGGCCAAGATACCTGCACAGATATCTGTAAAGGTGCCCAAGATACCCTGTGACACAGAACCTCCAGGACACTCGGGCACTTTTGGAGTGGGAACTGGCAGCCAGGCAGGATAGTCAGGGACATCTTAAATGACACTGGATGTCTGTGTGAGGGCATCTGAGTGGAGACCAGCCAGACATGCTGCTCTGGTTGGCTTGACATTCCTTTTTGCTTGCCTTGGGAGCCTGAGCAGCCCTGCATACTCAGCAGCACACATGCCTGAGCCTGCTCCAGCACCCTCCAATTATTCACTGAGTGCCCAAGGACAGCTTCCAGGCAGAAGCTGGAGCACTTCTGGGTGTGGCTGTGGCTGCTGGGCTCCACTGAGTCCAGAGCTGCTGTCCCATCTGGTATATGTCAGAGCAGAACTGCTGGGATTTTCTGTTGAGAACACAGGGATTAAGTATTTTGTAATGGCATAGCAATGGAATAGCATTCTGTCATCACCTGAATGGCCTAAATGGCCTCTGAGGTACATAAGTGCTTTTTTGGATCTCAGTCATGCCATCCTGTATAACACCTTGTAAACCTTTTAGTTCTTGTTATCTCAACAACAGGTCTTGATCTTTCGGCAGTGTGGGTGAGGATCTCACCTCAGTGTGGGGGAGGATTTTAAGAGGAAGGTGAGAAAAAAGGAAGAATGGACTCTTTGTGTCATTCATTAGTTTAATCTTCTCAGTTTGGCAGCCGGCTCTGACACAGTGACCATTCTCTTCTTGCTCCAGTAATGCTCTCTTTTCTGGGCATTATCCCACTGGTGCTGAGAAGCTTGCTGTAATATGATGTTTCTCAGTTTGGGTTGGGATATGTCACCAAAACTTTAAAAGAGTCTGCAGCAGATGTCTGATCTTCTGCCTGATTCCTGGCCATTTATGTTGGCCATAAATAATGCTGCTCACCTAGCCTGCATGCTTTGCATGAAAACCTGACAAAAACAGGACTGCAGTGCAGTGAAACATAAAAAGTATACTAAAGGCAAATTTATCCTCTGGGGTCTCTCAGTGTCAATTCCATTGACTGCTGAGAAACTGACCCTAAAAGTATACTGCTCATTTTCAAAATATGGTTAAGGAAGAAAAAAACAAAGCAAAGACAATTGAAGGGGCAAACTGATAAAGAAATTTCAGAAGCAGGAGGAATGCTGGGTTGCAGTAAAGGACTTGATTGCCATGTAGGTTGGAAGTGCCTCGTATTCCCAAGCCCAGAAACCTTTCCTCAGACTTGCAGTCTGTGTTGCCCTGGGAGCCTGGAGTGCTCCTGCTCCCTCTTTAACACTTCTACCCTTATCTGAGCTACAGAGCCCTTCTCTAGCTTCCTTATTTCCCTATGGTCTGATCCAGCTGAATTATAAATCTGCTTTGTGGGATCCAGATTGGAATGTACACATGAAAGACTGGTAAAAATCGTGTTCTTGAAATGCTCACCATAATCCCTATCCTTTGAAGAGTTAAGATCCATTTGTTTTCCCTATGAAATAAACTTTCAGTATCTGTAATGCTGCTGTCTCAAATCAAACACAAACCTTTGCACTTCTATCAGTGGTAACTGCTGATTAAAATCACCGTTTTTGTTTCCCAAGCTACATAATCCTGCTAGTTCATTCTTAGACCTACTTTTCTTAGCACACTGTTTCCATTATACCAGTGTTGTCCTCATTTTTGAAAGTTTGTGATTTTTGGCAGTCTGATAGCATCATCCTCGGAGACAGTCTCTTGCTGTGAAAGGGATCTGTTTGTTGCAGAGAGTTATGTGGCTCTGAGAGCTACATGTATCAAACTTAGCTGCATTAATTAGCTGGTTCTATGGTTGTAAACTGATCATAATAATGCTTATCACAATCTTAGTACCATTATCTCCGTTTTGCAGATAATGGGACTGAGCCACAGAATGGCAAAGCCCGGTGTAGGGCTCTTGAGCTGCCCATCCTGCTTTTACTTCTCCTGTGCCACTGAAAGAGTAAGCAGTTTGGGCAGGAAGTGTCCAAGCAAACTCTCGATGGGTTTGTCCATGAATGAGAAAAGCTTTCTGGGAAGCTGTGGAACGATTGCCTGGGGTGCCAGGCCATGCCTTCTGGAACAGAGGACTCACATCTCAGAGGCTCTTTTGCCACCTAAGGTAGTAAACTCCCCCTTGCTTGTCAGTGTACCATTCTCACTGGCCTTTGTGGCTTTTTCACAATGATTTGGTGACTCACAATTGATTACCAGTTGAGTGTCTCAGTGGATTTGCCCCTTCTGATGCTATAAACAAAGCTTCTCACTTTGTCAAGACACATTCTTTGCCATTCAGCCTCCAAAAAGGTCGCTTTTGACACTTCCCATAAATAACAGACCAATTTTCAGATCAGCTAAAGGGTATTGTTATCTTCAAGTTGCACCAACACACTGCTGATGACATCCACTGAGATGGTTCTTTTCATTCACCAGGTAGCAGAGAAATGCAACAGCTTCATGCAGTAGAATGGAGCAGAACAAGTGCTTTAAAGGTTTTGGACTCATTTGTGTTTTCATTCCATTGTTGCATTATGACTCAATCAATACTAAATAAAATCCAGATCTTACTTTTTTAATTGGCTGGAGATAGTATTTGTTGTAGAATTCATTTAAATACCAAATGCAAGAGGTGGCTGTGGTACTGCCCATGTACTGTTCTTCAGAGATTTTCACGGGCTCCCTCTGATAGTCAGGTTTGAGAAAGCTGACATCTTTGTGTTTTCTTCTGCTGAGCTGTAGCTGGTGTTGTATTGATCACTCAAAATCAATTTAACTGTCCTGGGCAAAAGTATTATTTGCTAGCTTTTAAAATGACAGTTTCTCTCTTCTGATGTAGCTTACAGAATGTAATTGGAGGAAGTATGCAGGCAGCAGCAAAGAGTCATTTCAATCTAAGCTGTCTGAACAGAGCATTGTGGTCATCTGCAAAATGTCTGCAATTATGATATACCAATGGCATTCATGTAGTATTTCCTACAAGCTATTCAGAAAGTATGATGCTGTAGTTCCATTTTATGAAAAGCCCTCAGGAATACAATAATCTGATTACTTTCCAAGGGATCCATAGAGTTGCTCTCCTCAGTAACCCCTACAGCTCCGAGTACTCCATCCTCCAGGACAGACTGTGCTCAAGACTCCAGATTGATTATGCTGTTAATGACGCAGGAAGCTCTGCTGTTGTTTGTTTCTTCTGAGATTAGCTAAAATTAGAAGTTGACCTTATGTTCCTGAATTAATTTGAAGGCAAAAATTCAAGTTACTGATTCTGATGATTTCTTTTCTGGAAATATGATCTTGAAAGCCAAAGCACCTTGAGCTGTGAGTCAGTTCTTAAGTGATTTTGAAATGAAAGGTGTCTGGCCCGATTGATAAATAGGAGCAATAAACCCTGAGCAATCTCCAAGGTAATGCCTTTACATGCTAATCTGGGCATCTGCAGATATATAAGATTTTGAAAGATCAAGAAGATGTCAAATCTTTATTTTAAATGCTTGAAAACAGCTGGATAAATTCAGTAAATAGACAGACCTTGATTTATTAATTGCTCGGATATACCAAAAGCAGGTGAAGTTGAAGAGTTACTCTTTGCATTTCTGGATGGTCTTGATATCTTAAAAAAATTAAAAAGAACAGGGAATACTGAATCTTTTATAGCAATAGGTTGGGAAGATGCATTATTGATGTTTCAGAAATTGTGTAAGGATTAAAGTGCTGAACTTGAAACACTGGGAAAGAGTCTGTTTTCACAGGCTTTTTCTTAATATCAGTTTTGGTTTTACTCAGTGGGCTCCAAAACAAAGTGTACCCAAATCAATAGTGAGTTCTGAAAATGTAAGCTAATTTGAGAGTATTCTGATACATCTTCCTGGAAACTCTTTGGAAAAAAAACAAATGTAACTGGAATGTCCACATTCTACATCTAATTCTGGGGATGGGTATGGTATTATTTTGGCATAGGTGAAATCAGTGGATATGAATGTAGAGAAGATATGGCAACAATGGTATTTTCTATGTTTGCAATACCCTTCATTTCAGGCTCTCTGAGGCCTTTATAAAGATTTTAGTCCAGACACCAGCTGGCCAGGAGATGGTGTTAGTGGTGTACTCTAAACACGTGGCTCAGAGAGGCAAAGTGACTAATGAAATCTGGTGGAGACATTTCACCTCCTCTGAATGGTGCCCCATCTTTTGGACCCTTCCTTGGCCTGTCCTGATTATTTTCATTATCTATAATAATTATTATTTAGTGTTTGCATTCCAATATGGCACGCAAGCAACGATATGAGGGCAAACATAATTTTCTTGTATCTTTGTCAATAATTCATTAACTAATAATGAAGATAATTTATTAACATATAAATAAAAATAGAATAGATCAAAGCCTACATCACTTAGAAATAGCAGATGGGAGTGAAATAAATTCAATCACCCAGACCTTTTTTACTTCTTTTCCAAGTCTTAATCTGGCTAGTAACAAGTAGTTTGGAAAGATATTCCTCTCTAAGACAACAAATGCCATATGTTCCTTTCCTTCTGCACCTCCTGTCAGGAGCCAGCTCAGCTGAGATGCCCAGCTGCAGGGTGACCTCAAGCCTTTCAGTCAGCTTTGTGAATTCCTGTACCAGCTCATTTCTCCACTTCCCAGTCTTCATTTTCCTCATGTGGTTGCAACCTTTATGGTCTGTCCAATATGCCACTAAACCCACAATGTCTGAAGGTGTTACTACATAATGTCACCTTCTGGTATTGTCACCTTCACACCTCCTTCCATGTTTCCTGTCCCATCACCTCTCTGCACAGTTTCCACTGAGCTCAGCAAACACTGCTGTTCCATCAATCTCCTTAATTTCATGACTTTGCCCCTGCTACTTAAATATGCTTGTGTGGGAAATTTTGGTTGTAAATCTTTCCTTCCAGTAGTCCTTCACTTTGTGCAGGGTTTTCATGGTGGTTTCCTGCTGGCTTTTTCACCTCTGCTCCTCTCACCAGCAGTTTGACATCGAACAGAAATGGCTCTGCAGGCAGGAGCTGGTGTTGGGCAGACAGTGGTGGTCAGCTAACATGGTTCCTTGGCAGCAGGCTATTGCTGGGATCTCAGGTAATACATGCATGGGTTTGCACTTTTTAAAGCTATTTTAATCATGAGAAGGAAATATCCAAAGAGAAGTAAATAAAGGCTATTGTGCTTCCTGCATTACTGCACAGTTACAGCCAGCCTGGACCCTTTAGTCTCAGTCTAACCACATTCTTTTGAAGTGAGGAGGCCAGGTACAGCCTGGCCCCAGGAGCTCAAAGCATAAAGAGGGATACTGTACCTTGATATTTCATTTCTCTGCCTTCCTCAGGGAAGTTTCTGAAGCTCACTGTGCAAAGGGAACCTGCTCCTGCCTTCCCTGAGGTGTGGACTGCCCTTGCCTCTCTCTTTTGCACACAGGAGGGGCGGTTCCTCTGGTTCTCTTATCTCTTATTTGCCTGTCCATGCCAAAGTTGGGGACATCCTGACTAATGGGCAATGTAGCTCAGGTGCAGGGACGAGCCCTGATATTTGTATCTAAATGCAGTATATAGCCATCTTATCTACAATGGTTATTATCTTTTAGATGTAACATACTGGACAGAGTGTCCTGGATGGTTTGGGAAAGGAGCCACTAGGATTAAAGGTCACTGAGATCAATCATGCTGATGATTTATTTAAGTGCTTGACTGTTGTGAATTTTCTACTTGGCCAGTATGCTGATTTTTTTTTTTTTTAATTATGTGATATTCTCTGCAAAACTTCCTGTCTATGTATAAATATCTTAAGTCTAGGGGGCTGGGCAGCTAAAAACCTTTTAAAAATTGATTAGGGGATTTAGATGCCTAACTCATATTTTTTAGAAGAAGTTAGGAATCTAAATCTAGTTATTTTCAGGATCACAAAACCGATGGACTTTCCCCCACTATTATTAGCACTGGAAAAGCTTTTTCCTCTATATTTGCTGAATATATCTATTGAATTTTGAGTTTCACTTACACAACCTTTTAAAAATTAACTCCTATCTTTCACCAAATACCTTTTCCAATGAAACTACTCTGTCTGCAGTGACACTACTTTGCAACGAGGCTGTTGAGCCCACCATGTATTCTTTGGATTGGTCTTTATCCTTCAAGCACAGGAGCCTCCAGCACTACTGAGGGCAGCTTAGAGTTATTGCCCTGACAATACTGGCAGAGCAGGCCATTTGGAAAAGCAGTGTTCACCCTGAAAAGGGTCTGTTGCCCTAAAGTTATTTAAAAATGAGAACTGGTAAGGAGATAATGCTCCGTCCCATGAGCAAAGTATATCTTTAGGATATATCCATATTTCCATAGAATTCATTATTTCAAATTTTCAACCAAATTCTACAGAGAATGAATGGGAAAATACTGCAGTGCTCTTCAGGATTGAAAGTCTGGTATTTGATCAGTTGTGCTTATAAATCTGAAAGCACTTCTTGTTTGGGAAAGTTTTCTTTGTCACAGAATTCTATGAAGCAGAAGCCTTTTCTCCCCAGAGTAATACAGACTGAAATTTTTACTTGGGAAAAACACACTTATTTAGTGTGTTTATTTTTAGATATTTTAAGAAATCTTTAAGAAATTGAAAATTCCTGAGTGTGTTTGTGTTTGAATACAAAGGACTGGTTAGTACAAAGTGAATACAAAACTGGAAATTTGTGTATGAGAATGTAAAGAAGCAGAAAACAGGCAAATATGGTCAGGGTACACACATATATGGAATCCAAAGGAAAACAGCAGTAGAATTCAGGAAATATTTAATCAGTGGTTCGACCATACCTTTGGCTCAAGCTTGGTAAATATGTGGCTACTCAAGGTAAGGATGCCAAACAAGAACATTTTTAACAGGTCAGTGACTGTTATTTTAAATGGACTCCTAGCTTCATGGCTCTCTTAGATATAATGTTAAGAAATTCCTTGTGTGGAATGGCATCCTGTTCTGTTGAAATATTTTATTATTTTTACCAGGCTGAGAAATCTTTTGATTGCAATTTAATTTAATATAATTTAATTGCTACTAGTAGATACACTTCAGGAGCTTACTATCCTCACTCTTGCTGGAATTTCTGTTGCTGTAGTGATAATGTTTTCCAAACATTGTTTTGGAAAAAGAAATCTAGGGTTATCATTAATATATAATTATGATAATGAATTACGATAGCTTCAGTTTGCCTTCCTGTAACACTGTGTGCATAGCTACAATAAGATAAGAGTCTTTAGGTAGCATTTACATTAATTATATTAATTAGAGAGTTGTTAGGGTAGTATTACTACTTTATAGCCCTTGTACTGACTATTTTGATAGTCCATGTGCAAGGACACTGCTTCTTCTAATTTTGGTGAATAAGGACTATCACAGTTACCTGGGAAGAGGACTGTGAGTGCACCTGTGGCTGTGCAGCAGAGGATCCCATGTCCAGTCATCCAAAATGATCCGTTTCAGGGCATGACAGGCTTTATTTTCTTCTGCAGATATGATGAATGTGAAATATATTTCTGAGAAACTGGAAGAAATTCAAGAAAGGAAAAATAATTTGCATATTCTGGTCAGAGACATTAAACTACATAAGATCCCAAGTAAGACTGTGCATGTGCTTTGCAATTGTAACTTTTCTCATTTTGCTTTTTTACAAAAAGTTTATCTTTTAGTGCTCATACTTATTGAACTTGAAAATGTTAACAGCATCCATTTAGATAGAAATTAAAGTGAGGAGTCCTCTTGTTTTTCTATTCTATTGATAAGTTCTTTTTGTCATTGTGATGGAGGGTACATATATACATTCAGATTATATAATAATTTTGGAAGATAGAATTAGTCCATTTTTTATTAATTTCCCTCTTATTAATAATGTTAAAAAGACTGCAGGATTAGCACCAACATTACAGCTGATTGAATGCCCTTGGTGACATTTCAATCACAGTTAAAACAGATTCTGTTGCATGAAAGACCAAGGAAAGGAAATTACAGAGCCTGGTTTAGTGAAGGATTTAAGAGTGATACACATATGCATGAAGAACTCGGGTGACAAAGTGAGCTGGAGAATTCTGGAGTGGTCTGGTAAGCTCCAAGACAGAACTGAATTCAACATTTGTGTGTAGATCCTGATATATCAAAAAATACCATTTTTAAAATTATACAAAGGAAGTGTGGTTTCCTTTAATCATTGTAGAAGGCTTTGAGAGGCAGAGGTAAAGAGGAAAGGGGCAGGGTGATCAGTCACTTGGCACTAATTAGGGCCAAGGTCTCTTTTGGAAGTTAATGAGTTTCTAAATAGCTGATGAGCAGCTGATATGGATCGGAAGAATACTCAGCCTCTGCATCCTGCTTTTATTTCTGCCCTAAAATGAGAGATACCTTTAGGAGATACAGACAGTGTTTTGTAGTCAGAAGTCCTCTATAGAAAGATCTGCTTCTCAGGTGAAAATCCTTTTCTTACACAATGCAAGGGAGAATTTAAATACATTTTTAGTCTCCTGAGATTTGGAATTATTTACATGAGTATTTCTTGAGCCTTACTGCAGTGCTCAGGATAGGACTTGAGTGATTTTAACTGTTCTAGTCTCTCTGGACTCTGCCTTTGGCTATGCTTCTGAAAGTGTCTGACAGAACTGCTCGTTTGCACTTTTCCCTCATCCTTGTATGCCAGAGAGCTTTTGCCATCTTCCCGACCTTGCTAGGAGACATTGCACAGCTTTTGCATAGCATTCATCTCATTTTGAAAAACATCAACAGGCAAAAGAAATGCAACCAGATAAGTGAATGAGGAAAAAGAAATAAGATGGAAGGCCAAGTGAGCACAAAGTAGGGAGGGTTTGCCCTTAGGGCAGACCAGAGAGAGGGGTATGGGCACTTCTTCGGTGTGTGCATGGCTGGGCAGAGCTGAGCTGAGCCAGAGGCACAGCCTGGTGTGTGTGTGTTGAGCTGTGGGTGTGATACACCCTGAGCTGAGCACCCACCTGCAGATACAGCAATCAACCATGCAGAGACAGTGGGGATTTACTCACTCAGTTCTCAGCTTAGAGTGGCCTGCTCCTTCTGAACCACTTGCACGGCAGATCTGACTTCATCAATTTTCCCACCTACAAGATTCTCTGCTACTCATGTCTTAATAGGTATTTAATAGCATGTTAAGTAGAATATTCTTTTAACTGCTCTAAGATTCCCTTTTATTTTCACCACCTTACCACTTGGTGGTTCTGCATCAGGAAAGACCAGTGCATTTCTCTGCAGTTTGAAATACTTGTCATTCCTGTGGTGGTTCTTTTCTGAGTCACAGCTTTTCTATTCAATATAGAAGTAACATTAATATAGCAACAAGTAATTTAAAAAACCTGGAATCTATTTGGCTCACACTACAATTGAGTATGATTCCACAGGTGTAATTAACTAGGCAGTGTCTGGAAGTGTATTGCATCCATCACCTGCCTCCCCTGTGCTAAATTTCTACTCCCTGTGTAGTTCTTACAAAGAGTAATGAAAAGCAAGGCTCAGAACAGAGACATTGAATTGAATGTCATGGAGGCCAGGAATCCTCCTGTGATGTGTTGGAATGTCTTTCAAGAATGCTATTCTTGAAACAACCCATGGTGATAATTTAAGTCTTAGGCTCCTAACACTGAGGGCATTCAGCCTTTCCAAAACAAATTGCCTGCCACCTTCTTTTATGAAAAATTAATTCTCTCCCACCTGTAAAACAGGTAGCTGTTAATTCACCTAAGGGCTATAGTCTGCTTTTATGTGATGACTGTTTTTCTTAGATGTAATGGCCTAAAGATATGGTTTTACTTATGCCATGCTCATCCTTCTCTGGTAACTGCTTTTGGTTAATAATCTTTGGCTCAGAACTCTCAAAGCCAACACCTATATAAACTGGTTATCTGAACAGGATGTAGATGTCTATATGGGCAGAATGTGATGAACTTCTATATCATTCCCTTTAAATTGGATTATGAAAGGGAATTGCCAATGAGTCATGTGCTATTTGCAGATTAGTACTCTCTAGAACCTGATGCCAAGGCAACTGATTTATTCTTTGTTATTACTTTGCTATTCATTATGTTGTGCAATACATCAATTGCAAACATAAATACATTGTGTAGTCCATGGATAGGAATCAATCCTGTTATGTTCAAGTACGTACATGCTAGGTGCTAGCCCTGGCACAGGGAATCACATTTATTGTGCAGTTTCCTTGGATTTTTCATATTCTGTTACTAGTACTTTGATGTATTGTTTGTTGTTGGTTTTTGTTTCTGTTTTTTTCATTTGGCTGCTTCATTTTTGATCCTAACTATGAAGAAATGACTCAAACAAAATATTTTGGACTTTTTTCTGAAGCTCACAGTGCTCACTGAGGGTCTCTTATGTATTTTCAAACTCTGGGTATCTTTGACAGTTGCAGAAACTTTTGAGAGGACGTAATTTCCCCTTGACTTTCCCACCAAGGTTCTTCAGCTAAGGTATGTTTGTTTGTATTGCTTTTATATTGGTTAAGTTTTGTTAGGTGTGGAAGACAGAAAGAATCTGTGATATTATGTAGAACATTTTTCTGGTTTTTACATCTCCTTGTGTTCAAACTGGAAGCACTTGGGGAACTTTGGGGTAGCACAAAGCCCCTTTCCAGATCTGTGTGTCCAGTTCAGGCAGGACTGGTGCTTTTCCTTGGATCTCTCCTAAGGTTCACTCCTGATTTGTGCAATCGTTTCTGTAAAACAGAATTCTGATCCAATTGGAGACTGCTCCTAATCCACTCCCACTGCTGATTCCACCAGTCCTCAGTCATTGCTGGTGGGATCACTCATTTAGAAGCAGATTCTGCCAGCTGTGCCCTTGCACTGATGGTGAACTTTGGCTTCATGTTAACTTAGGACAGTGAAAGACATCATTCCATGCAACCCTTTTCCCCCCTGCAACCTCTAGAGGCTTTTTCATTTGTATTGTCATGCTCTGGGATGTATTGAAGCAGTGCTGTGGGGACAGAGAACAGGCCCTGGGCACAGGCCAGCTGTGTGATTACAGACATGGAATATCACCCTGTGCCTTTGGCTGCCCTTCAGCCTCTGCCTTATATTTTTAGCTTTCAGTCTCCTGACTGGCAGAATTGTCTCTTCTTACAATATTTGTAGCACATTGAGTGGATTAGCAGTTCTGCTCACTCCTCCTCTGGTCTCTAGTAAAAAGCAAATATTCCAAAATTATTCCTTAATTTTGATTAAGATAGAATTGTATTTTCTAACATGACATAACAAAGCATGTAAAGGACTTTGTTTGAACTGGCATCTAAGCTTGGATCTCTGTCAGACAGCAGGTGCTTCAGACCATTAATCTCCTGCAGTCCAAACTGGGATTTATTCCTATCCACTCTCAGATCCTTTTGCATGACATAGCACAACATACCATGCACCCCACAAATTGTGCTGCTGAGCATATTAATTGTACATCAGCAGATTACCTATAATTAGCTGCATCACAGTGAGATCCTCAGTGGGAGGATTAATGTCTTCTCCAAGGACAGAAGCAACCCTGCAGGGAAGATAGAGCTGCAAAGTTCTGCTGGAGGAGATTTGAGCTGGTTAAAGCCTTTGATGATCACTCTGAAGTTGTTTATATTTCAAAGTCCAGGGTTTGACTTCCTTGAGCTGTAGCACTGGATAACTACAAATATCTCAGGGTTTCCTATCAGTCCTGTGCATCTAGATAAACTCTTAATTGATTTGCTTTAATACCAGACTGTCAAGATTGTCAGCTGGGATGGCGTTTGGCATGACTAGAAGTCAATGGTTTGTCTATATTTGGAATAGTCAACTTAAATTTTAGATTCAGTGCAGAGAAACTGGGTCCTTCAAAGCCTGTTATGAGTGATGCATATGGATGCTTGAGGCACCTGCTCTGGGATCAGAAGGACCGTGCCCTAGATGATACACGGAAAAGCACTCTATAACTTACGAAAATCAGTTATAAGAGTAGGTATGTATTTATTCAGCGCTGAGGTGCACGGGGGATAGCTCCTCCAAAAACATGCACACTTTTGGCGACCTGCGCCTTGCCTTTTATTCTCTACAAACTAAGGATATACAATTCGCCTAATACATATTCATTGCCTATCCTTCTTCGTATGGAAATTAGTTTCACGCCTCTTTTCGACTGCGACTGCGCATTATTCCTTTAGGGTCGCTCTGGTGGTCGTCCGGGGGTCTTCAGATGAAGTAAATAGTCTTCCTCTCAGTTTGAACTTTTCACCTCGCCTTCTTACGCATGCTCTCTCTTTAGTCCTTTGGTCATTTTATGGACTTTGGTATCAGTTTTCCCCTCAGGGACCTTGGGACCCCCTCATCCTGTGGGGTCTTTGTCCTTCCATCCTGTTTACACATTTAATCCATCAACTTCATCTTGCAGCTTGGCTCTCTTCTTGTTTTGCAAGCACCATAAATTACAGCCAACAATATAGTTTTGTCAATCCCCTTTTCAGTCAAAATCTTTCTTAATATTTGATTCTTACTTCTCAATTTCTCTATTTCATAGAAATGAATGTTTCTTCCTAGGATGAGAGACAGATATAAATATCTAGGCTTAGCTGGGTGAAGCTCACCCAATGCATTGGTCCTTCAGTCCAGTTCATCTTTTCCTTAGCCACTCAGTAATCTCTCAGTATTAGCAGGACTTAGGACAATTTTTTGAGGTTGTAGGAGGCACAGACAAAGCAGATGGAACTGCAAGGTGTGGCAAATCATTTATATAACTTGTTCATTTATATAATTTATATAACTTGGAACATAAAGTCCAATCCAGTTTTGTGCTAATAATGTTTTTTAAAAAAAACCCTCTAAATTATCAGCCCTTCTGACTGTACTAGAGCACCACCTGCTACCTTGCAGGTCTCTCAGATGCCCAGGGAAGCAGAACCACAGCTCCTCCCAGGCTAGAGCTGTGGCTACAATTGTGGTCACAATGGATGCAATATTGCCCTGGATGATTAACTGCTCTAGATTAAGAACCCACAATAGTTTTCTGTGTTGCTATTTCAGACTTCCCCACATGATTAGCACAACATCTGTTTTCACTCATCTAAGTATCTACTAGATATATCAGTAACTGGATTTTCCTAGGTAATAGTATATAATAATCTAATTTCTTATAGGGATACATTTATTAAGAAGTCTAAATAATGAATCTTGATTTGGAGTGAGCTGTGTTGATCCTTCTATCTTGTCTTTTATTGCCATTGCATCTTCAATCTTATTCTTTCCAAAAATGAATATCCAGGGGTTGAAATGGAAATTTTGAAGGTGTGTTACGAACACTTGGGCATGCTGATGTAAAAATGTGAAAACTCCTCATAGCTTTCATTCTGCCCTGTTTCCTCTCCATGGGAAGTGCTGGTCTGAAGTATGGCACAGCAGCAGCCACCAGCTCATCCCAGTTGCTGTGGAGTTGCTGCGTACACTGCTGTTACACTGGTGCTGAATGGCTGTAGGTTTTTGTTACCCCCACTGCTGTACAGCTAAATGTGTGTATCTGTGTGAGCCTGCCATTAGGACAGCTGAAACCACACATGCATAATGAGCTGGAAGTGGATTTCCAGTCTTGCACCATGGCTCCTGTGAGTAATACATATGTCACAGGCCTCTTCAGCATCACTGAAACTCCTCTCCTGAGAGGGAACCATTCAGCTCAGCAAGTGTTTGAAGCTCAGAACTTTAATTTGTATTAATATTATCAATTAGTGCTTTTCGGCCCATCTGCTCTGTATGTCCAAACTTACTGGAAATATTGCCATGTGTGTGCAATGCTGTCCATGTACACAGAACAGAGAAAAGTTAGTCTGTGATCTCAGATTTTTCCACTGATTTCAAAGAGAGAAAACTCAAAAGCTTTTCTATTCAGAAATACCACTGCAGAGACCTGGGGTGATGCATTTAGGTGCATGGACTCCTACCTCAGACAAAATCTCTCAAGGTGCATTTTACCAGGACAGATGTTGCAGAACATATAACCTTGACAAGGATCCTGGCATGGAGGGAGAATGAAGGCAGGAAGCTGCCTTTGGACTGCATCTCTCCTGAAACACAATGATACTGCTGAAATTAAGCTATCACTAGTGAGCTCTTCCTCTTTCTCCTAAGTATTGCAGTATTTGTGAGCTGACATCTTCATTTTTCAGCAAGCAATTGGAACAAAATTGCTCTTATTTTTAGATTAAATGAGAGATGATTAACAACAAAAATTTCCCATAAAGTTTAACGTTATGTAATAATTCCATCCGTTCTTTCATGCAAAAATATCCAACCAGCTCTAGTGCAAGACACTGCTAAAACCTGTTAAAAACACTTTTGATTTGATTGGCTCCTACATCTGACTGCACCATATTAAGCTTAATGCGTTAAAGTAGTCTTAAAGCTCATATTGGTTGCAGCTGAAATAGCCAAGATATTTCAACATGAAGATATGAAAGGTGGAACCCATAGTTTTCCAAAGACATCTGAACAGGTGCATTGTGTGAAACTCTCTAGTACTGTTGGAATCAGTTCCAGTCCAACCCCTCTGATTTTTATTAACCTTGAATCGTTACCAGTAAAAGTAAAAATGTATTAAATACATGCTGAAATCATCCTTCACTACATTGCTGCCATGGTGCTGCTGCAGCATATCTTTAGCACATTTGGTGCTCTGGAACTTAATGACATTTGTTTTTGTATGCTTTTTCCTTGGTACCTTTATTGATTGCAGATTTTCTGTCATGAAGATTTTGTCTAGGTAAGCTACAACATATCCTTGTGGCTTTAGAATCAAGAATGAAAAATTTAGGTTGTCTTAGTGAAATTATTTTAAAAACATTATCATGAAGTCTGAAGCAAAGTACTGCTGCCTAAGCTTATTGAGCATGTACTTGAATTGGTATCAGAAAAATCATTGAATCAGAGAATAGTTTGGGTTGAAAGGGACCTGTAGAAGTCACCTAATCCAGCTTCCAAAAGATGGGCAATACAGTAATCCATTGCGTTAGAAAAATGGTACTGGATGAAAAATGTTTAGATGAAACTGTAAAATGAGGTATTTTAATGGAAAATATGTCAACATACGGAACACATTACTTTTCATTGACAGGTGTTATCTAAACCTATTATTAATTGAGCAATCCAGCCTTTCTTGTTTCTTGTTGTAAAGGCTTCAGAGGTGATGACATAGGTGTGTGTTAATCAAGTGTCAGTGGATCACATATTTATCTCTCTTGTAGGACTTAACATTCAACAGCCTAAGAGCATCTCCAAATAACAATTAATTATCCTACCCAACATCCTACCAGGTTGGTAAGTATTCTGCCATTTTACAGATAAAGATAACAATAAAAATACTAAAAATTTCTGACTGGGACTCATAAACAATTGCATAAAGAACATTATTCTTCCACTTGTGGTAAAGCACATGCATAGAATTTATGGAATACTGTGTTAGTCAGCCCAGCAGCAATGGATACCTCTACAGGAGAAGCTACCAGGTGACATCCAGTTATTAAACTCAACTTAAATCACCCAGAGTAGATGGTAACATGCTTATGTCCCACACAGAAATGTCACTGCTGGCTTCAGTAAATTAACAAGATCATATTAACATATTTATAGCTTGGAGATGACTTCTTCATGCATGTAAACAGGGGTGTTTGTTTTGCTTCCAAATCAGTTTCAGGTATAATGTTGCCTTAATGCGTGATCTGATAGTCAAACTGTGAAAACCTAGAGGCATGAGTAGCTTAACAATATCTTCATCTAGTAGAAATTAACTCAATTTTATGACCACATGGACAATGGAGGAGATACAGTCTTACTCAGCACTCTATGATTAAAATGATAGACTAGACAGTAGACATTTAGAAGCCTTATTATGGAACATATTTATCTTGACAACCATAGCGGAAGAGCAATTGTTGTGAACTGAAGTAATTTCAGCCATTGGTTCATGTCCAGTGACACTTCCAAGATGGGACTTCTTGACTATTTTAACATGAATGCTTGAGAAACACTTGGATGCTTTGGGAATGAGGTTAGGTGATGATTTATTTAGGAATGGTCAATAAACACCTTCTACCCATCAAGAGCATGTGAAACTTGTGTAATGATCTTCAAACTTCTGACCCAGGATAACCCATGTAATCTGTCCACTCCATTTGAGTGTTGTAAGAACAGCTGTATGTCCTTATATATTCTGGTGTCACAGTAATGGGAGCTGTAAATGCTTCAGCAAGACAGATAAAATAGCAGGGGACAGAGATCATCCCTGGCACCTCTCCTGGGCACCTCCTCTCTATGTATATGAATCATTCTTTATCCAGGCAGATTTTATTTATTTCCTTTCTCATGACCACATATGTGGTAGGATTGGCAGGCCATGGTAATGCACTTGTTATTTTGCCATATTTTTTGCGTAAAAGAAAATAAAATTAGAGGTGACCATATAGTGCTCAGGATACTTGCAGGCTGGAAAATAAATGTTTCTCAGATGTCTTAGAATGGGGCATTATGTGAAGCAGAGCAGCTTAATTTCTTTCAGAATCACTGCCTGTTTGACAGTTATCTTTTTATGTGTTCCTTTTTTGCTATTTTTTAATTGAGCACAAGGAATCCCTGATTAAAAATAAGTCTGTGGAATGATGTTTGTATGTACCTGTTAGTTAAAACAATACAATTAAGATGTTGTAGATGACAGTTCTGGAATAACCAGTACAAAGAAACATTTAAAAAATCAAGATATGAAGATCAGAAGATGATACATAAATGCTTCATCACATTTCCCAGATTTTTTCTGTACTCATAAATCCTTTAGTTTGTAGGCAGAGGTTTAACTGAGCATAGAGATAAAATGGCAGTTTGCCAATAGTAGGCAAGGAAAGGAGCTATCCTATATGGCAGCACACTGGTTTCCAAACTGTAGGTGGTAGAAACCACTTTGGAAGCCTGTTTCATCAAGGAAAGAATGATGTTCCTGTCCAACACAGTTACAATGTTCTCAAGCATGGCTGAATTGGATGTATCTTGTAGCAATATTTTAGGAAAACACCTTGATCAAGAAAAGAATGCTTTGGTGATTAATCCCATTGATATTAATGTGGCCTAAAGGGCTCTGACAAATGCAATGTAGTTTTAATTAGGGAATAAATACAAATATATTCTGGTAAATTGAATTGTTGGCATGCAAACAAACAGGTTTTAATTTTTTTTAACTGGGAATTTAAATGAGAGAAAAGATCTGTTATCAATATTTAAGCTATTTTTCTTTTTTTACTCCCAGAAAACAAAATTAAGCCCTAACCTGGAAAATCACATAAAATATACACTTTTTAAAGCTGCAGTTTAAATCATCATTCTTCATGAAGTCTGTTTTCATTCTGAGGCTCTCCCTCCCCCATGTTTATGCTCTCCTTCAGTAGCTACTCCTCACAAGCAATGGGATGTGACTGAGCACAGCTCCACGGACTCTTCTTCTAATGGCTCTGCTACTCTGCACAGCTCCTGCCCCTCCCTCAGTTATTCCTCACACCCTTCCTCTGCCACTACAGTTGGACCAGTGTGATGGTTGATGAGGACTTCTTTTTCAGATGGATCATTTCCCCTCTCGAGATCACTACACACTTCCCTGATGGGGGATATATTTTGCCACTAGCATGTTTAAAACAAAACGTCCCAAAGGAATGGTGTGTTTTCTTTCTGTTGAGAGGTGGGAATAAAATGGAAAAGGTGAACAAGGAAGGCTCAGGTCTTCAGGCGACTCTTAAGCTAGTCTTTGGGCTTTGTTGGGTCGGCTTTTCAGGAACTGAATGTATTTCCTTCAGCATTTCCAAGTGATTGTGTTTGGAGAGATGGAAGACTAAAACAGGATACTCAACAGGGCAAATAGACTGGTGGGTTAGAAGGAAAGCTGGATGGGTGGATTTTTATCAGGCTGTTAAAAAGGTAAACCCCAAACTTCTTTCACCACTCTTATCCCCTTTAATGCAGCCAACCCTGTCTGCCTTAGTTATCCAGTATTACTATTTTATTGCTGTTTAAATATATTTGATTAAAAAACATAATCTCTTTATCCATTATGAACATATCACTCAAGGAAGCAAGGAATACCATAGACTAGAAAACACCACCTGTGTCTTATCTGAGGCCTGGTGATGTTATACTTGAATGTTTTCTAAGGATGTCACCTAGGTAAACTGTGATAAACTACTCATCTTTCAAATAGAATTTCTGACCACATAGATATGTCTTGCCATCCCTGTTCTTCTTGGCTGAGGAAAAAAATCTATTTTGCTATACCAGTGGAAATCTGGAGTCATCCCAATCTCTATTGATGTAAAAGGGACCAATCTGTTCCATATAATACTTTGTATAGCACTTCAACTTTTGCACTATTAAGTATCAAAAGTGGTGTTTGGAAAGCTCCTTTCATTAAAAAGGAAACATATTTATCAAGAAATTACATCAAATTTAGAAAATATTCTGAAGGTAGTGCAAAGATAGATGCCATTTCTTTAGTTTAGAATAGAAGTGTGCATAGCCGTAACTGCCTGACTTTAGGCATACCCTGTAACCTAAGGTAACCTCTGAGATGAAAGTATTGCCTGAATTAACTGTTTTAATTAAAGGACACTAATAAACTTTTTGTACTAGAAAATGGGGTATATTCTACCCCTGTACTTAATTTGAGAAAGCTGCAGTGCCCTGGCATTATGAAGACATACTCAGACATCAAACTCTGAAGTGTCTGAACAGTGAGTGAAAAATGGGATGACAGGAGGAAAGAGGCCCAAGTAACCTCAGTGCACAAAAGTATCTATTTGCTAATGACATGTTTGTTTTAGACCAAAAGTTTATTTTTGCAGTCAGTAAAGATATGAGTTGAATTGCACACACATTTTCTGGCAGTGTTGGTCAAAGTTTGTATTAACAGGTTTTGAAGGATAAAAACTTCAGAATGAAAATCCACTTTGGGACAGACTATTAAGTCTACCAGCAACAGAAACACAGAGCATCCCAGGAAATGAATTTAACACAAAAAAAAAAAAATGTTCTCTGCAGGTAGAATTTGCTTTCTGGCACTGCTTTAATGATTACTCAAGATCCTGTCTGTGCCATGGATTTTCATCCGCCGGTGGTGTTTGCATTAAGTTGTGTAACTGCTTCTTAATGCCTGTTACGTAAGGATGCATAGATTGCAGCTCCTGAGGTGTCCTGCACAAATCACAGCTGATAGTGTGAGTGTGGTTTCAAAGGTTACTCTCGGCTGAATAAATTTTACATTCATTAAGTCCTCTCTGCATAAGTAAAGTGCTTGGTTAATACAGAAGTGTGGAGTATCAGCTCAAGTAGGGCTCAGAAAGTGCCTGTGGTTGTCCTTTAATAGAGTATATAAGTTTTGTGATATTTGTACCATACACCACTGTGATGCAGCTTTCCTGGTCAGGGGTAGATATTACATTGGCTTTTGCCACGCTATGATTTTATCCCAAGGATCTCAGGCTATGTGAGCTGAAATACAAATAACATGTAGATAGAGAAGAGATCAGAAGACATAGTCAACATTCAAAAGAGGGTTTTTTTTAATTTATTTTATATTAAGTTTACTGTTTTTAGCCCTTTTTCTTTTATTTAATAATTATGCTAAGTCAGGATCTGTACTGAGGAAAAAGTCTAAAGATATCTTGAACACTGCACTAAATACAGAATGTAGCATAAAATGGAAGAAATTGAAGAGAAAGGAGATGAGAAAAGTAATCTCAGTTCAGCAAAAATGATAGTTTATGTCTAAATCAGAAGGATTGTACACACATTTGGAATTTAAAATGTTTTAGCTATAAAATTACCTCCTTTCCTTCTCTATCCTTAATTTAACACCTTTCTAAATGATTCATTTGAATGTCATAGCAAACACAAGTTACATTTAAGGTGCTTCTTCACTGGAGGGCTCCACCAGGATATATTTTCTAGTGTGAAAATGCACACCTTATTTTGTATGGAGCCTCTTAAAATTTTGAATATTAGCTGACCACAGGGATATTACAAATATTTATGGTCAGGAAACATCCTACATAGAGTCCCCTGAGGAACAGAAAGAGCAGAGAAGCAAAGACAGAATGGATCATGACCACAAAGTTGCAAAATGGCAAACAGACTCTTTAACTGTGAATTGTTCTGCTTCCAAATATTCTAAGTACAGACATGGATGACTTTTTCTCCACATCTGCCTTTTTATGAGATTTAAAAATGCCTAGAATAGAAATAAATAATATTTCAAAATAGATTGGCTCTTATTTTGAGGGCTGATCAGAAGCAGATAAGATATCTATGCCAGTCCTTGAAGTATTAGTTAAAATATAGTAACCAAGTTATTTTTAGTAGCAGGTATTGCTTGGGTAAACAGGCTATGAAATTTTACTTCATGTTTCATCACTCTGGGTGGGATTACTGATGGTACCTCCTGGCCCATACATACTAATGATCTACCAGAAGAGCTGAAAGTGAGTGAAGAATGGTCAAAAATGTCACATGATGCCATGATGTAGTTTGGACTTGGGGCTGAAATTTGCAAGATAATTCTCTTGGAAGATTGTTCCAGAAATTACTTGTTAAGTGCACAGGAGCCTTCTCCAGTTTCTGATCTGGCCAGTACTTTCCAACTATTTTTTATGCATTAACTTAATTAGCACATTTGAAACATGTGACATGTAAGAAATACTAAACAATAACTATCCACAAAAACGTATCTGAGAAATGTCACAGGTGAAAATGCACAGAAAGTTCTTTTGTGAAAAAACCTGATGGGGAAACACAACTGAGCTTGACTGGGGAAGCTCAGTTTGATCCCAGAGACACCGCAGTGGCTCAGGACGAGAAGAAAACTTTATGCAAGGAAGAGCCAGAGGCAGATGCATGCCCAGTATATTCTGACCACTAAAGCAGTTTTCTGAATGCCCAAAGTGCACTGCTCTTCTCATTACTTTTTGTATTTCATAATATCAATAATAATATTCCTCTTTTATTTTTATCATCATCATAACTGTATTTACAAACTGAAAGAGGGGAAGCTTTGGCTAGATATTAGGGAAAAGTTCTTCATGTGAGGGTGGTGAGATATTGGAACAGGAGGTTGTGGATGCCCCAATCCTGGAAGTATTCAAAGCCAGGTTGGGTAAGGCCCTGAGCAATTTGGTCTACTGGGACATGTCCCTGCCCATGGCAGGGGGGCTTGGTACTAGATAACCTTTAAGGTTCCTTCCTAACCCTTAAGATTCTATGATAAGTGATCTAATGTAATGATAAAATTCCACCAATATAGTCAATCCATACCATTAATTAAAAAGTTCAATCACAAAATGCAGAGGTGGTTATCTGCAGTTTGCTAATGTTTTTCCTCAGAAGAACTAAGACACTGTGGCTTCAGGAGGCTCCTCTTCTTGTCTTTCAAACTGAGTTCTACTGCCTGTTAACACCAATTCTAGTTTACCTGAAGTACTGAGACACTTTCAGTAAATTATGCTGATAAACATGCTCAAATTTGCTCAATTTTTTTATGCTGGAAGAAATGTTTTTCTTTGTAACTTTGTGTCTCTGAAAGACAGGGCTTTTAAAGCCAAAATCTGATATAATCTTTGCTTGTACCTCAGGTTAAGTTGATGGCATTAAGTTGATGACAAAGGTGCCAATCACCTCTCCCTCAAAAGACCTGGCTCAAAACATCCCTGTCCTATAGTCTGGGGTACTTTGCTTCAGGAAATATCTAGTCTCTCTTTGTAGGTAAGGGTAAAATAAACAAGAATCCTCTTGCTTTATTATCCTGTGGAAATAATGAAAGGGGAAAGTGTAGTAAGAATAAGGTAGGCATGTATGATCCTTCATTATCCTAAATCTGAAAGAGCTATGGGATGACTTAGCCCACAAGCAGCTTTATGCATCCAGCCTATCATGCTGTGACCCATGTAATTTTCCTGAAGCAATGACTGGTCATGTGTGAAATATCAAGTTAGTAATATGTTCTGTTGTTTTATAAAGGGGAAAGACAGGACTTGCAAAAACTTCATCTTCTAGAAAGAGATTTTGCCCTTTTCAAGGCCTCTGCCACTTCAGGTGAATACCCTGCAATAACTGGGCAATTTAAGAGTTTAGGGGATACAGATAAAAGGATTTCTGTTCTCATGAAGGTATAAGGTGCACAGGAAAGTATTAGGTTATGCTTCAAACAGTGAAAAAAAACTGTCTTAAGATTTTATCATTATATGAGTTGAATATCTGTAATTTAGTAACTGAAAAAGTATGCTTTTGCTGGGTCAGTTGGTATTGTTTTGGTCAAATGATCACCCACAGTTTTTGAAATCTAGCATTGCAATACAAGTTCAATGGTTGGCTGGATTTTAGGACTTAAGGACATTTTTCTGCAGTTCCCAGATGCAAGAGACACATAAGTGGGAGTGAGAAAAATGCTTTTGTTTGGGAAACACACTGTGGGAAAATTGCTCAACATTATTTGAGTGTCAGAATTGGAATGTAACAACTGGTGTAGCCAGATTAGTGCAGAGAGAAGGCCAAAAGCAAAAAATTGCTTTTTGTCAGGGTTCTCAGTTAATTTTGTCATGCTGAGACAACATTTATAATTTACTTTTCGTTGATTGTGTTCATAGATAAAATTTCAGTTACATAAAATAAATTACATATATCTATGGTAAACTAAAGCCTGAAGACCTTCTATTTTTTAGTGAGACTGACTTACAAAAAGTAAATATATCTAGACATCTATGGGGATTTTTAGTTCCTTTGTGCTTTTAGCAATGCCAAAAATCAGCAAATCCATTCTGTTCACTTGGATAAAGTGGTTGCCTTTTGAAGGTGTCTCTCTGTTCATCTATATAAGAGATAATCACACAAGGGATTGGAAAATATTGGGAGTGTAAATCCTTCATTGAAATATATGGCAGACTGCATCAAGACCATTGCATCAGAGCAGAACTGATGCCCAGATACTTTCATAACTCTCTCAAGTTGTTTCAGAAGATGCCCCCAAAATTCTGTGAAAATTTCCCAACCATCAGATCTTGTGTCTTTCATGTCAAAGACATTAAGACTCTTCCAGAGTCCCACCCAGCAGTGCCTTGATTATGGTCCCAAATACCTGAAAATGAGGGGAGGAGTGGGATACCATGTGATTCAACACCTGGCTGGGTCACACAATCTGTTGCAAAGCCTCTTGTGCACTATTGTTGAAAGAGCTGTCTGTGATCCCAACTTCCAATATCTACAGCACTTTGCAAGATGTGACAAGTTCTTCTAAGGCCAGCAGCTGCACCAGAGCAAACCTGAGCAGTGAAAAGTGCCTCCTTTTGAGATGCTGATGAAACGCTTGCCTAGAACCTCATAATAATTTGTTTTTCTAGAACGGCTCACAGTTCTGTGACGCAAGGATGAGCCACGGCAAATTTGATAAAATCACTATTTTGTGATTTTTCTATGAGATGCCATTTTTTTTTCAATATGGCCCATACTGCCCTTAGCTCTAAGATTTCTCTATTTTCTATTATATTCCTTGGTTTCTTTTTTGGTAGGGTAGAAGGCAGTTCTGAATTCCTGGAGAGGGAACTAGATGAGAAGAAAGTCTTTGCTTTTTGCAGAGAAGTTGACAACAAGTACAAGTCTATTGGGCTTGACAATAAAGTTATTAGTGAAACTTGAAATATGTGCAAATACAATGTATCCTTTAAACATGAGTCCCCCACACATACCAATTTTTAATCTTTTACAAATGGATAATACTTTGGAATATCCAACAATATTTAGGGCCTATATGCAGTAAATTAGTTGTTTCATCTGTTACTTTTCACATAAAATCTGCTCTTGGATAGAATGTCAGCTTTGCAAAGATCCTCAAGAAACAAAGTGGAAAAGTGTAACCACCCTTTTAACACATTCCCCTTGCTCACAGCAGGCAGAGGGAAGCCTGCACTGTTACAGCAGATAATTGCTCACGGCACTAGTATGGGAAAATCTTGTTCCAAGTTCTGCCATTCTGCATTGGTAAATTTAAAATGCTGGCAAATCCCTTTGGATAGTTAGGATTCTCTGATATGCAAGTATGTGTGTAATATCTTGATAAAAAAAATGGTGGTAAGTTTGGAAGTGTAAAAGTTAATTACACTGGTTTTATCCCAGTTAGTTATACTGGATCTTTCTGTTAGAACAAAAGCCTTTTTTGTACTAATGTGAGTAACAAGTTCAAGGGAAAAGCTAGGAGCAGCTTGGGCTAAAATGCCTTTATTTTTACAAAATTACAGAAACATAATATATTACATAGGAGAGAGTCACTATACTCAAGATAAGGGGGATGAAATAGAAAAGAAAAAATCATTTGTCTTGAAAGGAGATATAAAGTATACCCAAACCATTTTTACATACAATCTTATCATCAGCCCATTTCGTGGCCACTTGCCACTCTCAGATGCTCTTAATATATTGTATACCAAAGGCAATATTGCTGACACTGAGTTCTACCACTGCCAAACTGCATATTCATTATTGTTCATAGTCATGTGAGGTCAAGTTCGGTCATTTCAAACAAAGAACCTTTGTCTGGATCTTTACTCCCTCCTCACACAGTTTTTGGTTTCCTAACTTTTGTAATGCTCCCCAAGTTAAAAGTTTCTTTTTAAAGAGGATGCTGTGTACTCTTTTGTAAACATGTCTCCATTTCTAAAAGTGACATCATGGGAATCGCTGCAAATGAGCTCAGAGAACAGACCCAGGGCAGAGCCGATGTAAAAAGAAGTCCTCTTGTCCCTACTCCCTCCTCCTCTGCACAGAATTGTCCAGCAAACAGGTACTTTGTTGAACTCCACTGGAAGCTTCATAAGGAATTTAAACATAGGAAGGACTAATCATTATTTTAGAAAAAAAAAAAGAGTCCTGCCAGCTCTTTCTCCTCTGCAGGCTGCTATGCACGAATGTGGTCAGCAGCTTATTCACACAAAGCCAGGGTTCTGCTCATTTGCCATCGTATGCAAATCACCTCCCTGGACTCATTGGCACAGCAAACACTTCAGTTTAAGGACTTTAAAAAGATGGATTCCAAAACTCTGGCATGTTCCCACTCCTACTGAGATCAGTGGCAAGCCTCCCATTGGCTTCAATGGAAGTAGGATAGAATCTCCCTTTTCTGGAAGCGAAACCCAGCAGTATTTGGGCTTTTTGGAGTACATGCAGCTCTGAAAGTCTGTTCCTTCGGGGCATTCCAAAATTTTCCCCATTTGCTTAATTCCATGGCAACACAACATCACCATCAAGCTTTCAATACTGAAATGAGATTTTACTACTAATCCTGAGGATTTATACAACTGTAAAAAGATCTTGCTAAGCTGCAATTCCCATTAGACTAATTCAGGATCCTTTTCAAATGAGTGACAAAATTATCTCTGTATTTATTTTACAGTAAGCCAAGAATTTTTTGAGGTTAGAGAAATGGGTAAACTGCTCTACAATCATACAAGTAACATTCTTTCATTGTTACACAGAATCACTGTGTTTAAGTAAAACGCTGTATCTGTTTACTATCCTTTTCAAAACAGTCTAAAGAATAGCCTAAGCAGTTTTCTCATAAATTATACTAAAATCAGACTCTAGAGACTGCACAAAATTAGGATAAAGCCATTGAGTCTTTTCTTCTGATTTTTGTGTTACTTATATCACAGAAATAACTCTTTTGCAACCAGAAAAAATATACCAGTGTAAAAGTGTACAGAGAAAAAATGTGCCAAAAGCTCCATGTTAGGTTATAATTGTACTATAGTTCATCTCTTATAGAGGGAAGCAAAGCAGACAAGCTGGCTTTACACTTAGGGGCTGAGAGTTTGCTCTGAGTTACACCATAGCACACTGAAAACAAGTGCTCTCTTTGATCCCCTATTTTCATGAGTGGAAAGGGGAAAAACCAATGTGATTCCACACCTAGAGAAGGTTAAGTTGTATGTAAGCAGTATTGAGGGTCTTTTATAAAGTGCCTACTAAGAAGTTCCCAAATAACAACACAAATGCAGTGAAGCAAATTCTTTGACATTTGTAAGGATTTTAATGGCCTTATGTTTCCTACATTTTCTTAGACTTGATTTATAAGCATTCATTGCCATCTCTGTTATATTCAGTTTTCATGTAATCCAGCTCTTGAATCATCTCCTCCAATGTGAGTTCTAAGATCATTCAAGCTCTGACTCCCCTCTTTGCACATAGACTCATGCTGGAAGCAATGATCAGGATGTGGGCTGCAGCATTTTATTGGGACTTTGCTTCTGTGATCTGCTCCTTATACAAAGAGAGTTACAAAAACACAGAAAGTAACACTGGATTTCACTTTTCTGAGTGGAGTTCTGAGCTTCCCCGATCGAGGCTTCCAGCACCCCTGGGTCAAACACCACACAACCCAGAGTGTGC
This sequence comes from Toxostoma redivivum, assembly GCA_013397375.1. Classification (NCBI taxonomy): domain Eukaryota; kingdom Metazoa; phylum Chordata; class Aves; order Passeriformes; family Mimidae; genus Toxostoma; species Toxostoma redivivum. Next base: position 1,286,247 of record VXBI01013294.1, on the reverse strand, counting down.
AGATCAAAGACGAGCATTTCTTTCTCTGGCCTCCCCTAAGGCAATGAGATGTTCATTGAGCAAGCAAAGGGAGCACAGATGTGACAGTAGCACTGTGACTGCCAGTGACACACGGCCTCCTGCCTCGGCTCTGATTAGCGAAACAGCTACAAATCTGCTCTTAGCTGCAGCAGAGCCAGCTGAAAGCAGAATCTGCCCCCTCTTTCCCAACTGACCTTCAACAAATCACTCCAAGTAAAAGTTGATGTCAAGTCAAAAGCTTTGTTATGAAGCTGGACAGCTAAGGGCTTGTATTTTCGAAGTGGCCAGATATTCTGGGTATGTTCCTTTGCCATACCAAAACTAGAAAGTGGGTGTTTGGCACTACTTCACCAGCTCTCCTTCACCAGAACTGACAAATTTGAAATTCCTGGCACAGATTATGAGAAAACTGGATGAAAACTTTACTATGTGAATGTGCTGTAAGAAATACAATTACAGATTGTCCTTTCTTTATACAACAGGTGATGTTTTAGAAAACTATTTGATATACACAAATACTGGACTGCTTATCGCACAGAAATACAAACTTTATATGAGTCGTACATTTTACTAGCTCATATCTTATGATATTTTTTAATTTGAAAATTAGGCTCCAACATCCACGTTGCAACAAAATGTTTTTCCTTGCTAAAGGAGGAAAATTCAGACTCAGAATCCCTTCTAACCCACCAACTGCAGGATGCTCTTAGTAAACTATCAGGGCTAATACTCCAGTGGTATTCCCTGGAGGCACTCAGTTGTGGGAACTAGGGCAGTTCCCCTATGCATGCAGCAGTCAGGTTTCTGTCTATCACATCTCACGCATTTTCTTTTATGTGTGAAAGGCCGTTGTAATTCTTACTTTGCAATTCTCATTTATAATAATTTCAAAACAACATCTAGAAGGAAGACCTTAAGGGGAAAACTCACACCTCGTGCTACTTAAATCTCTAAGCAGAGTATTTGCATTAGGATAACCGGTATCTTTTATTTTGTCACTTTATTCCTGTATTGCACTGTTGTGATTTGGACATTCAAAGAAGAAATGTAGGTACGAGCCTTCCTGCTGGGCTGTAACTCAAGCCACAGAGAAACTGTCTTTAAATAGCCCAAGAATGCCAAAGCCAAAAAACATTCTCGCCCTTGTTTGGTTACATGCAGCAATCTCAATCAACATTTACTTTTGCGCTCAGTAAAAGGCAAACTGGTACTGCTGCAAGGCCGGGCAGGCAGATCGATACCTCTCCCGAAATTTCAGCAATTGTTCCGGCAACTCTGAATCGCTGCCAACCCATTTAAACACCACTTCACATCACTTTTCCAGCGTTTTCCTGTTGGGCAGCTCTCAGATTTGAGAGTTACCAGCCGTGAGTCGCTGCTCTCTCTGGGCTGGGACAGGGGGCGGTGGGAGCGGTGTTGAACCATGCGGCGGCGGCTGCGGGCAGGGCTGGGCACGGACCCCGCGGCTGTGAGGGCTGTGAGGGCAGCGGAGGGGCCGGGGCCGGGCAGGGCCGCGCTGCGGGCAGGGCGCTCAGGAAGTCGCGTCAGGCGCGGCGCCGCGGCGGGCCCGGCGAGAGGGCTGGGGAGGCAGCGGAGCCCGCGGTGAGT
>VXBI01013294.1:1072659-1284568 GCA_013397375.1 Toxostoma redivivum | reverse complement strand
GCGGTTTTATTTATAGCAGATCTGGTGAGCGGCGGGGCTGGAGCCCTGGTGAGCCCTGTGAGCCCGGAGCGCTGCTGGAGCCCGCGGGGATGGCGGTGGCCGGCAGGTGAACAGCGCCAGCGCCGCAGCGGGAGCGGGCGCTCGGGGGGCGGGTTGGCTCACGGGTAGGTATGCGGCTGCTGCTGCTCAAACGGGCTTTTAACTGCGTATTTTTTAAAGTTCGTCTTTTGTATGTACCAGTGCAGCCAAGGTCACCTTGAGCACGAGGGGGACGCATTTCGGTTCCAGCGTTTGAGATTTCCAGGCGGTTTTTTTGGTATTTATTGGGTGGGCTAGATAGTAATTTGCCTGAGGACTAATTTAAATAAAAGGCGGATCGAATGTAAGAGCCAGCAAAGATAAAGGGATGACTGAGGTACTTAGGCTGTGCGAGGATATGCATGGTCTGCATGGTTGTACTGGATCAGACTCCAGTTTATAGTGGGAGCTCTCTGCGTGCAGGTATCACGGGATGGGTTTGTGGCAACTTGGGGAAGGCACTGAGAAACGTCGGCAAAAACGTTGGACTAAAGTTTTAGGTCTTGCTCTTACAGATGTTAGCTTAGCATGCTAGGTCGGAACAGTCTCATCCATGATGGCCCAAACCGGGCCATGATAGAAGTTTCCTTGCAGTGACACATGGAAGAGGAGGTTTTGCCTCTTTACAGTTTCTCTTGGTGAAAATGTTGGGATTCCTATTTTGGTGGCTCTCAACAACAAAGCAGTTTAATTTATAGTCTTTTGCAAATACACTGTACAACACTAAGTTGTTTTAGTATTTTCGCCCTTCCTTTTTTCTTTGGTCGAGGGAGAATTATTTACTGTGCTTATTGTATTATCTACAAAACTTTCATTTCAAATTAACAATTCAAGTTTAGATTTCTTTACTGCTCTTTAATCCTACAAGACTGAAATGTCACTTGTCAGCACTGTGTTCACATTTAGAGCTGCGCTTTTTTTACGGAGCACTTCTTCTTTTCAAGGAATTCGCAAACTAGTTTGGCTACAGCTAGACCAGACACATAAAATATACTGTGAGATAGGATTAGGTGAGAACATTAATGCAAGTTTTTGTAGATCACAGGTATCCTTGAGAAGCAAATTATGAAAGAGCAAGGTCACAGTGCAAGAGAATAGTAAACTTATGAAAGTGCCTGACATGCGTATCATTATGGCTGCAGGGTTTAAACCATGCAGTAAAGAACAGTGGAAAATTACAAAGGCACTATAGTGACCTGTTCTGGGAAGAAGAGCAGGGAGAGAAAAGCATACAGGAAGCTGTGTTTATGGAAGTCAAATGTGCTGGGGTTTTTAGCATATTAAAATCATGCTGATTTCTAGCTGCAAGGAAGCGTCTTTGGAGCTGAACTTTTACTGAAGGGTGAAAAAATACCAGTTTGCTAATTTATTGCTAGATTCTCATCTCTGAAATTAGGTTTGTGTTTCTGTGCATGCATATAAATATATGAATATATATAGGTAAAAATAATATATATATGCACATGTTATTAATTTGCAGTGTGTGATCTTCAGTTCAACTCTTGTGTCATGGATGAAACTGCTTTGTCCCTTGGAACAATAGATGTTTCCTATTTGTCCACCTCAGCAGACTGCAGCATCAGTAGATGTAAGCATTCCAGTGAAGAGTGGGTAAGTAAAAATTGGGAATGTAACTGGCCATATTTATCTTATTATTTCTTCAAGTTGAACGTGGACTTTTTATTGTTATGAAGATAAGGAATATTGTCTCTCATGCATGATACAGTTTGGTTTTAATTTAACTTGAAACATAAGGAGGAACCAAAAGTTCAATTCTGTGCCAAAGAATAATGTTGCTAGAAAAGAAAAATCCCATCAAACTCTATTGATAGTCTTACAGTCTTCTGGTGTGTTGTTGCTAATCATTTTATATAGCAGTAAGTGTACAGAATCCCATTCTGGAGTAGCCAAAGTCAAACAGAAAGTCAGATGGGAAGCTTGTTGCTCTTCTGGGTGATGAAGTTTAAAGTGTGCAGGTGAAAAGGAGCTTGATGCTGAAGTTGCACAATCATATAGGCATTGAAGCTGGAGCTTTCCATGCAGTCCAGGAGGCAGAAAAAAATTGGTGTATATAAATAAGGAGCCTATTAAAAGTCTTTGTCCTCCATAGAGTGAGCCTTGGGATTTTGAGGGGACAAAGAAGGCAGTGAGCAGAGGAGCCAAAAGAGCCACATGGGGACTGGGGTGGTGATAGTTGGTTTAGCAGCATAGGTCAGGAGGAATTAAACATGGATCTGGAGAGGAGGAGTTTGAACTTGATACAGAAGAAGAATGGGAAACATGGTCAGAGTTGAGGGAAAGGGCAGATGTGTTGACAGCTGGAATTTCTATCAAGCTAGATCTAAGTTTCGTGGAACAGCAAGCTCACAGACTGAGGGGTCTGTGAGAAAGTGGAATAAGGACAGGCAAGTCAGAAGAGATGGAAAGGAGGTTTTGTAAGAAAATGCTGGAGACGTATGTCAGGGGTTGGAACAAAGTTGGTTTGTTTTGGAGTTAGCATTAGGTGATAGAGGTGATAGAGGAGGGATTATGGCAGTCTTAGCATCTTGATGCTTATTTCAGATGGAAGAGAGCCTTCTAGTATTTGCCAGTTTACGCTGCTTGCCAAATGTGATACTTGCACAATATAGTTTTTAAGCATCTTCAGCATTGCTTTTGACTTTCTGGGAGTTTCTCATTGGGCTGAATATGTGATGGTCTGTATTTGTGTCTTCCAATCTTGGTTCTACACTGCTGCTCTGCCACTTAAAAGTTCTATTTTAAGCAGCGTTTTGGGTTTGTTTTGTTTTGTTTTTGTAACTTCTCTTTTTTACTGGAAGTAACTTTCCCCTCAATAAAATATGTGGTTTAAAAATGGCAACCTAGTTCTCATTCTCAGGCAAGCAATAATACAGTAGACTTTAATGGAGACAGTCAAGGTCTTTGAATAACTACAATTTTTGCATTATGTCCTAACATAGAGAATGAGTTCTGTGAATGTAGTCACTCTGGATTTTTTTGTTCTGTAATCTTCAGATAGACAGTGTAACTTTGGAGAAGGCATAGGGGTTCCTTTTTCATGTCACTCTTCATGAAACTGCTGAAAGTGCCTACAGAGTCCATGGAGTTAATATTTTGGATACACTGAGTCTTGCTGTTTTACAGGGTGATCTTCAGTTGACCCTTAAAATACATTGCTCATATTTCAAGCACCTTTACATTATTGAGAATATAGTGTTCTGTTAATTTCTTTCCATTTTCTCAGCTGGCAGTTTCTTTGGTGTTTCTTAATTACAGTTATCATTCCTTTTAAAATTTTGTGTGTCAGCCCATGCAGCAGCGCTTAGATACATACATAAAACACTGAGATCTTGCTTTTTTTTAAAATTTTAAAAGTGTGTTGGAAAAAAATCGGGCTTTATTTAATTGAGGGGTAATTTTTTGTGTGTGTCTGGCAACTCCTCTTCTTCCAAGCTTTCTCATACAGCGTAGGACACATATTTCTGCATATTTACACAGTGGTCTTTTGTTCTGCAGGGAGAGAGCAACTCTCGTCCCACTCTGTTCCGATCTGCCACTTTAAGATGGAAGGAGGCTCTGCTGAGCAGGAAAAGGCCGTTTGTGGGACGATGTTGCTATGTATGCACTCCCCAGAGCCGGGTAAGAAGATTACTGAATGGATTATGTTTGATAATAATGCATAGTTGCAGCATAGTGAAGTTGCAGTAGTTTCCTTACTTTCGGAATTAAGGTCACAATGTTTTTACTCTATAAAGTGCTATAATTTTTCACTGTTGTTTGTGCTTACGTTTAATTTGTCATGGAATTACACGAAAGCACACACCTGTTTTGATGCTTAGTTTCCCACCTCTCAGTGCAGACTTACTCCTTGCACAAAACTCTCCAGCTCCTCAGAGTTATTACTAGGAAATGGGATAGCAAAATCTTCTGGTGTGTTAGATTAATAATGGAAATCTGGAGCATATAAAAGTGTGAAAGTTTGCTTTTAGGACATTCTAATTCTCTATCTATGTATCACAGAATACAGTTTGGAAGCTAAGCACTATGCTTCCTTTCCAACTTGCTCAGTCCTGTACTTGAGAGAACAAGTTAATTCTCTACACCTGGCTCATTCCTTGCCTCTCTGCTCAGCCTGGAAACAAGGACTGCCAGGTGTGATGGTGGGGCTATTTGTCTGCTGGGAACAGTGTCAAGGTGGTGGCTCTGGAGAGGTTGCGCAATTTAAAATGTGAACTTTATTGAACAGTGTTGGGCAGGCTTTCTGTAAGCTCAAGATGCCAAATGCTGATAAATGGCACAGTACAGTTTGCAACCAGTTCATCATGCAATTTGGCTGTGTGTACACCCCGGGCTTTAGATTGCACTCAGTTACACCTTCCTTGGTTGGGCTAGAGGGAAAATTTGCTTCTCTCTTTGACTAAAGAGAAGTTGTTATTTCACTCTATTCCTCTGCCAGAACAGAAAATTTCAGCAATGACATATAAATGTGGTATAGAAATCCAAATGTACTGTGAAGGCTGTATATGATATGGGCAACAAGACAAGCAATTAGAGAAACTGAGACTGCTTCAAACGGACAAGTCAAGTGTTTTGACTTACAAAAAGATGTGTGTGAATCCTCAGCTTAGGGCTTTATACATTTAGTAATTAGCCTGTTAGTAATTAGACTGTTCCTCTCAAACCAGGAATTATGCTTTAGAAATAAAAATCTTGTTCTGTATTTTGTCCATTTAATAAGAAACTAATTAACTATCCTGACATCCCACTTAGGAAAGGGGCATGACTTATTAAGCCCTTTGTTGCCTTCTGTAAGGAAAAAAATGCCATTCTTGCACAGACAGTAACAAAGATAATCCTCTCATTAGATTCCAAATACTTTTTTTGGAGCTGCCTTTTTCGTTATTTTTCTTAAAGAGAATGAATTAATGAGTCAAATTTCTTTGAGTGTGCTGCCCAAACTAACAACTTGCCAATGCTGAGAATGGGAAGTCTGGCTTCTCCCTCTGATTTTCCTTCCTGCTCTCCTGAGGGCTGATCAAGTTCACTAATCAAGCAGAAAACTATCTGCTTTATTAATTTAGTCTGTCTTAGTTTTTTGTCTTGTCTGCATGAAGTTGGGACATTAAAGGGTATAATGAATGCTAGAGGTGCTGTAAGTTAAGAGGTGAGGTGTAGAGATCAGCAGGAAAGGCCAGGATGTGGTGGTGAGAGCTGGACTTCTTCTTTGTACCAGCAGAGAGATCCTGTATTGCTTCAGTTGGTCTCACAGAACCACATGCTCTGGCTGACACAGGATGGGATAAGAGTTAAATAAGGAGAAGCTAAAGTATGACAGTACCACTGGAGGATGAGTTTCATAGTGAGGTTTAACCTGACACTTAGAGCACTGGTATGGACTGGCATTCAGTGGTACTTAACTTGGTTACTGATTGTTTGGGAGACCAAGAACAAGTAATTTTGCTTCTCTTTGCCAGGACATGTCATCAGCTTACAAGATCCACAAAAATTCACCAGTGTATAGTCAAAGAAATTAGCATAACATTGAAGTTTCCTCTTAAGACCTTAGAGCAACAATTGGTTGATTGTACAGCACAGTTGTGCTTTAACAGAGAGCAGAAGACTCTGCTCTCACTGTAGCATGTAATTTCTACCTGATTTGCAAATAACATAGGACAGTCATGTATTTTAATTTTGAGGCAAATGATGTGTCCTAAACAAAATATAAACAAATTACTCATATCTGATCCCCATTGCAGAATTGATGGTGAGGCTGTTTTGCAGCTTTGCTCGTGACCATCTTTCTCCTTTGCTGTTGTTTTTTTGTCTTCTTTGGCAAGTACAGTTCCAGTAGTTTTAGCTGCAGTTCACTGCTGGCAAGGTACCAGTTTTATAATTATGTATCATTTGAGTGGAAAGAAATCAGCCTCTTGGTCAAGGTATTCACTTGGACTATGGAAGAGTAGAATTTAGGTCTTCCTGCTAAGGAATATTTGTTGTGGAAGTGCTCCTAAACTCATCCCAGTTAATAGCTTGGCATGTGGAGTCTGTAACAAGGCTCTACAAGGCTGGACTGAGTTTGTTGTTCAGGCAGAGCAGGAATGTGGAGATTTTGCCATCTAACCATGGATGGATATCCTGACCCTTGGGCTGTTGTTACATGATGTTTGATCTGCTGGCAAACTGGATGCTACAGACTGAGTGTCAAATGCTTGTGGTTACACTAATGCCCAGTGTGGCTTAATAAAGTTCTGTCTCAAAGATCAGTTCTGTATTATATACAGAGAAGTCCTGGTTTATTTTACATCAAGATCTGATGAAATGTTCTGGCTTGAAAAGTGTAACCAGTACAGCCACACAATAAAGCCTAGAGAATGCTTTGAAAGTATTGGACTTGAGAATAGTGATTTGAATTCCATTTTCATTTTAGAAGTTTCTGTACTGTATAGGCAGGTTCAACATTTCTCTGGTTTTGGCTTTGCTTATAATACAAATGAAAAACATTGCATTGTCTTAAATGTTATGATGAATGTAACAGACAAAGCTATTTTTATGTAATGAAATAATCCATCAGTCTTTTTTTTTCCTTGGTTTTACAGGATAACTTCTTCAATTCTAGTATTCCTTCTTTGGGTCTACGTAATGTCATATACATCAATGAAACACACACAAGGTAATGTAACAAAGGTTTCTTTTGCTTTTAAAATTCAATGTGCCCTGATTTTATGACAGAGAAATCTCTATTGTGGTCTGGACTGAGTTGGTCTATATTGTGGTCCTAAAATGCAAAAATTTGGTGCTGACTTCCAGTAGTGTGCTTGTTAAATCTGGGTGAAGTCCTTTGGGGTTATAGACAAGGAGAGTTCTTTCTCCTTTTGCGCAAATGGCAGCATCTGTAGCATAATATTGAGGGGTCCCGATTTTTTCCCTTATGTAGAATGACTTCAGGCTGCACTTTAATCTACTGAGCAGATCTGGCTTACAATTTAGATGTTGACTATTACAACTTATGCCAATTAAACTTGAATATGTCTTAGGAATCTGTCTCTTCTCTGCCTTAGTGGCAGAGTGCAGCTTCTGAGAAGTGCAGTATAAATGAAAAAAAATCTAAAAAATGCTATTGGAATCATATCATGTGTTCTGAGATGAAGATACTGGAATTGCACAAAAATATTCTGTTCATTGGAAAGTTAATAGTGCTTGCTAAGTTTTTTTTTATAGTAATCATTAGCATAAGCAGGTCCTGCAGTGTTTGTTGTAGAGTCAAAGCAAACAAAGAGAGGCCAGCAGCCTGAAAGAAATGAGCCAAAGTGTCTGAGTGAAAGAAAGGCAGTATTGTGTGTGCTTGAGAGGGAGAAAGCTAATGTTGAAGGCTGTTCTTTATTAAATTTGAATTAATTATGGGTTTTTTAAGAGTTGAGCTTGTAGTATGGAATACAGAAAAATAACAGAAATACTGTTTAACTTTTTAAAATTGATTTCGAAAGTCTAATGCTTGGATGGTTTTGAACTATCAAAATTACTTGAATTGGAAATATAAGGAGAAAAAAATATGGGTTAATGAATTATTCTGAAATAAACACATCTAGCTCAGAATATGAGAAATACAATGTCATTATGGTATGAAAATGGACAATTTTAATGAAGTTCTGATGTCTCATGGGGCTACACAGTCTGTTTCCTGGCCTTAAAGCAAGAGGGATTCTCTAACTGCCAGCATGCTGTAACTGTATTGAGAGCCTTTATCTGAGGTACAACTGCCAGCTTTAAATATCTCTTGACTGGTCCATTTTGAGTAGTTTTTGTCTTCTCTCATTGCTACATGATCAGAAAACAGCTATTTCCAATTAAACTACATTATGTCTGAGCTGTAAAATGAATGTAGAAGCCTTCATACCTTGACAGATGTCTGCGATAGCTGTGTGCTGTTCTGATATGTTCACAGGTACAAAAAAATATTTTTGTCCTATCTTTGCTTTCTAGAAAAATCAGTAAGGCTCTCAAATAGAAGAGATATAAAGGAAAAAAGCAATTAAAACAGAGTCACCAGTCTTCTTCTCTGACAGCACGAATAGCTGGTCTAAATATTTGTGTAATCATTCTGTGCCACTCTGTGCCCATGTGTCGTGCATGTGCACCCATCTTAATTACTGTGCACTCTAGGGCTTTGGCATTTTGCAGTGTAAAAGTTCTGTCTCATCTTTCCTTGCTGTTTTTAACACGTGTATAAATTTACTGAAATGTGGTAGGGAGGTTTAACTGCCAGGATCAGTAACTCAGGTGATGACAACGGGTGAGATGTTGGCGGCATTCCAGCATGGAAACCACCAGGAGCTTTGTCACCCTCATGTTAGTTTGGGACACTCTGGAGCAGCAGCCAGGCATTGCACCAGCACACCTCAGGACAGGGGTTTTGCATAATACTTACTGCTCTGGGCTTAGGAATTGCCAGAATTTATTTTTTCATCCAGCTGTTAATTTTGTCTCATCCCATCAGATGTGCTGTATGGGGCTCCCGGGTGTTTGGTTTGTATAAGTAGTGGCTTGTCCACTGCTGGCCTGGTAAATGAAAGAAGTGAGGAGAGGATTAGTGATGAATATCCACTGTGGGTGATGGGGTGTAAGCTATTCCTGTGTCACATGCACCTTCTGTGATGTTTGATATTCCAAATAACAATTTCTCAGGTGATTTCTGCTTGGTATGATTGATAGAGTAGAGGACAGGATTAATTTAAAAATAAGAGACTGTCTTCATAAGTTACTTTAAACACTTGAATTTGTAGTGAGATTTAGTGATTATTTTGTGTTTATACTCTTGCTAAAGCTTTGCTAGGAGAAGGTATGGAGAAGACACATAGGACTGGGTGTTTGAAAACACTGTAAAGGAAGAAAAGCTAACCAAGAAAGTGGATTTAGTTTTGATGGCTAATGCAAACATATTTTCACAAGTGTTTGTGAGAGTTTGCCCTGTGCTTACGTGAGCAGCTTTCCCAAGAGGACTTGGTGTTCTTGAAGAAGTTGACAAACCTCTTAGCTGGACATTTACTTTCCTCAGTGGAAAGGGGTGTCAAATTGGAAATCAACACTTTTAGCCTGTCTGAGCTGGCGAGTTGGTTCCAGGGGACAGACAAAATGTATATGCTAGTTTGTACGCTCAGTTCCTGGGATTCTGGGGGTCTTTTAAGGCCAGTGTCACCCTGAATTGAAGGGATGCAGACCCCATTTGGCTTAGGTGTTTTGTGCTATGCATCAGTTGTTTCATCCATAACATGAAGATATTGGCAATTTACTAGAAGATACAGAAACTTGTAGACAGCCATTTATAAAATTTTACTTCCTTTTGCTTCTTAATTCTCTTTTTAGTTGTTTTTAATGCTATTTTTTGGCAGCAAAATATTTTGATGATCACACTGAAGTACCCTTCGTATTTTGTAGGTACAGAGGGTGGCTTGCAAGACGCTTTTGTTATGTCCTTTTTGTGCAAGAGAGGGATGTTCATAAGGGTATGTTTGCCAAGAATCTGACAGAAAATGTGCTGAATAGCAGCAGGTAAGATGACACAAAATTAATTATTTTTTAAATTACTAGCACATTAAAATGTGCCTTAATTTAGAAACTGCAAGTTTTCAAGATCAGATTATTTAAAATACTAGAAGATTCAGTATCTTTAGCACAGTCTTTCAGGAATGTAGTTTCCAATTTCTGTTGGGGTAGTAAAAGAGGGGAGTTTAAGGATTACAAGTCTTTAGATGAATGGTATGTAGTGGGGAAACAGCAGACAGTACACAGAAAAATAAACTGCTACATTAGAGCTCTTCAAACTTCTTTTTATCTAATTCACGTAAATCATTACCACTGAAGTCATACTGCAGTCATCAGAAATTGTCAGTGTTTCAGAAATAATAGGAAAGCAGCATTTTGGAGTACCCCAAGAGTACACCTGGAGAGTGCAGCAAAAAATGGAAAAAGGCTTAACTTTGTAGAGCTTGTTTTCTGTTTCATATGCCTCATTTTAAATGGCATCTTGAGCCCCTGATCAGCTGTTCAAGTATCAGTTTTCCTTGGACACAAAGAAATTCAGCCGCGTGCTTGCTCCTTGAGGCTACTTTTGTCAAAGGGCACACACTGCCTACATTAACATTCCTAATTCTCCTGAATTTTTAAAGGTTGAGTCCCATTTGAAGATGATAGTGTTGCTTTTGAAAAGTAAAGCAGACTGCATTGTGCTACAGTCATGGTGTGTTAAAGCCACTTACTGTCTCTTGGGTATGTTTTAAATGGGGAAAATACCCCTTATAAAGTTTTGTTGGACTTGTAAAACTGAAAATTCAGGGGCAACAATAATCTAGAAGTTCAAAATAGCAACTGCATAAATCTGTCTAATGAGGTAAGTGAAATTGCTGTGGCAGGAAAAAGAAAACATTAACAAAAAAGAGATTGCACCAATTCCCCTGAATTGTTAACTTAATAGGCATTTCAGAAAATTGGCAGTCACTTAATACTAGTACCTGTGAACTGTGTACATACTGTTTCATGTACTTACCTTTGAGCCCATTTAGTCAAGCTCTTAAATTTATAAGCTCTTAAATTCAAGCTTATAAAACTGAATTAAATATAATGCAGTTGGCGTACACAATAGTTCAGTGTGAATGTTTTTTATGTTTGCAAGTTACTCCTGCAGTAATGCATAGCTCATTCTGAGCTGTTGTTGTCTGTGTCTTGGACTGTTCTGTTGAGGAGCTGTCTCATAAACTTTACTTTTTAATGTTAGAGTCCAGAAGGCCATTGTAGATGAAGCTTCTGAACCAAGTACTCCAGGTAGTTTTGTTCAGACGGATCCTAAAGCTATCAACAAAGTGAAGAAAAAAGCTAGGAAAATTCTCCAGGAAATGGTGGCAAATGTGTCACCTGCTTTAATCAGGTAAGAAAAATGTGTCATCGATATTGTCAGTGAGTGGAAGGATGGACAAACTCTTTCTGCATAATACCAACAGACCTTGTAACACATGATGCAGAAATAATAATTATTCTAAAAATACATTATTCACAAAAGATCCCCTTTTTAATGCTGGCTAATAAAATAGTAGTTAATCTTAATTTTCAGATGCAGCAGAAATTCTCTGCTTTTCCAAGGAATATATCTTAAGATAAGATAAAATACAAACATTTCCTTTTCTCCCAAAACTAATTTTGGTGCTAATACTTAGACCAGTATTGGCATCATTTGTTATTTCAGGCTCATATGGGCAAGAGCAGCTGGCTGCAGCATCATAGACTGAAAGACAATTTTTCCATTTGGCTATTCAACATTATAATTTGTAAATCTCAAGGAGAGTCTTATTTTAGATAAAATCTTCTCCTGTAGTATCTACATTTTCTACTAAGGATGATTTTGTCATTTTCCTAGTTCACAGCCTTCACTGAGGTTGATACAAGATTCGTATCGTAACTGCAGGAGGCTGAAATGTGGTCACTAACCATAGGCAAAACCTTGTTTAACAATTGGATTTTTTAGTAATTTTGTTTGAATGTAAGTTTTCAGATGAACTGGATTTGCCTTTAGTCATACAGAAGCAATATAAAACAGAGGCAGAAATAAATTAAGCTTTTTGAATTGTGTTTGTGTTCCTTAGGTTGACTGGCTGGGTGTTATTGAAGTTGTTTAACAGCTTCTTCTGGAATATCCAGATCCACAGAGGTCAAATAGAAATGGTCAAAGCAGCAACAGAGGTAAGGGAGGGTGGGAAAATCCAGTAAGGTAGATTTCTGAAGTAGTTTTTAATAATGTTTGCAGCAATTCTCTTTTTGTGAGAGTTTTGCTAAGTCTGTATGAAATGCGATTGTAGGTAGAACTGTTTCATACAATAAGAACACTATGAAACAGTGTTCTTAATTAAATATATGTTCCTAGAGTTGTGCAACCTAAAATACTATGTGAACTCTGGGCTTACCTTTGATTCAGGATCAAATTTTAACTATCAGGCTGAATGATTATCTCAGATAACCTTGCATTCAACATTTCCAGTTTCTTGAGCTGGGGCAGCCAGCAAATGAATTAGTAGACCTAGTCAGGACTTTTCACTTTTACTGTGATTTGGCATAAAACTTTTGAGAAGAAACTTCCTATTTCTTAATAGCAATCTATTTCCAGTTTTTCAACATTTATTGAAATTGGTCAAACAAACTCCAAAATACTGCCATTTTCTTTACACTCAAATGAATTAGCTCTTCTTGCAGGATTTACCTTAGAAATATTGATTAGATAAATGAAACAAATAGAAAAGTTCCTGTTCTGTTCTGGGTTTTTTTGAATACTGTGTTTGGGAAACCCACTATTCATAAATCCTTGCTAATATCTAATAGAAATACCAGTCCTTTGGTGGCAGTGAGGATTTTTCCACATCCCTTTTTTTGATTTTGATTCAATTGTTTGATTAGTGTCTCAACACTGTGAGTCTGAAGAAATTGGGAGATTAATCATTGTTAATGTAATGGATACAACTGAAAACTACAGTCCATGAAAACTAAGACTAAGGACAAATTGACTAAAATGTTCTCATTGTCCCAGCTGAAGGAAAACCAGGAATAAACAGACTCAGTTATGGTAACTGGGAAATACCATCAGTTCAGATAAGATGATGCTAACAGTCTCAGCAGTGGATTTAAGAAAAGGAATAATATTGCATGTTTCTTACCAACTGAATTGTTTCTTTTTTCCTTCTCTCCCCACCATAGATGAATTTGCCTCTTATCTTTTTGCCTGTTCACAAATCCCACATTGACTATCTGCTTCTTACATTCATTCTTTTCTGCCATAACATCAAAGCACCCTACATAGCTGCAGGGAACAATCTCAACATCCCCATCTTCAGGTAATAACCTCTCCTTTTTTTGAAATAAGACTAAGGTGGTGGGATCTGACCTATTGCACAAAATGTCCAAGTGTAAAATTATCTGACTGTTATTGGGCCATCATGTAGAACTTCTTTGGTTTCTATGACATGTTCAGAGAGGGAGCATCACAGCATCCTTCTGAGAAGCTCAGTTACAACCTTAGTAGGGTAAGGAGGAAGGATATTCCTTTTTTGGAGTCTCAAAGTGGTTAGGTGACTAAAGAAGGATGATATGGGAGAAAGAGATGTGAATGGACTGCTCTTCATGAGCTTCAGTTTGGTGAGCTGGCTAAGGAGCAGCAACAGTACTGGGTGAATAATACTTTGTGGAAAAAATATTCCGCTCGAGTCTGTGTTTATATTACTGGTGGCTGAAGAACTTGAGGTATTTTAAGTAATATTTTGCAATTGAGACAGAATTTGGGCATATTTGATATCTAAAAAACCAGAAGATATTACAGGAAATGATGAGGAAAGAAGGGGAATACCTTGACTTCGAGAATGTTTTAGACCAGTAGGTGCTGGTCTGTCATAATCCCAGTGAAAAAGGCATTCAAATAAATTATCAATTAGTTAGCTAGTTCTTAAGGCCAGCAGAATAAAGAAAGTTTAGCATAGATAATCTAACATTACATTAGGCACTGGGCACCTTGAGTTCTGCAGCATTCAGCAGGCCCATGATCCACACATAGCACCCTGTCTGCAGAAAGGAGTACTCCTGTTTGGTCTTTTGAGCCAGTAAAGGATTTTTTTGCAAGAAAACAACCCTATTCATCATTGCTTCTGTCAAACAGAAGGGATGTCCTCATGAGAACTTCTTGCTACACTATGAGATAAATGCAGGACCATGCAGGTGGTGTAATTGCTGGTGCCAAGTGGGAGCTGCCTGCAGATTGCTGTGTTAAAATCAGCTGGCTGAGCTGATTCTGCAGCTGAGGGGAGTGTGCAGCACACCACAGGCATGCAGGCCATGCAGTCTGTGCAGCACAGCACGGATTTGGGCCAGCTCAGGTTAACTCTTCCATGGGTCAGCAGCATCTCAGTGTGCAAGAATCTCCTGGCCAGTGGCCTGTCAAGACAGTGAAATAGAGCAAGACAACATAAAGAAGCCTGTTCATAAGTGAAATAGAGAAGTATTTGTGTAGTCCCATCATGTGCAAGTAGTGCAATACAGTTTAGTCTTTAAAAATTTCAGTTACTTGAATCCCTGTTGTGTTCAAGGAATTATTTGTTGGAGGTGTAGTAGTTTCCTGCAAACTGAAATCAATGAGTGTAATCCTTCTTTGGTGTGTAGCACATTGATCCGCAAGCTGGGAGGATTTTTCATCCGTCGCAAGTTGGATCAGAACCCTGACGGTCGTAAGGATTTCCTGTACAGAGCTTTGCTCTACGTGGTGTGTATTTCTTGTCTGTCTTTCTGTAGGTGGCATTTGACTTGGGTGGCAAGTGGGAAAGTGAGTTCCATCACTCTGGAGATGTATTTATTGCTTTGAATTTGTCTTAAGTTTCGTGCTGCAAAAAGGGGATTCATTTTTGTATGAAGGTTTGACTTTATAGAATAAAGTTGCATGCTCAGCCCCTTTGAGGATGAGCAGATATCCACCTTGCATAATCCTTATGAAAGAATGTGGAATTAATGCTCTCTGAGTCAACTTATGCTTGTTTCACTGATGTCCTTTGTTGTGAGGCATCTCTACACTGATTCACTTAACATGATGAAGTCTCTGTTTATGATGGGTTGATGTAATCCTTTGTGCCATTCAGTGTAGTAGCTGTATTTGCTTCTTGGAAGATGGGATGTACTAGGGCACCAGAAGGAAAGATGAATGCACATCAACTGCATCATTGCTAGAGATGCTTTTTGAGCAAATGTCATTATACTGCTCGTATATTCCTGCAAATCAGTTGCACATAGCTCTGGGCTTGTGTCAGGCATTAATTAATTTCTGGGGTTTTTTTTCCACAAGTACTCATGCCAAGTCATGATCTTCCAATGCTTCCAAAAGGAAATGGTTGCCAACAATTTATTTGAAACATAATTGTATGTTATACATATGTACGCCAATATGATTAGATACTTATTTTTTCTCTTTTCCATTCTTTTTGTATTCAGCACATA
The DNA here is from genome assembly GCA_013397375.1 of Toxostoma redivivum. Lineage (NCBI taxonomy): Eukaryota > Metazoa > Chordata > Aves > Passeriformes > Mimidae > Toxostoma > Toxostoma redivivum. The sequence goes on along the minus strand of VXBI01013294.1, from coordinate 1,269,481 downwards.
GAAGAATTGTTGAGACAGCAGCAGTTTCTAGAAATATTCTTGGAAGGCACACGGTCTCGAAGTGGAAAGACATCTGGAGCTCGAGCGGGTCTTCTGTCTGTGGTGGTAGATGCTCTCTTCTCAAATGCTACTCCTGATGTCCTAATTATACCTGTGGGAATCTCCTACGATCGCATAATTGAAGGTCACTATAACAGTGAGCAGCTGGTAAGAGCAATCAAACAACTTGTTTTTGCCTAAGGGGATTTTCTGCTTATGTGCAGGAAAACATAGTTAAAGGTTGTGCTGGTCCTCTGTTCCGTGGTCTCATGGTTTGTGTTGAGCCATGAATCACAAAATGGGGAGAGCTGAGGTACAGGTGACACACTTCTAAATGCAAATTCATGACATGACAAGTAATATGTTCAAGGGGATATCTACAGAGAAAAATAGTTCTCTAGATTTACTTGAAGTTACAAGGTGTGTCAAAAGCTTTGGCCTTGCTTTGTCTGCTGTTGCATGCATTTTAATTTTAAACATAACCTTTTAATTGCAAATGGAAGAAAAGCAAAACAACCACCTATGTTTTCTAGGGCAAGCCTAAGAAGAATGAAAGTCTTTGGAGTATAGCTAGAGGAGTCTTCAGAATGCTGCGGAAGAATTATGGCTGTGTCAGAGTAGATTTTGCACAACCATTTTCCTTAAAAGTAAGTTTGGCATCTTGAAGGTCTTTTTGACGGTTTGACATTTTTGGTGTTTCAATTTTGGGACACATTTATTTTTATTTTCTCTTTGTGGGTTATCATCAGTAGCATTATCTATGTCAGTCCATTCTGGCAGGACAAAAGTATCCCTATTTTTGATGAATGTGTGAGTCTTTGGATGCATTTGTTTTAAGCTGAAATAGTCTCAGAGTTGATATATTAGTTTTGAAAGAGTCTAAGTATTTTTACTGGTGGGGTTTTTTGTTTGTTTAACAAGCAATCTTTAAAATTATTCTTATACTATTTAGTAATTCTTTACATTGTAGAGACATTTGGAGTTGATGGAAGCTGAATACTGTTTTCCAGTTTAATGGCATCTGCAATGGTTGAGGAAAGGCATTTATCTGAATAGATTTTTAAGATTGCTAAGCAAATTAGTAGCTATAAAAGTGTCATGGGTAATACATCATAAAAATCTATATATTCTTTAAAAGTCATCGTTCATTATTAGTTCACAACTGTTATCTACAGTACTTCACCATATACTGTTCTGTAGTTTCTCAGAGAGTGGGGTAATGTGGCAGTATCTGCCTTTTCTCTAAATTTTCTATGATCTCTGCAGAATCTGCTGGTACATTTCACTAATCTGTATTCTGTCACAGTGTACCTTATTTTTAGTGTGACTTTAATAAGATTAAGCACTGCAACAGCAACTTACTAGAACATTATTCAAATTAATTAGGTGTTCTTCTTTCTGCCCTACTTCTCTCAGAAAAAGCAGTAGGGTTGGAGAGCTTTGGAGGGTTCAGTTACCACAGCATGAAATTATTGTGACCGGCTGTACTGCATTATAATTAGTATAGTAGGGAAGGATACTAATTCACTTCCAAAGGTGAAGGCTTGGACTATTCTTGGTAGGGAGTTAACAACTCTTCTTGGATCAGTGTAAGGAAAAGAGGGTTATCTGCCCTCTTAATCTAGTGAAATGCTAATCACTCTGTACCTTCCCAGCAGCTTCTGTCATGTCTTATTTATACCTGTGTTCCTTATTGTGCTCTAGAAGGGTGATAAATAACACAAGTCCTTAAATCATGAATAATTTAAATTTGTATAAATTAGCTCAGATTTGCAGAAGTGTAACTATAGTTGTGTTACAGCAGGTTTTTCTAAAGCAGATGAGCTTTGGGGGTTAATTTTGGGCATCTGCAGTTCTATGAGCACAGGCTTGGAAGCAGAAGAGAGTGTGAAAGAGGCTGTGGAAGTCTTTTAAGCAGCTTTCCTGGGAAGGAGCTGTTTTCCTGACCAGCAGGTTTAAGTGGCTCTTTAGTTTCCCACTCTTTACAGAAACTGAGGGAACACAGTGTCCTGGAAACAGAAGAGTGTAAATTTTAACCTGTAAGGAGAGGAGTTTGGCTTTTGAGAAATTTAGATTCAGGAATTCCAAGCATGCAGTACCCTGCCTGCTTGCTGGGGCTTTAGTTTGTGTCTTGCAACTGGAGTTTTGTACACTAGTGTTTTCCCTTGGAGAAGTTCTCTCTCCTGGCATTTGAGGAAGGCAGGAGTAAGCAATAATTACAGTCTCCATGCTGGTTCTGAATGGGTGCTAGGCTTTGCTCTCACTCATGTTAATGAGGCAGTTCTCATTAATTTAATCGTGGAACTGTCTCAAAGGAGTTGTTCACTGCAGGGTGCTGACAGAGGTTATGTGTTGTTTTCATTGCTGGTTTTTTTATGAAGTATAGACTCCTTGGTGTGGGAAGTCTGCCTTTTGCATAAAATAAAGTCAAAAGTGAATAAGCTGTTGAAAACTTAATATCTCTGACCTTATTACTGCTTTTTTAGTGTGAGCTGTTTTTAATCAGTTGCATTTTTGAATAATTGCCTTTTTCCTGTAGTAGCATTATCAATTGAATGCAAGAATAAGATGGAAAAGTACAAAAAATAACAAGTCTTTTTTTAACAGGAATATGTAAACAGCCAAAGCCAAAAACCTGTGCCTGCTCCTCTTTCTTTGGAACAAGCTTTGTTACCAGCTATACTTCCATCAAGGTAGAGATTTTGTTGGGGTGTTGTTGAAAGGTTGATATTTGTTTGTTTGTTTATCTTTTTAGTGTTCTGCATTACATTTGAAGCAGTGCTTGAACTCCACATGTATAATCTAATTGTTTATACAAAAGTGCAAAATGTAGGCAATTACAACTGTGCAATTCATTATAAGAGTTACATTCTTCCTGATGAGTTCTGTTCAAATAAATTCAAGTAGACTTCTTTCACTTTTTAAAATATTTTAGTAACCTCTGCTGGTTTGTTTATAAATTTTGTGGAATAATTTAAGGGGGAAAATTACATGCTTAGTGAAAAGTAAAGAATTTAGTTTTAAATCTCACAAACATTTCACAAGGTTTATGGAATAATTCCAAAGCAAATAGGACCTGTGAGTGAGTGAGTACTCCTTGTTTTCAAGGAGATGGCTGTCAGAACTGCAAAACTGCTCAAGGGTTAGTTCTGCCTTTATTACATAGATACACATTTTAGTTGGCTTTTTCAGGAGTTATACAAACCTGTGTGGTCCTGGTGGGGACAAAGTCAGTCCTGTACCTTTAGAAAATTGTAAGTCCATACAAAAGGCCATTTCTAGTTTGTAGAGAGACTGGACTCTGTTTTTTAGGCAAATTTGCTTTTTCTGCTGTTGTCCATATTTCTTGAAGGAAAAAGAGCAATTAGTGTTACAGCAAAGTCATGAGTAGCCATAGAAAAAGCTTGCAATTTTTCTTTTGGTAGTCTTATCATGGATTGTTGTGCAGTGCAAAGAAATAATCAGGAAAAGTTGGTAGAGCTTTTTGCTGGTAACATTTTCTGCCCTTACCAGACTGAAATGGTATTTTATGATGTGGTTCAGTTAGTGTGTATAAAAAAATCAGTTTATATTACTTTACATTTTGATCAGAATGTAAGTATCATCGTGTTAATTTTTATTCTGTATTCAGATCTAATGATACTGTGGATGAAAGTGCAGAGGCCTCGCTGCCCAACTCCAGGGATATCACCAGCGAACCCTTCAGAAGAGAGCTGATATCCAACTTGGCTGAGCACATTTTGTTCAGTAAGTGCTGAAGAGTATCACTGCCACAGAATGATAGAGTGGTGTGGATAGGAAGGGACCTTAAAGATCATCTCATTTCAACCCCCCTGCCATGGGTAGGGACACCTTCCACTGGAGCAGGTTGCTGTCAGCTCCCGGTTTGGTTTTGCTGGCAGCATGAATTTTCTGTGTGGTAATGTCACACTTCCTAATTCTCTCCATTCATTTAATGACTTAGATAATCTTGACAATTCTCCATCCTTTTTCTCCCTCCTTCCTCTTCAAAGTTTAATAAACTTTTTCTGATCAAGTAGATTTTTGTTCTGTTTGTTGGACTAGTACACTAAACTTTCTGTACTCTGAAGTGCTTGATTGTCATATTGATTGTCATAATGAGTGTCAAACACTCATTGTTTGTCCCTTCATGTAATGAGCTATTGGAGTGTCTTAATGGCATTATCACACATGAGCTCATCTAGCTGCATGGAACAGTGTTGCCAGGTTTTATAGGTTATGTGGTGTATGCTTCAGTCAGTAGATCTGTGATTTGTGGTACCAGAGATGCACAGAAAACAGTACTTACCTTAGTAAATATTTAAGTTTTATTCGGCCTTCTTAGTCCAAGTTACTTTAATTAGTTTAATATTGTTTCCAGACAGACATAATACACTTTGTATTTCATTCAGTGGGTACAGATCTGTGTGCACATCAGTGTTATTATTATTTTTTAAATTGGGGGTACTCTTTGATTTGTAATGGTGTTCTGAATATCTCAGCTGCTTAACGGGTTTATCTTGCTCACCTCTAGCTGCTGACAAGTCCTGTGCTGTGATGTCTACCCACATTGTTGCCTGTTTGTTGCTGTACAGACACAGGCAGGTAAGACTTCCGTGCTGCTTGAATAGCCAAACATTCCTTTGGCCTTGTTAACCTATCTAAAAAGGAAAAAAAATGTATGGATTTTACTACTGCATGATACTGTTAAAAAAAAGAAAGATGCACTTAAATTAAAATGGATTTCGGGTAGTCTGAGTGCTGATATTTTAGTTAGCAGTGGGTGCTTGAACACAAGCCAGTATTGATGGGATGATAATAAATACTCATGTGGAAATAGATCTTTGTAATTCAAAATGTTATGCTTTTTTTGAAGATTACATGGGTTTCATTTATTGCATTAGTGTTGTTTTTTAGATCTCAAATCACTATAGAATACTCTAGAAACTGTTTCATTAATTTCCAAATAGATTTTTCTGTTCCTCAGTACTAAAGTACTATATCACAGTGGCAGAATGATACTAATGTTTACCTGAAATCTTGTGCATGAGAGTTGGAAGAAGTTTTTTTTTTCCTCTTACAAGTTTGTTTCGCATTTTTTTCTAAATTTCTTGAAATCTGAAGCTTTTATTGCACGTAAATTGAGAACAAATGGAAAAACATTGGTCAGTTGTATAATCCTGCTTGTGGAGGAAGTGTCACCATTCTCATCAGTCTAGTCTTTCCAATTTCCTAAAACAGTAGAATCAAAGAAGCATTTTACAGTGTGATCTGACTCCATCTTGACAGAAAATAAGAAAAGGAGGTTCCTGAGGAAAGGCTTTTCCTCATGTTCCAAACTAGTTGTTCAGTTCTGTTAAGTGCAATATTCCCAGCTAATTGATCATTCACTTTATAGTGTAGGTAATGGAAATATGATACCTCTGACATGATCTTGAGGTGTCTTGAGGTATTCAGGTCTCTACAGGCTGTGAAACAAACCAAGAAGCAAAGAAAAACCTTGCATTCCCATATAGTTCCATGGCTGTAAGATATAATTACATCCACATTGCATGTGGAACTACTTCATCAAAACCTCAGTGAAAATCAGTTTTTCTGATAGAACTGTTGTGCTTTGGATTATTGGCATTAAGTGTATTGTGTTTGATCTATACTTGATTGTGTGGTTTACTGATAGACACCTGTGCAGAAAAAAATGTTTAACTGTGTGATTCTGTGTTTATTTCTAGGGAACTGATCTTTCCAGACTGGTAGAAGATTTCTTCTCCATGAAAGAGGAGGTCCTAGCCCGTGACTTTGACTTGGGATTTTCAGGGAACTCAGATGATGTTGTCATGCATGCCATCCACTTGTTGGGGAACTGTGTAAATATCACAAACACGAGTAGAAACAATGAGTTCTTCGTCACTCCGAGCATCACAATACCTGCTGTCTTTGAACTCAACTTCTACAGCAATGGAATACTTCATGTATTCATTAAAGAGGCTGTTATTGGTATGTTTTGGGGTTTATCAAGGAAAATTTTTCTTGTAACCCTTGAAGTCAAAGCATCTGCACAAAAATCCCCATCAGTTTCTCGTGTTATTTACTTTAATATATATTTTTGCTTCTTGCTTCAACCCATGTTTACCTTAACAAAGAGTTTTAAAGCAAACTTTTTTTTGTTTGGGGAATATTTCCATTCTTTTTTCCCTTCATCCTTTATCTTTCTTGGAAGTATTTGTATATTGGTCACTGCCATAGGCAAGGCACTATCAAGAGTTCTGAGCCAACATGGCAAAACCTGTGCTTTGATGAGCAGTAATTTAATGAGATTTTGTTTTGATCTGACATTACTGGACACAAAATATTGGTTAAATCTGTCTTTATTCTTGAATTGCATGTGTAATATTTGACTGCTTTTAGCTCCAGAAGTGAGCAAAACAGAAGTTTGATGTTTCCTTTGCCGTGAAGCTCTTTGGAAAATTAAACTTTGCCTGTGTTTGTTTGTGCTCCAGCCTGCAGTCTTCACGCGATTCAGAGCAGGAGGTGCAGAAATGGTACCAGTGGTGCTTCTCCCAGTTTAATCAGTCAGGAACACCTGGTCAGAAAAGCTGCCAGCTTGTGCTACTTGCTTTCTAATGAATTCACTGTATCTTTGGTAAGTAATTGCAACAAATTGTCCAGTTTTTGTTCTGCTTGTTACTTTAAAATTACAGGATCCTTTCTGCAAGGGTCACAGCTCTGCTCTGTTCATTGTCAGCGCAGTGTGATGGTGGTGGGTATCAATGCTGTCACACTCTGAGTGCCACCTGCTGCTCCTGCAGGTGCTGAAGTGGGTGATGCTGGGCTGGGCCTGGGACATTTCTGCTGTGCTTTAGGCCCTTCCTGATAAAGCCAGCATTAAGAAGCCTACCTGGAGTTGTGGGAAGCTGGGAGAGCAGCTTCTCTGACATGTTTTGTCATTCCTGTCATTAGATCATCACAGCTGTATTTGCTTTCTGCCCAAACTATTTTTTTTTTTAACTAAAGAAACAAAAGTCTTTGTGAGTGCCCAGCTCCTGTGAGTTTGCACATGGGATAGAAATTATGTTGGGAAGTAAGGCTCCATATTCTAAAGATATCCCTTATTTGCATAGGAGTGCAGTACTCATGTTGTGCCACACCTAGTACTTAGTGGCAATTTTGAACATGGCCTGACTTCAGTTTTAATGGTTACAAAACACTGGTGAGAGCTGATGTTATCTCACTTTTCAGACACTGCATACTTTCAGTTTTATGTGCTAGATGTTCTTTTTTCTTATGTGTAGAAATTACTTAATATTCTAGAGATTCTTGAATTAGTTCTTACATTTGTACTCATATTTGATTTGTGCTTATGCATGAAAGCATAAGACAAATTTAGTATTTTTGTCTGAGCAGTAATGTTAGCTCATATACTGGAGTTCTTTGGTAATATTATCCTTCTGCTTTTTGATTATTTTTTTTTTAACTAAGAAAATATTTCCTAAATGATTATGAAAAATGTAAAAGAGGTTGGGTTTTTTTATTCAGTTTCAAAATGTAAGAGAATTTCTTGAAAGTGTAGTTTCCTTTGAATACCAAACAGATCACTGTTAAGAGTTTCAATAATTTTATGATGATTTTATTCCAGAATTGTTAATAAACTAAAATTTGGTTAGAGGCTATTAAAAAGTGAGAATATTTAATGTGGCTTTCTACCGGTGGTAATGCATTTCAGAAAAATCTTGGACATGTTTTAAATATTCTATTTCGCTATAATTTTTTAAATGTCTGCCAGGATAAACACAAGAGTGGTGCTTTGGGATTATGCTGAAAAAAGTTTAACATTTTGCATAAAAGAGATAATACTGCTGTATCTAAGACACTCATACTGAACAGGGAATGATGTTGCTGTAATGGGTGTAATGGATGTGAACTTTTTTATTGCATTCCTTTTATGTTGTGCAGCCTTGCCAGGTCATCTATCAAGTTTGCCATGAGTCTGTGGAAAGGCTGATCCAGTATGGCATTCTCCTGGTGGCTGAGGTAAAGTGGCAGAAATACTGTAGGAGTAGTGTACTGTACTCTAGGTGGTTTATGCTTAGTTGTGAGACTTGTTCTAAGTATACCTTGTTACTGAAAGCTTGTAACAATATGCCCAGGACTGAGACTGCTTCATTCCTGTTCCTAAGCATCAGACAGTTGGGTACAGTCAGTCTGTGATGCTCCATGACCCTGTGTGTAATTTCATTTTTCCAGTAATGCTACTAAGGAAGACACATATTTTTTGTACTGACTTGAAACTTGGGATTTATTTTATTATTGGAGCTCTTTCAAATATAGCATAGCTACATGGATTTTTACTTTCTACTCTAGAGGAGTCAGGAGTCCAAACCTTTTGTCATTCTTTTAATTCCTATGCATTGATCTCAGAATTACTGTAAAACTCCTCAGCTTGCAGTGTCAGGGCTGTAGGGGAGTCACTGTGTGGTACAGTTTGTCAGAGGTGCACAGTGCAAAGAAAACCTTAAGAGTAGAGGCAGCTGATTAAGCATATCTTTGCTTCATAAACTTCTTTTTCTGCACAGTAAACAAACCTTGGCACCCAGGAAGAAGCAAGGAAAAAACCTCAGTCTTTTTCACCAAGTGTCTCTTCTCTCTGCTTTTCTTAATGCTGCCTATAATTGAGTCTCACCTACTTCCATTAGATACTGGTTAATAAATGCATTAAGTCAGATGAGATTATAAAATAAACCTATTGCCTGCCTGGATTTGGAGTTTTACCTATTTACCACCTTGTTTTTGAAATTTAAGCAGGATGATCAGGAGGATGTTAGCCCCAGTCTTACAGACCAGCAGTGGAATAAAAAACTCCCTGAGCCAATATCTTGGAGAAGTGATGAGGAAGATGAAGACAGTGATTTTGGAGAGGAGCAGAGAGATTGCTACCTGAAGGTAATATTTTCCTTAGGCTACTAATGTTGAACCTCTTGTGAGACATATAAATTACTTTACTTATTCAGGACAAGTGCTAATAATTTTTTTGTGGGGGAGGAGGGTTGTTGGTTTGCAATGTTAGTATTTTTGGATAGTCCATTTGTCTCCTTCCCACAAGGAAAACAGCTGGAGAAACATAAACAGTCTTTACAGGGAGATGGAAGAACAATGGTTAGAGTCCTGAAAACTGATAAAGACTCAAGTATCTTGGTTTTATTCTTTTCATGCAGTCTAAAAGGGGCACATCCAGCTGGTATTTATATTCAACCTTTATTTCATTTCATAGATTGATATATTAGATATATTACTAGTTTTCTCAGAGCTGACACAAACACTCTTTAGGCTATCTTGTTAACCCTTGAAAACTTCTGTCTGTCTCTGTGAATGTAGGGCAGCCCTTCTGTTGGCTGCAAAACAGCAGGATGTCTTTAATTTTATCTTGGGTAAATAATAATACTCTGGAGGAGGAAAAAATAGCATTGGTCTATGATGTCCAGTGCCTGTTTTGTCCCTCATCATAAACCTGTTTTTTTGCTATGTTCCCATATTGTGCTGTGCCCCCACACTTGCTTTTGTACAAGTTTTTGTGCTTTTGTTTTTATTTTGTTTGCCACACTATGCCTTGCAGGTCGTTTCTGGTTTCCACTGGTCTCTGTCACTGAACTTTTTGTTGCTTTTTCTTAGGTGAGCCAGTCTCAAGAGCACCAGCAGTACATCACTTTCCTGCAGAGGTTACTGGGACCGTTACTGGAGGCATACAGCTCTGCTGTCATCTTTGTGCACAATTTTAGTGGTCCTGTTTTAGAGTCTGAATATATTCAGAAGCTACACAGGCACTTAATAAGCAGGACAGAGAAGAATGTTGCTGTGTATGGTATGTTAAACTGGTTTTGGAACTGGGTTTGATTATTTCTGTTCTTTCTACCACAAGGTAGCCCAAACTGAACTTCAGTTTGTTTATCTCTGGATTTTCTCTCTTGCAGCTGAGAGTGCTACCTACAGTCACGTGAAAAATGCAGTGAAAGTCTTCAAGGAAATTGGAGTAAGTGTTTGGTGCTCAGAGCTGATGACTGTTAAGTTTCATTTCAATAATGAGCACAACTTGGACATTTCAAGAAATCTATTCAGTGTCATTTTAAAATCAGTGAACATATCTGTGGAAATGTATTGCGGGTTTGGAGCATTTTGGTTCCCTTCAGGTTGAGGGCTGTAACAGAGAGCACAAGCTGCAGAACAGGGCACTTCTTGCCCTGGGAAGGCCTGTCTGGATGGCTGGGTGACTAGACATTTTTATTCACAGCAAATGAAGTTCCTCTGTTCTACTCTGTGTCTCTATTGAACAATATTGAAAGGCTCAGAGCATGTTCTGTGCTCAGTAACAGCTAAATTTAATTTTGAAGTCTACTTAAATTTTTGAAAAAGCATTAGGTATTGAATTTTGGCTTAGCAGTGATTGATGCTCCAGAAGAACCATCCTTATACATCTTCAGTGTTCACCATGAGGAAACAGGTGTTCTTTAAGATAAATATTCAATTTTGTACTTTACCACTAGTATTTTAAATTATAAATTACACATCTACATTTTGCAAGTGAAGTGTTTTTCTTTCATCAGACTGGCATGGCTTCCTGAATGCCAGATAAGATACAGCATTATAATTTTGAAAGTATTGACATTTAGGCAAAATGTTGCTGGGTGTGGATTTTGAAGTGTTTGCCTTTAAATATATTGAATAATCAAACAGTAGTTGGCCTAGTAAAGGTCTTCCTGTAGACTCTGAATAGCTGTTAGAAAAGCATGTATTGAATCCATCATTTTCAAACAGCAGGATAAACTAGATTGAAAAGTAGAACTAGATAATGTTTGCTGGGCATCTGTTATAGCATAGCATCTGAATTCTTGTTTTTAAAGTGCTTACACTTTCAATTGGATGCCTTAGCTTTTTTTGTCTCTCATTTCTAAGATTTGGCTGTTTATCATGTACTGTACTTTGTCAATTTCTTTTATTCTATAACCCCTGAAGGGCTTCAACGTTGAGTGAATTCTAATAATACCTAAAGACCTTGCCAGAAAGCCTTCAGGAAGTGAAAAGTCTTGTAAATGAGAGAAAACTTAGTGTAGACCATAACATTTTAATCTCAGAAGAAACGAGGTTCCTTAAGTGTGGTGATGCTTACATGTGTTCATGCTGTGCTTCAGGTTTTCAAGCAGACTCAGCAAAAGAAAGATGTCATTTTGGAACTTGGCACTACGTTCCTACCTCAGCGCAACAGGCAGAAACTACTGGAATTCGTCATGAGCTTCATGGTGTTATAGACCACACACAGCACCTTTGTCCAGGGACACGAGGACAGGTTTTGAGACTGTGGCAAAGCCTGGGGACATTTGTAATCCTTCAAAGTGTAAGGTGCCACTGTCTGGGTAAGGCCTTCTTTGACTTGAACTATTGGAAGACAAGTGCCTTCTTACGTGTGCATTTATGGATTTCTTACAGTCCCAGTCCTGTTGTAATACAGCAAAACTCAGATGACACTTTCGATACAAGTAATTAAACATGTTGCAAAAAATGAGATAAATTATTAGAATTAGATGTAAAAAAAGTTTTATCAGTGTTACATTTTAAATGAACTTTTAAAGACTGTAACAGATGCACAAGTACACATATTGGTGTTCTGTAGCTAACCCTGAGATCTTGAGTTTAGTGGCAACACAGCTTATGGCTTAACCAAGTAACTTTCATTCCAATTCAGTTTTATTGTTTTAAATAAATGGTTTAAAATTTTTGCTTAGATAGGCTATATACTTCATGGATAAAGCCATAGTTTTTCATAAGTGTTAACATAAATGCCAAAATTCTAATGAAAATTACAGGTACAGACATCTGAGAATAACGATCATGTAGCAGGTGATTGTGAGAAATGTCAGCAGGCACGCCTTGCACTATTAAAACTGTGTAGTGCAGTGGTAAATTGCACTAATCACTGTTGTCAGGAAGAATGTGAGAGTAGTGTTGTTTTTATTATGGCATCTGTCATTCAGCCAGATGAGTCAGGAGACAGTTGCCTGAATGTGAATATCTTGTAAAATCATAGATTATTATTTAATTGAAAAAAACCTAATAAGTTCAGAGAGGTGTTTTTGGTTTTGTTTTGTTATTTTTTTTAATTAATAGGATGTCAGATTTTTTTAAGTGGAGTAAAGACTTGATTTGGTGAAATAAGTTTTAATTTTGGCCCTAAAAATTTCAGCAATAATTTTGTCAGTTCTTTGGAAACAAGTGTTCATATTGTATTCTGTTGTTGAACAGACCTAAACTGGCATGAAGTAGTACCTGTAGACACACAGAAATATAAACAATGTACTTTTGACTGTGATCTGGCTTACAAAAAAATTAATTCATAGGCAAAACTGAATGATGAATAAATTCTGTCCTATGAAACAGGACTCTGATGTTGCAATTTGATCCTTTCTCATGGAGGACTTGCACTGTAGATTTTATCTTCTCTTCATGTGAGGGCAGATTAGATTGCAGCCTGTAGTCCTGTATTTTAGTACAGCTAATTTAGCTGAAGCAATAACTTGATGGTATGTGAAGCTGGTTGCTTGTGAAATGTGTTTTCCCTCCTTTCTGCCTTCTAGATGAGGGAAATTAAACATTTCCTTTGCTGCATTACTTTGCTTGATTCTCACATCCTCGCCTTGTGAGCAGAAACTCCCCCAAACTTCATCATGTAATTTGTTGCTTAACAAACATGGAAAAGCATACTTGAATCCCAGCACTTGCACTGTTATGCCAGCACAAAACTGATGCACACAATTCGAGTTTGTGGCCAAGGAGCTTGCATTTGTACTGCACATTTGTCAACAAGAATATTTCTGTAAATTTTTTTATTAAATGCTATTAATATTTGAAAGCTGCAGTTTATAGTTTATTAGCATTATACTGTTAGCACTGTGAGATGCATGTGTTTTGTCACTAAACCAGGTGCTCTACAACACTTAAAAAATTTCTGAACCAAAGCTACATTAATATGGATAAACACTGACCCTTGAGTCGCTTGTGTTCTTACGTCCTTCTGCTGTCTCAGCAGGACTGACTACATCACACATAATTTGTTTTGTGAAGGCTACCAGCTGTTTAGAAAACGGTTTCATCTCATACTCACTGATGTGCACTGTTCATCCACCTGATGAATTTTCCATACAATGTTTGTTGCTGATGGCTTCCATTTAATATAAAAAAAAGTCTAGGTGCTTCTGAATAATGAGCTCTCATAGTTTACTGCACTTCAGCAGATCTGAAGTGTACTAACAGCAAAGATTGTACATAAAAAAAATTTTTAAAAATGAAGCAATATGAAGCAAACAACTTGAGTCATTTTATTAAGAATGTTTTGCCAACAGAGGTATTAGTTAACATAAAACCCAGGAGTACTGCAGTCACTGGAGTGTTCTGGCTAGGTGTTGTAACTAAAATAATTTATGGCTTACATTAAAAAGAAATTAAAAAAATAAATCTGATTAACATAAATCAATGAATGGATAATAATGCATGTGAATGCACATTAATGGATACTTTTATATGCTGGGGGAGGGGCACCTCTAAAACTGTTTCGGCTTTGTATGAAAAAAAAAAAACAACCTGCATGTGATAGATTGGTATTATGAATCATATGCCACTGGAAGCCCTTGCAGTCTGCAGCAAGTGTGTATGTATACATGTATATATGCTAGTGTGTATGTTCTGACACAACATCTATGCTTTTTCCTGAAATTAAGCACAGAATGTAAAATTATCAGGCTGTAACAGTCAAAAAGACTAAAACCAACACTTGCACTGTATTTACACCTTCAGTGTCTTCTGATTTTAATAACTTTTCATGTTTGCTTTGCTGTTTGAATTCCAGGTCGAGTTGATTTCAGTAAAGCAAACCAGTAAAAGAGAAAGGACTGGCCCTGAATTACCACAACTGTATTTTAAGACTTTGTAAAGACTTACACGAGTCTTGTAATTCTTATGAGCATCATACTCAGGTGTGCAAATCTTCTTGGGCCAGTGTCTTTCACGCTGTGAGAAACTTAACCTCTCCCCACACATGCTGTAGATGTCCTGTTTTTAGAGTGATGAAAGGGGGGCTTGCACTCCCCGTGCTGCTGCAGCTCCGTGTGTTCACTGCCCGCAGTCCGGGCAGCGCCTGGGCTCTGGGCAGCACAGGGCTGCACTCACACCTCTGAGCAGGAAACAGGCACACATCTGCATTCAGCTGCCTGCCTGCTCCTCAGAGACCTGCCCCAAGCACTACGTGGAAGAAGGTTGAGCTGGGAGGTGATGTAAGATACTGTTGTTTTTGTGTTTCTGTGCTGATGAGCCGGGAACTGCTGACTGGAGAATGTTACTGTGTTTTACCTGTTATGTGTAATGTGTGTCTGTTGTAGAAGCACAGAGGTGTACTGGAGTCATTTTAATAAATTAAACTGTTTGCTAATATGAATTTAACAAACTCTTCTAGTGTTCTTTTGATTTTTTTTTGTTGTGTTTTTTTAAAATAACTCGCTGAGATAATTAATTCAATAACTTTGACCCACTGCAGGTAGTTTCTGAAATGAAACCATTAAAATCTCTCTTTGTAGATGTATCTCTACCAGTGTATGAGCTGGAGCAGAGACATTTAAAAAGCAGGTTGAGGTGATATCCCAACTCCTGAGCCACTGTTTTGTTGCAAAGTGGAGGTGCCATTTTGCCTCTCTGTTCCCCCATCCCCACAAGGTTCTTGTACATGGAGTCTTTTGCAGTTCCTCTCTTGGGGGTATTTGTGTGTCATTCAGGAGCCTGGGATGGTTCTGATGCTGCAGATTTCCCTTATGGTGATTTCAAGCTGACCTGGAGTGTAATAAACACCTGCTAGCAATTGTGACAGCACCTGGCAAATGTGAATTAATTGGAATGAGACTTTAATATAATAAAACCTGCATAGATGATCATTACCTAAATTGAGAAGGAGGGATGCTGCTTCACTCTTCAGGAAGAAAAAGTTATAATCAACTGATTCTGTAAGAGGCCTCTAGCAATGTTCACATGCAAGCAAGGCTCAATTAATTGACAACTCTAGGCTGAAGCAGGAAACTTAGAATTCAATTATTGTCAGTAGCTTGAATTAAACCCAATTCCTTTTGGTGGTGACCTTATATGTTATTTCTGTAAATGTCTTCCTATTTCTCAGTTTTTTGAAATCCCAAATGTCAGATAAACACTTATCTCTAGTTTTTTCTTAATTCAGTTTTTCTATAATAAAAGCTTGTCAGGCTTATTTAGAAGGCTCATTGCTTTGAGCTCTCTACTTTGTTCTCTTATGGTACATAGTGTTTTCAGTAGCCCTGTGTTTTCAAGGTAAGATCCACATTGATCTTGAGTTGCTGCTTGAAACATTTTCTTTCCAATCTTTATTTATAGATGTTCCTTGTGTTTTGCAGTGCTGGGCGAGAATTATTGGCCTTATTTATTCTCCTGTACGTTGGCCAACTTGTAATGTAATTATCCAAAAGGTATTATCATAGTTGGTGCTATCTTTAGAATAAAGGATTTTCTGTCTGAAGAAACATGCAGGAAATGTTCATCACAGTGAGTTCAGGCCTGAGAGACCATAAACCACAAAAATATTTTTGACTTTCATCTGTCATAAAGCATTGGCAGATAGAGAAACAAAAGCTATTTAATTAATAGCTAATTATTAGTTATACAAATCTAAGTACATTTAATTATGCAGTGCAAAATTTCAGTTAAGGACACATAGCATAATTGCTATGAGTAATTTGCATGAAAAGGTTGTTCGCCATCACAGTAACAATGTTGGTTGTTAAACTGGTAGTATTTCCAATGTCTTGGTCTCGGGTGTTTTCCAGAGTGACAGTCCCTGAGAGGAGGAAACCCAGATATGGAGATCAGATGATGTAAATTAGGCTCAAAGATTCACTGAACCCGTGCATGGCCTTAGACATGTCACTTCTGATGCTGTTCTCTGTTTTCATTAGGAAGTAATTTGAGGAACTGCATGTGTACAGGTATGAAGTGGATTTTTTCCTTTCCTTGAAACACAAACCAGAATGAAAGAATTTTGGAGTTGAAGGATTACTATTAGAGGTGGACACAATTTTAGATCTGTTCTGATCTGTTTAGATCTGTTCAGTATCTTCATTAGTGACCTTGGGAATGGAAGAGAATTTGCTCTTTATATTTGTAGGTAACAAGATCTGTGAGAACCAGGTAGTCCAGTGAAGGACATCGTGATCCCATTGGTAATGAGATGTTTTGGAAAGATCTGAAGGCAAAAAGGAGAAAGCCATTCCAGCCAGGGAAGTACAGTGCATTATATCTGAGAGAAGACCAACTGATGTACAGGCACAGCAGAGGAAACAAATCAGCTGTGTAGCATCTTTGGAGAAAACTCCAATTTACTGGCAAACCACAAACAGAATGTGACTTAGAAGGGTCCTGCTGCCATGGAAAGGGCAGATGTCATGTCATGATACTCTTACTCCTCCACATGAATGACAAATGCAGGGCAAAACTTTGCAGTCCATAAGGTCTCAGCTGGGATGCCATGTTCTGTTTGAGGAGTTCTGTTTGAAGGATGCTGCAGGCAATATGGAAGGGGAAAAAAAGTCTTCCCCTCAGCCTCCAGTATGGAGAAGAAAAGAATCTGGATTATCCCCTGGCTATGGGAGTACCCAGACTGGATAAATAGTAAATTTATCAGTTGCACTGCAAAGAACCAGGGTAGATAGTGTAAATTTTTTTTTTACGGTGAGCAAAGAGAAGTGCTGAGATAGACGGCCTGGGAGGGCTGATGTTTCCTTTTCCTGGGAAGCACTGGGTCCCTGTCCCTGTTGGCTGGACCTTGCTGTGTGGTGGTGAGCAGAACAGACAGGTGAAGCTCTGCCTTCCTGGTCTGGGCATCTTTCCTGGGCAAAGTAGAAATGGGTTTTTACAGAAACAGCTTGGTCTGGCTGATTCTTTGTGTTTGAGATCTGGAGCAGCTGAAGTATGGATTATACTTCTTGTCCCTGTAATTACTGAGGAGTGAAACCTATGAGGGTTTTATTAAGGTTGTTCTGTGAAAATATTTTCTTAGTGTTTCTGTTTCTGCTGGTCAAAAACCAGATGGAGTGCCAGCAGGGAGCAGGGAAGAACTGGGGAAGAAATCAGACAATCACATTGTCTTACTGTGTTGTGTGAGCCTTTTCATAGAGAGAGGTGTAGGAGTGTCCTACCTCTGGCAGCAGTAGAATCCCTGGTGACTGGAAAAGGAGTGAGGAATCCTGCCTCTGACATTTCATCTTCCAGGGTGTTGCTGGCAGATAACAATAAGAAATTACAAATTAACCCTGTAATCTGTTAACAGTTTACAGTTTAACTCTGGCACTGCTTTGGAAATACTGAAAGCCAAGTGGTATTTCCTGAGCTTTGGGTTTACTGCTGGCTTGACTATTGCATTATCTCAGGAGTTCAGGTTCCAGTGATTGTATCTACACAAAGAAAACAACATTTATAAATGCCACAGAACTGACAGTGGCACTCTTTTAATGCATTTTCATTAGAAGGGTTTTCAGGATCCCCCCCAAAAGTACTTCAGCAGCCTCTTTCAGAGAGCTCTGCTGTATAATTGGTACCTGGGATGGTTTGTTAGCTGCTCACTGTGGTGTGTCTGTAAAAGCAGTGTCACATCTTTGATTTGGTGTACCTCTTCAGCTGAGGCTGAGGAAGGATTGAGGTTTTGTTCCCACTTAAACATTTTGCATATCTGTGGAAAGTTTCAGGGGCTCACCTTATATGGCCCTATTAAAATACGGTTTTCTTAAATTTAGCTGAGCCTAATTTTAACCATGGTGTTCAGCTCTTTTAAAATCAGACTTCCTCTTGTCTCTGCAGGATGGAGAAGGCCAATTAAACTACTACCTGTCGGAAGGCAGTAAAAGCCTTCTTCTGTGTTTATATTTCCCCTTCATTAAACTTAATTATCATAGTTCAGCACCTTTGCCTGCAAATCTCTCCCTTTGTCTCATTGGCTGGCTGGCTGGTCATTTATAACCTCCAGTTTCCTTAGTTTATCCTTGAAAAAATGTTTTTTAATCCCCCAAAAGAAATCATTGCATGTAATAAAATAAATGTTCCCTTTTCTAGGAGATGAGGAAGTGTTTTCCATTTTTATAGTAGTTAGATATAATGTGAGTTAATTCTGGACTTTAAACTTTTAAAGGGCTTTAAAACCTTCTGCATTCTTCCCTCAAACCTGCAGATTCTGTCCCTTTTACCCCAAAATGTTTCTACTTGTCTATGAGTCTAGGAAAACTGGTTTAGATATTAGGAGAATTCCATCCCTTTACCAGCTGTAATCATTAACCCAAGTTATAGTTTACAGAAGTCTGAAGCAAAGAAGCATAGAAATATTAGAAGCTGGTATTTCTGGATATACTCCCAAGAGCTGGGAGAGCAAACCAGGGCAGAAGGTTGGGTGTGTGTGTTCTTGTCTTTTAATTGATTTACATGAAGTTATCCCTTTGTCAATGCAGAAGGCAGTAAAAATGAAAAATCTTGGAATCAGTGATACATGCAGTTAATTTTCTGAACTAAGTAAATTAAGTACAAATTGGTTATTAATAATTCAAAGGAAGATGCTAGATAAGAAATTGGAGCAGCTTTTCTATCGCTTTCAACCATTAAAAGATTAGTCTGAGCACAGCAGTCCAAAGCTCCCTTATCTCTTATTAAAGCCTCAATTCTTCATCTATTAAAGAATCAGATCTAAATGATGCAGCAGGCCCAAGGCCTTGCTGCTGCAGTAGCCTGGTGTGTAGTGCCAGGCTGCAGATTCAGCTAAGCTGGGAGGTGGCTTTGGGCAGGAAATTTTGGGTATGCAGGACCTCCTGGAGGTAACTGGCACACAAGTGAGACTCCTGGTCCAACTAACTCAGGGTGATTTTTTTCAATAAAGTCTGTTTCTTCAGTTCTCCTTGTTGCTGTTGTGTGACTACAGCAATGCCCTCTGTCCTCCCTGGTACACTGATTTCTTTCTCCCAGCTCATTCTCACAGAAGGGGTTAACCCAGAGTCTGGCTGCTCACTGCTGTGTAAACAACATAACGGGATTCTCTTCAAATTGCCTAAGAAAACTCTCTTTCCCCACTCTTTCCCTGCTTTAACATTCAGGCTGTACTTTTGCAATTTATGTCTCAGATCTATCACAGGTACCATAAAATTAAATAAAGCCAAACTTTCCAAAGGAAATGCTTAGTTCCCACTTATGTCCATGGGTAGAAAAATTTCCTGATGGCTGTAAAACGGGATTAAGGACTTTGCATTTTAAACTTTTTTCTTCAGAGAAGTATTGTAATTTTGCTCATAGCAAAACCCAGAGCAGCCCAACTCCATCCCCAGTGTGTCCAGCAGATGGTGGTGGAGTTCCATCTACAGCTGCAGTTCCTTCTCAGGGACCAGGCAACACCATTCCCAAACCTCAGTCCCCGGGCTGTCCCTCGGAAACAAAACACCATTTCCTTGACAGCCAGCTGCAGTATTTGCTAGACATAGGAATCACTTCATTTGGAGTTGATCTGTTGCTGTGACTGATTTTTACAGTTTCAGGAGTTGGACTGTGTTCGACACCTGACACAAACACCACCTTGAAAGACCACGTGGAGTTTACTCCTCTTCAAGTGAAAATGTGCATTAGAAGCTCTTCACCCATCTTCCTGCATTCTCTGGTGCAGGCAGGCATTTTAAAGAAATGAAGCCATCACTCCAAGACCATACCTGAGCATGACTCAAGTTTGGAAGGATCTCAAATGGGTTGAAGATCTATATAAGACCCCCTCCCCTATCACTGTGTAAACCAACGCTCCTCACAGCTGTGAGAGGCAGAGAACTGGATCTTCTGCAAGGTAGGTGGAAAGGAGAGGGACTGGAAGTACTGCCAGCTCAGCTTATTCCCCTTTAGATATAAACCTTCCTCTGGTCCTGCAGGGCAACAAGACTTCTCCAAGGCTTTGTCTGAGTATGAGTATAAGGTGTTATTACAGTATCACATGATCTTCATAAATATTCTGCAAAGCATTACAAGCACTAATTTAATTTTAAAGTATTCTGCAGGCTTTTCGTTGTGAAGATAACCTTCTTGATCTCAAGTATCCCAGAAAGAAGTCATTAAAACACCAGTGAGCATGCTAATTAATCAGCACACAGAGGTTTTTTACTTTAAAAACCTCATGATGGTCTCTCTAGTGCAAAGAAGATTTGAACCTGCTCTCAATAAAAACTGAGGGGTCCACTGAGTTTAAGAAATCTTTCAGGTAGAGGGGACAGTGCTGTTCACTGTGCACGGCTCATGGGTGTGGGGCTGGACAGGGAGATGGCTGGGACCCTGCTCAGCATCTTTGTCCCCGTGTCCAGATGGCTCTGTGCATCTCAGGAGATGTCACTCGTGTGCATGTCTTGACAGGACTGTTGATCCCAACAAATCCTGCTCTTTCCCCTACCCTCTCCCTCCTTGCTCCTCCCCAGTGCTGTGTCTCCTGTTCCTAGGCAGCTGGCTTGAGGCTTCACTGGGAACACAGCTGAATGAAATTCTGCACCTTCACCCACTCCATCCCTTTTTCTTGTGGATTATTTTCCAGGCACATCAAAGTTCCAGCTCAGCTCCCTGCAGAGCACCACTGGTCACTGTCAGCATGTTTCTGGACCAGAAACATGCTGGAGCTGGCACCAGGAGAGGAAAGTGAAGGCAAGATAGGCCCACACTTCAATCAGAGTGTGTTGCTGAGGCATCCTGGTTTGGGAGCTTGGTCCAGTGGTCCCTTGACTTGATAAAGAGCAGGGCCAAGATAATCCCAATGTCTGCAGGAAGCAGCTGTAGGCATTGTATGTCAGGAAACAAACCAACTTTAACCTTTCTGTCTTAGAAGCAGCTCATGCTGCCCCTCCTTTCCTCATGAGGTGTGGGAGCAGCACTTGGATCAAGCAAGCAGGTGGCTGTGGGGACAGGCAGCCACATCCCAAGGAGCCCTGAGGAGCCTTGGAAAGCCTTTCCTGAGGAGCTGGAGGCTGTCAGCCCAGGCTACCTATAGGGGCAGATAGCCTCAGGTTACTTGCTGAATTATGCCACAAGCCATTGAATCATCCCACATTAGACAAATCCATGGGCTTGATGTTTTCCCTTTTCCAGCACAGCTGAGTGGAGATGCAAACACACACACAACACGCTCTCTTTCTCTATAATTTTCCTCTGCATGGTAGATGTGACCTGAAAAATAAACACGTTTCCCTGTGGGCTGTGATGTTTCTCTGCCTGGTGCTTGTGTTTGGCAGCTGTAACACATCCCTTCCAGTCCAGTGCCTTTGCTGTTGTCACTGTGATCCCCACTGCATCTCTTTGGTAGTGCCCTGCAGCAGGGTGGGACCGTTTCCACTCTGCTCCAGCCTCAGCTGAACAGTGCTTTATTTCTCTGCTGGCACCAAGAGCTGTTTGCAAGTGAGGCAGAGGTAGAAGCCTGACATCATTGAGAGGCCTCAAGAGCCTCAGTCTGGTCTGATCTGGTCGTGGCTGTGCTTGGCAATTTTAAGAAATGAGGTTCTTCAGACAGCTGGAATGTCTGTCGTCTTTTCCAGACAATTTCCATCCAACTTGCACAAGGCAGGGTGATTGCAGATGTTGTAAGGAGCTCTCCTGCCATCACGGTGCAGTAGCCAGGGCTGAGCTGCCCACGCTGAGCAGCCCCTCAGTGCCTCTGGATCAGCTCCTGCCTCAGCCCCCTGTGCCTGTGCAGATGTCAGAGGGCTGTGGGAAGATGTCTGGTGAGGTGATGGTTAGAGGAGACAGAACACTGATCCACAGGAAGCAACATTTCATTGGTTTTGCTGGTGGTGCCCTGCCATCCTTCACAAGTATAAATAGGTTATCCACTCTTTTTAAATTCCCTATGTTACTGGTTTCTGGGCATTGACTGTTTCCACACAACCCATAGGGGACACAATTGCTGTTGGAAAACGAAGGGGAAAAACGAGTCTTTAATTTGACCTGTAACATTAGAGAATTTGAAAAATTGTGAGTGTTTTTACAGAGCTTTTATATCATCACCCTTTTCAACTGAGCATCCTGAATGCTTTATAAATATTAATTAAGTCTCATGTGGCTCCTCTGAATTACGTAAAGACAGAATTGCCTCATCCATCAGAAGAGAGGATTCAGAAACTGCTTAACAATTTGAGACACCATTAAATGACACCAGTTCAGTAAATAAGAACCTAACACTCACTTCTGAAACTTCTGGGTAGGAGAAAAAATGAGGAAACTGGACTATATCTTTCCACTCTTGCAAAAAAGTAGTGTTGGGGCATGAAGGGCCACATGAAGACCTCTCTTCCTCCTGTCTCTCTTTTTGCTTTGTGGGGAAGCCTTATCTCCTTGGGTAAACTCCATCTACAAGTAGAGTTTCAGAAAGGAAGGAACACAAAGGAAAAACGCTCATCCCTCATTCCTTCTCTCTCTCCTAGGATGTTCTTGATGGCTGACAGCAGGAACTGCTGGGAGAGAGGGCTGGTCCAGGAGGGTGGAGATGCTGGGGTAGTGCAGGAATTAAGGGAGCTCCATGGTGCAGTGTGGAGCTGGGAGCAGGATGGTGAAGCCAGGCATGATGTGTGAACCTCCTTAGACAGCAGAACAGAGGGGTTTAAAGGACTGCCAGTGTTGTGATATCAGTATGCAGGGGATGCTGCTTCTTTGGGGAGGAATTTCAAGATTATTCCTCAGAATCACAGAGGCTCACCCAAAGTGATGAGCTAAGAGCAAACTGCAGGCCAATTACATACCATACCTTAGATAAATCACTTACCACAGCCAGCTGAAGAACTTGGGCTTGAGCTCTGGGTAATTAAAACACTTAACTCATAGTACAGACTGGTATTTAATGCATTCAGATAGACATCAGATATTTACTCAAATTTCTCATATCCTAATGCAATTATTCTCGCTTTCTTTCTCAAATGCTTGAGAAAGGTACTGGATTGTTTCCTCAGCTGGACTTCTCCAAATGTGTCTTCTAAAACCACTCTGGATAAATGGTTTCTAAGAAGACAAACAACAGACCAGATATTTTTAACAGATTTATTTAACAGAGTAAAAAGTTGTATTGGAAAATCCAGGGATTTTTTTTTTTTGGTAGTATACCAGATACACAAAGGCAATCTTGAGATGTTCTAAAATTTCAGTGAGTAGAGAGATAACAGACACTAGCTGCAACAAGGGAAATTCCTATCAGATACCAGGGAAAACATCCCCAGTGGGGGCAGTGGAATCCTGCAGCAAGGTCACAGAGAGGCTGGTGGATCTCTGCCTGTGGAGGGGTCGAGTACCACACTGGAGCAGTCTGAGCAGCCTGTCCTGGCCCTCTGTTGGGGTAGGTGGGGGGTGTTGGACCACCTGACTTCCAGTGGTACCTCTCAACCTAAATGATTCCATTATTTTGCTCCTGTTGGAACTGAAACAGACCTGGGGAATCTTTGTTTTAGATCTCCAGGCCATCCTTAGACAAATTAAGAGACACAGGCAGCCTTTGAGGCACTTAATTTTGTGTTGCTGTGAGAATTATGATCACTGTAAGGTCGTGATTGCTCTGCATTTTTAAAAATGTAAAAGTGGAACCAGTTTTCATATTGTATTTCCTTTCTTCACCACATATGAATTCATCCCTGCTGAGTTTTAATCTGTTGTGAATTTTCTGGCTTTGTTTCCTGCAGAACTTCTTTTGAAGAGCCCTTGTAAAGAATTGCATGGACTTTGAATGGAAATGAGAAGTAATTCAAGGCATAGATCTGTTAATCCTGAGAGCCCCAGTGCTACTTCTTCATACACATTGGGAAAATATGCAAAGTTACAGCAATCAGTTACAGCATGGCTGCAATGAATCTGTTATTAGCTCATGCAAGGCACAATACATGAAGACTGATGCAGGAGGCAGGAGGTGAAAGTGAACTTTTTTTTATTTAAATGTTCCCAGTTGAATCAATTCTCTGTCTTCTCTGCATGATAACTCAATCATGATTGTCTTTGTGAAGTGAGAAGATTGACACCACTTTAATGTATTTCATTTTACAGCAGTTGCTTTCCCACACATAATATTTGTAAAGGAAAACTAAGTAATGAAAATGACTAAGTAAATGAAAATAAAGTTAATTATTAAGTTAGGTAGATTTCTGTGTCTTCATCCTCTATAGAATCTGTATGCCTCTTTTGAATTTTGCATTTTTAAAAATTTTTACTTTTTAAGGAAGTGCTACATAAATAACATCTAATAAACACCAATCTCTTGCCTTTCTAGTCAGGAAAAAAGGGAATGTGCCAGTACATTGCAAAGAAACAAATGGTAACAACCAAGTGCTGGGAGCAGCTCAGTCAGGTTATAACTTTTCCTCATCCACAGGAGATTGTGAAGAGCACTATAAATTTCCAGTGACATGAAGGAGGATTTCAGCAATGACTTACCATTTGTCTTTGTTTGAATTAATGTTTTGGCTCCCAGGTAAAATAACAGAAAACATAGACATACTCAGAGTGCCCCAGAAATTCTTTCATTTCTTTCCCCTCTTTGTTTTTTTCATATTTCAAGCATCATGTGTAGTTAACAATGTGTCAACACTCCCATTAAAAACCTCTGGTTCTGTTTTTATATATGTGAACTGTAAAAAAATTTGCTTCAGGCTCCAAATTTGCAGGGTCTCGCTCATGAGATCCTGTAAAACATTTTATGAATTCATAAAAATGTGTTAGATTTTGCTCCAGCTCTTGGATTTAGTCTCTTGAATCTCTACCACAAAACTTAAATAACATGTTTTCAATACACTTTTATTAATGGATTTCTTATAGAACCAATTATAAAATTGTGATCAGAGTTTCCTTATAGCTTTGTTTCTTATCACAAATTAAAAAGCAAGCTTGCTGTTTCTGCTGTGTTAGAAATTGATTCTTGGCTCAGGTAATCACCACACTCTTTTTCTCTCAGAAGGGTTATCACATACTTGCACAACTCTCACATTTCTCTCACTTCAACCTCTCCAGTCTGCTTGTTTTAAATAGTTCCAGAAGGATTTTGGATGGCATGGGCAGCCTGGCAGTGATCTTTAAACAGTGTTACTGTACTTACAAAATCTCTCTGGGGAGGAATTTAATTCAGCTGAGTACCTCTCCAAAGTGGTTGAGGGAATTAGGTTTCCAGAAGGGAAGAACCGAGGATATTCATTTGTTCAGCAGAGCTGAAATAAACTGAATTATTTGTGATATTGTAGAGTTAAACACAACCCTTAACATGACTCTTTAGTTTCTGTGGAGTAACAAAATGCAGGATTTGTCCTGCTGTGAGAAAACCATGTCTGTGTCATCCTGCCCCTGACAGCAGCTTGGGGTGTGGGATAAGACATAAATCAAAAAACTCTTAAATAACTTGCAAAGTTATTACCAATTTACTCCAAGTTCCTGCCTCAGAACACAGGCTGAAATGCAGGATAGCTTTTATTGTGTGATCTCCTGTATCCCTCAGTGATGTAGCATCAATAAGTTTGAAAGGCTCATTAGTGTTTGCATTAATTGCTTCTGCACAGGAGCATTTCCTCTGACCAGCTTTCAAAGGGTTTCCAATTCACATTAACTAGATGATCTCTTTCCTTTCATAAGAATATGTGCAGGAGAGCTCCGTGTCTATATGCCACTTGGTATTTTTCAAGAGTATCTCTTTCTCTTCTAACTGCTATTTCCGCTCTGCAACTGATTATTTGGATTAGATGTTGGGGTGTCCATCAGTGTATGTGAAAGAGATAGTCAGTATGGAATAGGCCTTTTGGTGGTCTATATGGATGTGAAATTTATTGTTTCTGATACAAAATGTAAAGTTTATGTTTTCTGATGGTCAGTTCTGCTCACAGGTTGCCTTTTAGTTGGGGGGCACTGCATCACACTGTGTCAGGATAAGTTTTCCTGCTGTGGGATAATTTTTAATTTAAATGTCAATATTATCCCTCACTTCTACAACAAAGAAGGATATAAGTAGTGGTAGGCAGTGAGACTCAGCCAGTCAAAGAAAACATAACAGGAATCAGCTCCTCCTGCTCCATGGTGAGATTTGGGTCATGTGGATGTGCCCTGCATGTGGTATCTGTGTGTGTAGGAACAGAGAGTCCCTCTTAATCCTTCCTTGGCAGGGTGCACTCTGACCTCCTGAACCTGGGCTGTGTTACACTCTTGCTTTCATAAAGCTGCTGCCAGATTTGGGGAAGAAATTAGGACTTTCAAAGTCAGGACTTTTCCTTCAAAAATTAAAATTCAGAAACAGGTTGTTGTTTCATCCTTTTATTTGCCTCAGTCCTACCAGGCTGCAGAAGTGCCTGTCCTCCTTCCCAAGAGCAGATTGTCAGTGTGGGTTGCAGGGTCCCATCTCTGCCCACTACCAGGCCACAGCACTGTGAGTGCATCCCTCCTGCTGGTCTTAATACTGTCCTAAAAGCCTAGAAGAGCTTTTTCACCCTACTCACTCAGGAATTAGGCTCTTGGGTTACTTCATGGCTTGACTACTGAACTGACATGTTCAATGACTGTAATTTTTCATGTAGAGACCTCTGAACACCACCCAGGACACTGAAGGTACCTTGAACCCTTTTTCCTGAGAAAGAGCTTGTGTGGCAGAAAGATGGAGTTTTCTTGTTACTTTGTTCTGTAGTAAATCCCTGTTCAGATGTTTCAATAAAGGAGTTTTACATTTTTTTCTTTCAGTATTGCTCATGTTTGAAACTGTCTGAAAGCAGCAAGGGAAATTACCCTGAGAGGAAAGACATGGGAGCAGATTTCTTGTTACCTGGATAAGGAAGGTGGCAGGAAGAGGTTTCTGCCCTTTCAGTACCCATCTGCTAAGGTTAACAAATGCTTCAAACCACATCTCAAGTTTGATCTCTTGTAGAATAATAAAAACCACCCAACTGAATCCTGTGGAAGCTTGTTCTTTAGCAAGCTCCTGTGACTGCTGGCACCAAAAATGTACTCTCTCCCTGCAGGCAGAGGGAAGCTTGCCCTGGAGAGGAACCACAGGGTTGGAGGGGAGGCACAGCACTGCTGAACAGAGCTTTGTGCTTCAGACTTATTTGTGCAGAGCTGTGTGCAGGAGCCCTCCAGTGAGTCTCTGTAGTGTGCCAGACTACACAGCAACTCAGAGAGATCTACCTTATGTAGGAGTCATCTCTCTGCATCTGCAGTGGGACTAACAAAAGTATCACAGTCTGACTGAACTCCTGTCAAATCTCCTATGACTGACCTAGCAAATGATGCTTACCTGGATAATCTCCATCTTTAGAACAAAGTGAAATAAAATCTGAGGCTTGAATGCTTCTGTTCCTTGAACCATCAGGATAAACATCTGAAGGTTGTGGTAGTGTCTTGGGTCCATCAGTAATAAAATATGTGTGTGAGCTTGTGCTGTCATTTGTTTCATTTCTAGTAGCACTTTACCTGGTAGAAGCAAGCAGAGAGACAGAATGGCCAGGAGTGATAAACTGCTGTGTCAGAGAGTCAGTAAACCTTAGCCACAGAGTCCTTCTGCTTGTCATAAGCAAGTGATTTAAAACTTTTATGCGTTAGCTACTGGCAGCACATTTTGCACAGATTGTCTTTCTTCACCCCACCTTGCAGCTGTCACATCCAACAGAGAGCTTAGAAGTGATAAAAAAATCACCTCTACAAACAGGACTAAGAAATCACAAAGAAAACTCATTAACTCATTGCTTGTTGTAATCAGTTCAGCAAGAGGAGCTGCAAACCAGTGCTTTCCCCATGGCATCTCTTACCAAAAGCTTTCCTTTAAAGGAAATCTTAGACATGAAAATGAGGGTAAAATGCTTGATGGTCCCTAAGGTTTTTGAGCATTCAGTTCCTTCTACAATTAGTGGAACTTGGGCCTGTAAATGCCTTATGTGGCTTTGAACATCCTGCTTGACTAATATTGAAACTGTCAGAGCTCATTGCAAGCTCCCAGTGGTGAGCACTGTCAGGGCCTCCTGGGAGCAGAGAATTCCAGCAGCCAGCAAGGAGGAGGACGTGCTCCTTCATGTGGATATGAAAGGCTCTGCTTTCATAGCTGCAAAGCCACAGCAGTTACAGATCTTCAATGGCACCTTCAAGTCTTCAATTTCATGTCTTCATATGCTCCAGAAGTCTTCAATTAATTAATTAGGCAATTATCTTTTAGTAGCTCTTTTCTGCTGCTCTGGGCTACACATGTCCCTTTGGTTGGCTGCTATGTGATTTTATCCAAGGACACAACAGTCTATTTCTAACTTTAGCAGTGCTCAGAGACCTCCTTCAGCCCAAGACCACCCTGTCTGCACTGCTGGCTGTGTCTACAGAGACCAAAAAGTGGTGTTGGTGGTAGTAACTGTGACCTGCAAGGTTGGGCCCCAGCTGGGGAATCAGTGCCATCACAGCCATGGCAAGGCAGTGGGGCAATTATTAGGGTCACATTTCATGTAAGTTCTGCAATGAGAACTCATATTTAGGCACCTATTATAAACTCTCTTTTAGCTTTCAAATGCCCACAATAATGGTTAATATAAATGCTCCAGCTCATTCCATGTGAAGTGTGAATATTGAGTGTTTGTTGTGACTCCTGCTTTGAAGATGTGACTGAACAGATTGTGTCTTGACTGGTTCCCACTGCTGGAGGCTGCTGCAATGATGCTCAGAATCACTCGTTTTACAATGCAAACTGCAGAATAAATCCTGGGAAAACTTGGCAAAAATTATGGGCTTTAATCTCCAAGCTGAATTGTGCTTGTTTTAATAGCTGGTCCAGGAGGCGCACTTTGAACTACTTCTTAAAAAAGGCTTGTTTTAAAATTGTGAAAGATTGTACTTCTGCAGATTTCATATTGATCTTCTGTCATTTGAGGGTTTAAAAATAGAATTGTTTCTTTTTGATAGTTCTAAAAAATAAAGATTCTCTATTTCCAGAAAATCCAGGAGTAGAAAAATTCAACAGCCCTAGGATGAATCGTGCCACCAATGTCTCCAAATAGGACATTTTAAAAAGTGAGTTGTTTGGCTGCATGAAATTTATTTGCTTATACCAGAGAGAATTTTCTTTAGTGCAGCACTCTTTTAGGAAATCTTACAGCATTAATCCCACAGTGATAGACAGGAATTTTCTCCATCCAAACACTGATGAACAATTTGAAAAAAGCAAACAGACTGAACTGTATAAAATCATCCCTGTAGCTGATGACTTTGTGTTCTGCAGAAGAACAGGACGATTAGAACTGAATAATTATATTTTCCCTTTCATTTGTATATCTCAGGTTTGAAAAATGTTCTATAGAATTGTCATGTCCTTGCAAAATGTTAAATATCTTTTTCCCATGTGATGGGAAATGAATGTGAATGGCAAATGGTACCCCATGTGACTGGTAAATGAAGTCAGTGATTTGAGAGATGGTAGAGAGGCCTGAGGATGCCTGGAAAATCAGAGGCAAAGAATGAAATCCAGCTTCTAACCCCTGGCTCATACAGGTCTGCAAGCTCTCAGGAAATCTTTGTAAATCTTAAAGAGGTTTTTGGCTAAGAACCCTGATGTAGGAGAGGGGAAAAGAAATTCAGCATAGTTTGGATTGACCTTCCAGTTCTGCGAGAAAACTTTAAAGGTGTCAGGGGACTAATTGTGCCTTAATTACTGTATATGCATTTCAGTCCAGCTAGGAGTTGTAAGAAGCCATGTAAATGATGCAAACCTTATAAAATAGGGTAGAATAAAGCATTTCTGTGTGTCCAATTCTCTGATGTTTTACAATTTAAGATCAAGAAATTAATTTATAGTGATTCAAACAGCTCAAAATACCCCACAAGAGGTAATTCATCTAAAAGTACTTTCAAGCAATAATTCAGTCATCTGGTGAACTGAGTGCTAATGATGAGCGAGGAAGACTTCCAGCATTTGAGAGCTGTTAGCTGGATCACCTAATCTGGTACTGAAGATAATTGCCTAGCAATATTTTTGAAAAAAACAAACTCAAATAAAGTCTAATCCCAGCAAGTGCTCATGTAGTTGAAGGAGAGCCCAGAAAGCTACTGAGATCATAAAACTGAAGGTTATTTTTTGTTGGCTTTTATACTGGAGTTAGCATTTGCAAATGTAATCCTACAAATGCAGGATGGGTCACACTGGCAGCCCTGGAGGGCATTAATGGCTCTTAAAAGTGCAGGGGACCACCCCAGCCCAGGCAGGGCTGTGACTGTGACCCTGGCTCTGGCTGCACCTGGACCTGCCCCATAAGGAGCCCATCTCCCAGGTTCACCTCTTGGAAATATCTCACAGCTTTGTCTCCAGTCCAGTCTTTCTGAAATGCCCTTTGCTGCCATATCCTAGATGTAGAAGTCACTAAACAGTTTCTCCAGTGTTTTCTTGGATGGTTGATTGCTTCTGCTCGTTTTTCACTTTTTGGGCTAAAATGCTGTGGAGAAAATGCTTCTGAGTTCTCTGGAAGGAAAGGCAGCAATCAACACTCAGACCTCACTGTTGGTTTGTTATGGATCCTTCAGAATGGGGAACAGTGGATCAGCTGAGAATCGAAGTTAAAGAAAGATATTCTCAATATTTCCAAACTCTGGGGAAATAAATCAGTTGCTGAAGAGTTCTTAGCCAAAGAAACACCCACCTGGCCACCTCCTGCACCCCTCAGGGGAAATCCTGACACCCCACTACAGAGAACTGCCCTGACCAAGTAATTTGAGTTCTCCTGTTCTTCCTTTGGGGTGAAATGTGGGTGCTTTGATGAAGTCACTTCTGGATGGGATCTTACCAAATGTTTGGCAGTATTTGAATTTTCAGCTGGGCTCTGGGAAGCTGATTTGGGTCAGTGGAGCACTCTTCATTTACAGTGACTGCAAAGTCAAGGATATGCTTCTTTACTGGAGATACCTCTAGTACCTGGCAAGAATAGAAAGTTTCTAAAGTATCTTAGGGAAAGAAAAGGAAATAATCAAATAAACATTTAACTCATGAACCAGAGGAGGAGCAAGCTAATTACAAAGTGACAGTTCCACACACAAAAAAAACCCCAAACAACTGGACAAAAGACTGAGAGGAAGGGAAATGTATTTAGAATTTTTGTTTGCTTGTTTTTCACACTAAAAATCAATTTAATGTTTAGTGAAAGATTGCACATCAAAATTACAGCTTTTTCTTCTATGGAATATTTAATGCCGAAGCACATCTAACAATGCATCTCCTTGCCCAGCTGGTTCCATGGATTTCCTGGGAAGTTGGAGAGCTTCACTTTTTTCCAGACCCAAAAAATAACATCTGTATTAGCAGAGTAGTGAAATAGAAGTTCTTTGTTGTTTGCCTGCAGCTGTCTCTGAGCTTCCTCTTATTTTCTAAGAAGGAGCAAACTACAGGTGCAGGAGATTTAGACTGTGCAGCTTTGTGACCACAGGCTACTTATTATCATTGCAAAGCAAAGAAAGATACTGTTTACTTTTCATTTAATTACAGTTTATTCCCACATATTACAGTACTTTAATGGGAGCTCACACTAAATCTCTGCGGTAATTTTCTCTGTCTCTTTGGGCTCAAGATCTTATGAAGATTTAGGTGATTTGTTTCAAAACTCATTCTCTTGTGGACTTGTAGGGGTTTTGTGATGTCAATTGCTGTACTAATTTTTACTCGCCACACGAAGTGCTAATTAGTTTTGAAAACAGTTTCACACTTTTCTGGGAAAATAGAAAGGAAATAGTTTTAGTTACCTTTAGAAAATAGTGTGGACAGGAATGGTGACTGGAGATTTGTCCATGATATTAAAGCAACATGCGAACAGCCTTATGCATTTCTGTTATGTCATCAAAACAGTGCACCCTGTTTTAATTCAGCGACAGTAACAACAAAACAACAAAAAAAGCCAAATTCCTTGAGTAATGAATAGTGTGTCATGACTTTCCTAACTGATAGCACTGGTGTTAGTATTGCTACAATACTAACGAGTTTATATTTACTATCAGTTCTGTTTTGGGGTTCTGCACATTTGTCAGAAAATATCCAGAACGCTTAATGCTGTTCAGTAGAAAGCAGCAATAAAGTTACTGTATAGCTTCCTCCTTCCTTTTAATTAATCAAAGAAAAGACTCTGAGTGGAACAGAGCTAATACTGGCTAAGGGACAAAGATTAAACATTTAACTACCCCATTAGACAATCTCAACCAAAAGGCACATGAAGCTGAATGAAAGAAGCAGGGGAAAGCTTTTCTGTAAGGAAAACTGTGGAGTTAGCTGAAAAAGTGGAAGTTAGCTGAAAAAGCAAGTTGAGTGGGCTGAGTTTAGAGGAGCAAAATTGGTAATTATGATCCTCTGTGCTTAATTCTTGGAGATCAGTCCTAACCAAAATCAAGTACAGCCTGATATGAAAATGCTTGAGCTGTTCTTGACTGTATAAAGAAACTTGTAAGGAAGAAAGACAACATCTTGGTAGGAGGTGAGAGAAAAAGACCCATTGCCACTCTCACAGGTGCAGAACTTGAGCCTTACTCAGATCTCACAGGCAGCAGATGGGGCATAAATTCAGGAAGGTTGCAGGGTCCCAGAAAAACTGAATCACTTTTCAAAGGGTTTCAAGGACAGTTAGGCAGCTCAGAAATCCTCCTGGTTTATTCTGGAGGATATTGTTAAGAAGAACACCCAAAATATTTCTTCTTACAAAACCTGTTCATGGCACATAAAAGGAAAGCATGCAGCTAACTGTGAATAGCCAGGTTTTGGAAATAAACCTGGATAATAAGGACTTGCAGGGGTGAATCACAGCCTACCCACTGCTCATCTCCTGTCTTTTCTGCCTGGGCTTTAATGTTAAAAATATCATCAGACCACCTAACCTGAGCTCTGTCATCCAGTTGTTCTTATTGTAAATTCCATCTGATCAACCAGTTTTGTCACATTGGTCTGATTTAGCTGTTAACTTCATCAAGAGAACATCTTTCCTGCAGAGGAAAAAGATACAAAGATTTCTTGTGCCAGTTTTAGAGTAATCAGCTACTCTGGGAACTTTTTTCCTTTAGTAAAACTCAGTTAATCCTATACCTCTGAGGAAGGGCACATCCATACCTAACTCATGCATCTTCAGTGCTACAGATATTAACAATGGCTGATCCAGTCCTTTTCTACTAAGATCACCTTCCAATGCATTTTTTTCTTAGTTCTGTGAAAAGACTCATGTTTTACTAATGTTACATGATTTGTGTGATTCATTGCTCACACCTGCAATAGGAGACCTTCTCCATTTGCTCCAGGTAAAGCTGAGTTGCTGGATAATTAGCCAGTTCACTGAAGAAGATAAAACCTGAAGGAAGAAGCTAAGTTAAGAGTGGTTGTGTTTTTTATACAGTTTTTTGTGGGATGAAGGTGCTCTTTTGAGAATGCATTGCTAAAGGCAAGAGATTTCAGAATCCTGTAGGGGCAAGAGAAATCCAGAAGTTGGCTGAAGTGATTATGTGCCTGAAGGTTAGGCATGTAAATATACTGTAGTTCTGACAACTCTTATTAGCTATTGATTTCTGGAAATGTTGAAGCTGTTTGGTTAAATGGCATATATATATAGGTACTGTGCCTTGGTTAGGTGGTAGTGTTTAACTAAAGCTACTTCATCATTAGTCCTGAGGAAAATTAGGTACTAGATCTTGCTATGGGATCCCTTTAAAGGGCTGGTTTGGGAGCTCTTTATCCTGTGTTAAAATAGTAATCAGAGAAACTCCAGATATGAGTGTAGGCTTCCTACCTTGCTGAATAGAGGAGATCTAGTTCACTTCTTCTTTCCTTAAAACAGGAACTTCTGCAGCAGTTGTGGTACTTGGCTTTAGATCGCATTTACTGGAAGCTAATCCTCTTGCAGGAGATAGTGATGCCTGTAGGGCTCTAGGCAAATGTTGCAGAGATTTAGAGCATTGCATTTTGTTTGTTTCTTAATGTGGAAGAGATTCTGTAACTAAAATATATTTGTCTCCAGGTGCTCTTCATGGTCTATTTAATGTCAGCATTTTCTTGTTACATTACTGCCTGCCTCTCTGCACAGTTCTAAAATAGTGATTAAAATCTGCAGTGACTCAAGGCTTTTCTCTGGAAAAAAACCCAACTAATTTTAATAAGACTGTTTATACCAAGATTCACTGAAGTAGTCTGAGTCTTGGTAAAGTGCAACTGTGGAGGAGATCATGAGCTTTACCTAAAACTATGTGGGTTGGTACCCAAGACCTAGATGTTTTGACCCCTCCTCTTAGGAGGGTGCATCAGTGCCTCTGGAAGGAAATGTTGGATTTTTTTATTAAAGTAACAAATAAAATTGTTTATCTGCAAAGCACATGGCAGGAATGTCATAGGAACTCATTACTCTCTCACATACTTTTATTCTCTCTACTTGGGGCTTGTGACAGAAACTGCAGAAGTTGCTCTGTCCATAGATGTAAGCCTTATTTTCACTATTGTACTTCAGTTTTGACTGAAACTTTTGCTTGGAAGACAAAAGATGCTGGAAGATATAGTATGAATGATGTCCTGGAGGTTAACTTAGTTCCTTGCATCATATGCTGTCCCTTGAACCTGGCAGGCTGAAACCTTTTCTAGTTTCAGAGGGCCATAAAACAGAGGAAGTTAAGCTTTACAGGACACAATGAACAAATAATACATCAAACCTCTTTTCAAAAAATGGAGGTAGAATTCATTTAGTGCAGACTGCTTAATTAGTGATGGACAATTTAGTGATAGAAAGTCTGTAGTGTAATAGAGGTATAAATTTTGCATTTTGTGCTTTAACGGTTTTTCCCTCTTGTATGTTAAATGACACTTTGCTTTCTTGTCAATGTGTTTGTGAATCAAGAATTCATAACCAAGTAAACCTTTTGTTCTATTTGCATGCTGATTATAGCAGCTAGAGGTTTTTGTTTAACTGAAACATGAGAAGCCAAGACTTGTACCCCAGCTTTATTTTAGGGAAATGTAGTAGATGTCTTTCATATCAGTTCAATTTGAATTTTCAGACAATTTACAGATGAAAGGCGATATGTTAAATAGTAGGTACAATACATGTATTTGCACTCCTCTGTAACCTTCAGAGCAGACAGTGGGTTATTTCAGCACAGAGCCAAACCTTGATCCAGGATTCTCTGCAGGTGGTGATAAATGGAGTGTATTACTCTGCAGGGAGTGGGCCTTCCTCAAAGAGTTGAAGGATAATGCAGTGAGAGCGGAGTGGGAAAAAAGACTTTTTTGTATGTATGTGGTAGGGCTTCTTTTAGCCTAGTACATATCAAGTGGCCTCAAAAAATAAATCAAAAATCTCAGCCTTATGTCCAATTTCAGGAAAATACTGTGCTAGACTAAGTAGGAAAAATGAGCTGTTGGAAGGGTGAGTTTGACTGAATGGAATAACTGGATGAATAATATATTGTTCTGGTTTCTAACAAGCACTGCTGTGTGAATAATGGTCTTTCACTGGATGAAGACCTTATTCAGCAACCCAGCTTTGAAAAGTTGAGCAAACAGGCAAATGCTCAGCAGTGTCTATAAACAAGTGTGCTGCACAAAGTGAATGTGTGTGGGTGTTGGACCTGCAAAGGAAGCTTGGCAGATATTGACATGTGATTAAGAGGGGTCGTGCAGAGCTGCTGGGGGACGTGTCCTCCCAGATCTCTGTACAGGATCACACTGGCGCTCTCCCCACTTGTCCCACTCTGTGGGTCTGTACCTGGTTTATCTATGTGACATCTACATAGCTGCTTCCATCTGATGATCTTTGCCCTCTTTCACAAAGAGGGAGGAATCAAAGTCCTTTCTTTCTGGTAGAACACTCTATATTTAGGTTATATATATATATATAGGTTAAAGCATTCTGAAGTATTCTAATGATCCTCCTTAAAGGAGTGTAAGGTGCCAACAGGCATATAAAAATCTTACTGCTGGTGACCCATGAGGCCTGGCTGAACAGGGAGAAGACATAATCTGCAGGAGTATCTCCAAATGCAGTGTTGGCTCTTGGCTCAACAGTGAGTGTGTTCCAATGCATTCAGACAACTCAAGCCCCAACATAATGATGACTTGCTGGTATCCATCCTGCATGTGCTTCTTGTGACTGCTAGGCTTGACTGAGTGCCCCCAAAGTGGCTGTGGAATTCTGGGCACAAATTCTGCTCAGGCACGTCCAAATATCCTCTGTTCAACTCCAGTGTTTCAAAACTGTCCTTAGTGCTCACAACAAAACTTCTCCTTAGGGTGATGTGTATTCCTGCAGGCATTCCAAGGACAAGTAAAGCCTTGCAAGTCTGACTGGGACAGTACAACCACCCACATTGACGTCATTGCTTTGGTGATAAGAGATGTCAGTTCCCTGTGTTCTTTGTGAACTCCAAGGTGCAGTATTGTTGTATAGGACTTTTTTAAATTGAAAAGTCATTTTCATTGTGGACATGGTCCTGCCCATACTGAAAGCAAATGTGACAGTTGCCTGCAAGCTTTTGGAGTCCTTTGCAGGTGAACTATTATGGATTTCTTCCCCCTTGTAAGAGGTACTGTGTTAAGGATGCATCATGTACCCTGTCAGACAAAGACCATGAAGTGATTCAGGAGAGATCTGTTCTGACCTGCTGAGCTGATATGACGGCTGGACTAAGGAAATGTGAAAATAAGTCATTGTGCTCTGTAATGTTTTTATTTTATTTTAAATCAGCCTGCCCTATAAATTTTCTTTCCTTGTTTTTTCAATTTGTGCTATTCTGTTTCTCATCTGGAATGACTCTTATATAACATCAATCTTCAGATTTAAGGTTCAGGTTTGTGTATCCTTGGGATCCTTATGATTTCTTGCAACTGATTGAGTTTTGAGATGCAAAATTTGCTTGAATTCAAGTATGCTTTAGAGGGTTTGGTTAGAACTGAGACAGTGTGTGGTGCTGGCAGTGATGTTCATGGTCTGCCTGCACTGATGGGGTGTTTGATGTATAATTCTGTTATAGTTCTCTGTTGGGGACTCTATATTCCCTTTCTTGTTTTCATGCCCTAAAAATGTGTTTGCCTTGACTTTGAGAGAATCTTTTGCTTGTTCATTTTTTTAGTCTCTTTCATCTGATTCACAAGTGATCTATTGTTACTGAGATAGTCTGGTGGCAGGGCCCTGGGGCATGTGGTTTTTAATGTATGACAAAACCTTGCTGTGTGTTTAAGGGAGTTATGTACTTTAAAGAAATAAAAGAATTTCAGGCTAGTGTTGTGCCTCTGTGGGAAGGAGTAAGATGAAGGGTCGCTGAAGTACTTGTTGGAAGGTGATCGGGAATTCTCTCCTACTACTTGGCAGCATTGGGTGCATGGAGTTTTGCTGTGAAGGTCAGGGATGATGTTTAAAATGCTTTGACTCTTCCTGACAATGCAGCTCTGTGTCTGAGGAGAGATGATCACCGTGGAACAGTCTGGTTGTGTCTGGGTGCAGCACTGAGCCAAATTTGTCTCGGTAGGTGTGCAGGCAAGAAGGATAAATCCCCTTCCCAGGTACTTCCAACACTTTTTGTGCTGGCTTGCTTCAAAGCTGGAGGGATTCAGCACTGGGCATATTCAGGGGTTGTGTGGGTGTGCTCCCCACATTTCATTGACATTAAGACTTGTGGTCTGAGTGTTCAGTACAAGGTGGCAATAGGAACTTCTGAGTCTGGGCTGAGGGAATTCTGGTAGAATTTCCTCACACTGACTGCCTTAGTTTTGATGAAGTTGCTTGTTGGCTTTGATTGTAAGAGGATGAAATTATGTCAGCTATGTTTTGATCCCAGTTGTATGGGTTTGTTACAGATGTTCAACAATGCAGTACCAGTATCTTGCTTGCAGTCTTGCTTCTGCTGTTCTCCAATTGGTCTCAATCATAACACTGAATAGAGGTTTTTTTTTTTTCCCTTTTTCTTCCTGAAGTGACTGGAAACACCTGCTACAGTCTGTTTAGCACTACAGGTAGAACTTGGGGAAAAAACCAAACCTGCAGAACAGCAAACCCTTTTATTTTTTTTCTAGCCTTCAATATGAGAAATTGGCCAATGGGCTGTTCTGAAAAGCCTATTTGTCTTTCCTTATTTTAACCTACCTCATGGGGAATTTGGGTACTTGTCTCTTGTGAGCTAAGCAATGTGACTAAACATTAAGCAACTTAGAAAACATTGTGTTTCAGCCTAGTCCACAGTGAGCAGACAATTGATGGGGCTTCTTAATTTTTAAGAAAGTAATTGTCATGAGAGTTAGCCCTTGCTACTTGGCCAGAGGTTTGGTCTCTACTTGTTTTCATCAAAACACTCAGACTTTCTGAATAATGTCCTGAAGGGAAATGGTTCTTGGCAAAAGAGTTCTTAATTACATTCTATTTCAAATTTATTTTACATTCTGATCTTTATAGCAAGCAAGTGTAATGGGTTACTTCTGAGAAACTGGCATTGTGGCCTGCCCCTTGGGGACTTCAGGGGCGGCACAGAGAATTACAGCTGCTATTAAACTTCTTGCAGTAATCACAAATTGAAAACACAAGAAGCCAGGAAAAGTGTCTTGCAATTATCTTTGAGTCACAAACTTGTAGCAATGCCTAATTCACCTCTAAATTAGAAAGGAGACATTCTAGTGCTGAGAAACATGCCTGCATATTTTAGTGACATGATGAATTGCTTAGATGCTTTCAATCTGCTGTCATTTAGTGTTGATGTTATCTGCACACAGTATTTTAATTAGTACAAACAATAATTAGGTGAAAATGGTGAAGTGTTCAGCAAGTATGAATCAGTATCTGTTTATATGCCTTACTAGATTGACATGGGATATAGTGTAGGGAATATTTAATAATATCTGAAAGAAGATTAAAAAATCCTTCAGTTTGTATATATGTACTAATAAGACTGGTGGTGATGCAAAATGTAAAAAATGGGTGTAGTACCTTGTCTTGAACAGCTCCTTTCTTGCTCTGCTGGGGGGAGTACTTTTTTCTGGCAGCTGGATAATGAGCATAACTGTTGTACCTTCCCCCTTTGAATCCTGCAGCCATGCCATGGAAAGTAGTTTGTACTCCAAATGCAGCTATGGTTCTGGAAATCAGCATTATTTGCCTTGAAGAAGGTCATCTGGGGCCAGAGTGGGAGCTTGAATTTCCTGGCAGGGGTCACCTGGGCTGTTCCCAGAAAAGTCTCTTTGCTTGGCAGGGGGTGGTGCATCTCAGGCCCCTCTCTGGGACGTGCCTGGTGGTGACAATGGCTTTGGTGAGGGGCAGAGCTTTGGCTTTGGCTTCAGCTCTTTCTGGGCACTAACTCTTGCTGTGCCAGCAGCAGAGCTCCTGTTGAGTGCTGGGCTCAGCCTGGTGGTGTGGAAGCTTCAGAGCTTGGAGAGAGCTCTGTCTGTGAGCTATAAACTGCAGTTGGGTGACAAGGACAGCCCTGCTCCTGACAAATGCCCCTGAGGCTCAGCATACTCTCCCAACAAGCTGGACACGATGATATTTGGAATAACTCCAAAACCTGAGTGCCAGCAGCTCTGCTTTTGGCTAAAGTGATGGGAAGCCATCATGAGAGTTTCCTGCTTTTGTTTCTCTGCAAAGACCACTTCCTGCTGGCCCTGGATTGTCACCATTTAATTTCTGCTACATGTCACCATTTAATTTCTGCTACATGTATGGTGCTAATGAAAGCTTCCCAAACAGAAAATGCCCCTGACATTGAGAAGCATACAACTCCCTTATTGCCACTCTGTGACATGTCTGGAGCTGTGCTGGCAGTTTGTGTGCTCTGTCCCTGCATGAAACGAAGTTTTTGAGCAGCCTTCCTCTGAATTTGGTCAGCTCTGTAAATTGCTGGCACCAAAAGAAAATTCCTGTTGTTTGCAATTGCACAATGTTTATACTTATGTGGTGGTCAGGGACATTTTAATAAAGACTTGCCTCGGAAATCACTGCTGAATTAGGCAAATTTGTGCATTTGCCGACAACTGTAATGCAGAATCATTAATGCCTTTTGTGAGTTACTTCTTAAGAGTATGGGATTTACTTCTCAAGGAAAAAAATTAGGTATAATAGTCATTACCAATTCCCTGGACAACATCTAATTTCAAGCCTGAATTTCAATGTATGAAACAATACCTGAATAATAAATCTTTAGATGTACTCTGGGAGGATTCTGCCTATTAGAGCAATTTAAAATATAAGAAATAATAATTAATGCTTTCATCCTTTTAGTAAAACTCTGCATGCCCATTAACTAATTATTCTCTTGCCTGCTGATATTAAACTTAATGCTGAAACATTGCATTCATATCCACAGCTACCATTTTGGTCTAGAAATAAATGTAATTATGCACACATCAAATTGTAAGGCACCTGTGTTTTTTCACAGAGTACTGGGATTTAATTATTGCTTGTGTATATGTAAAGAAGGTATTTGGGGTAAATAACTCTGAAAACCTTGACTAAAGTGTATAATAGTTCTACAAAACAAATATTTTCATACCCCCAGTGTTTTAGGTCAGGCTGTGACACTTGATGCTTTTATTTACTCTCTCCAATTTGACTACTTTCCAGGCAAAATTTTAGACTATATTTTTCTGGTAGAATTTTTTCTACTGGTAGATCTTAAGGTAAGCTCTACTGATCCCAGACCATCCTGAGGTTGTTTTCTATAGCTCTCTGATATCAAATAAGACATGAATTTCCCTCCTGAAGCTTTTTCATAGCTCACTTGTATCCTCTTTCTTCTGGGTAGATTCTGGAGTCCTTCACATGAATGCTCCATAGCAAGTTTTCACAACCCCAAGGTGCACTCTTAGGTCTCCTACCCTTGAGGCAATAACTCCCTTCAGTTTGCAGGACTTTCCAGGGAGAGTTGCTTGGCTCATCTTTGTGGGTTTCAAATGAGGACGCTGGGCTGCTGATTTTCCTTTGTCTTGAGAAAAACTGTGGGCTTCTTGGTGTGCTTTGACTCTCCCTGATGTTACCAGGCTGCTTCTGATCCCAGCCAATCTGTTCACTCTG
This sequence comes from Toxostoma redivivum, assembly GCA_013397375.1. Taxonomy (NCBI): domain Eukaryota; kingdom Metazoa; phylum Chordata; class Aves; order Passeriformes; family Mimidae; genus Toxostoma; species Toxostoma redivivum. Next base: position 1,228,376 of record VXBI01013294.1, on the reverse strand, counting down.
GGTCTGTAATTACTTAGCCTTAGCAGCCTTGGATCCAAAGGGGCTGATGTATGGAAGGGAGGGCAGGGCTGGTGGTGTCTGCATGTAAAATTCCACTCTATGCTGATTCCTCACTCTGTGTCTGAGCAGTAGGGCTCTGCAGGTGACCAGTGAAGAGAAAGGACAGTGGCTTTTTTTGGCTCCATTGCTCCTTTTTTCTTCACTTAAATCCCCCAAACCTGCTCCCCCCTTACCTTTTAACACAAAATGCCATGGGAAAGAAGTTTTCTTTCTGGAAGCTCATCACTAGTGTCAGCTGGTAAGGTGGTATTTTTTTGTCCATATTACAGGGCTTCTCAGGTAGACAAACTTAACTAAATTTCTCTGAGCTGCATTAGATCTGCCATGCCAGGCCCTGATCAATAATGGCAGTTTTAAGGGTCCCTCTAGCACTGTATCCTGACTCTAGCAAAGGTCAAAATGAATGCTTAGGAAAGAGGAATGAATTGCCTTGAGTATTCCCCTGTCCTCTCTGTTTTTCAGCCCAGATAATTTAATGATCTGGGAATGATTCCTATCTATATTAATCAGTAAAACCCTCTTGACATAATTTCTAGGGACTCTTGGTAACTTCAACATACTTTTGCCAAGAAGGAATACCTTGCACCCTAAACCTGAACAGCCCTTGGCTTGTTAGGTCAAATTAATTTGTTTTTTATTAAATACAAACTTTTTTTATCCTTTTCCTGTCACAACAAAAACTATAGAGCTGAAGCCAGACAGAGTATCCAAGTCCTGAGGCCATTATTTCTGCAAAGTTAGTAGCCTGCTAATGTGGCTATTGAGTAAAACTGTGGTAGAATATTTCCTTTCATCGTGGAATATCCTGGGAGTCTGTAGAGCAGAGGTCATTGCAGGCTGAGTTTCTTCCCAGGTGCTTTCCATTTTTCTGACATAAAACAATTTAACTGGAGCTGTCAGCTGCAGAAAGATAAGTAATGTTGTGGTCAGGGTTTGAGAGCAAATCCCCATTGCCCAGGCAGGAGACATGGGGAACCGACAAAAGTTTGCACAGAGAGTACTGCAAAAAACAAAACTAACACTGATACAAGGTGTTTTTTGATTAAGACATGTCAGTTTTGAAGGTAAAGAAAAATGTCTGGGGAAAAATTGAGTTGAGTCTGGTACAGCAGAATCTCTTAAAATAAGAACAAGAAGTCTATCTTGTGTAAGTTGACAAAAAGTTATTGTGTCAAGTCAGTGCTGTGCAGAGCAATAATGCTTCTGGAGACATCTGTATCTTGCTCTTCAGGGTTTCTGTGATGACTGGCACTGCTCTCTCAGCACAGTGAAGGACCTGCATTTGGCCCTGCTGCTGCAGGCTTTCTTGTTCCCGTGTCCTGCAGCCCAGTGATTTCTACTTTGCACATTTTGTGTGCAGCTTCCACGACCTCCATCTGCTCCCTTGTTTTGATCCTCTTGTTCACCTTGTTGCCTGCCCCAGGAGGTGCTGCTGGGCTCCTGCCCCAGCCCAGAAAGATCCACAGGAGTGTCCTGCACCACTGAGCTGCCCCTCCTTTTCCTCTTCTGTGAAAGCAGCAGCACACTGCAGCAGTCTGTAAGGTTCTTTAGTATCACCTCACAGGATGGGTGAGCACACTTACCTCCTCCAGGAGGAATAAACACAACATGCTTGAGTTAGTGCTCCACAGCTCTTCAGGTCTGTTTTGGTCTCACTCAGCAGTGTAGCTCACTGCAGGAACAGAGTGCTCTTTCCTTGAACTACTGGCTGGGTTCTGAGGAAAGCTAAAAAGCTAAAGTTAAAAGTCATGCTTCTAAGAAGTTATTTCAGTTACTTGTTTTGCTATTTAACAGGAGAAAAATATTTCTGTTCTCAATTCTTAGTAAAATTGCTATTAGGGCAGAGGGTTGGGGACCAAATCTGAGTATTTGGTTTCTTCCTGAACTAGAGAACTTTTTGATGCTTATAGACTGTCTGGTTATTTTGGTGCTTTGGCTTTTCCTCTGAGTGGCAGAGCACCATTGACATCAGAAACACTAGGCTGAGGATATGTGCAACCTGATGGATATGATAAATAGCAGACCACTTCAGGTGGAGCTTGATTGTGTAAGACCTTTTAAATCAAAGTACAGAAAATAAGTGGAGAGCTTTTTCCTTTCATCCTCTCTTGAAGACAAATATTCAGGGTTAGTTGGGTTTTTTGGGGGTTGGTTTTTATTTTTTTGGTTCTTTTGTGGGTTTTTTGGTGGTATTTTGTGGGGTTTGTTTGTTTTTCTATTAAATATTACTTGTTTCTAGCCCCAGCACAGGGCTTGAGTTCCTCATCTGGTTTACTTGAATGGTCTCAGGTGTGCTGATTCCAAGGAAGGCCTAAGTGATTCTTACACTTCACTTATTTTCTAGTGCTATTATAAAATGTTTTCTTGTGGGCTTTTGGACCAAGATCCTATGGGTTTCAAATAGGAAACTTGTCGGTAAAAACAGATGTGGCTGCATGCGTTATGTTTGTAACAGTGTCTTGATGTACATTTAGTGCTGTAATAATGCTAAAATAAACACGAATTTCTTAAACATAGTTTCTATTTATAAATAAATATTAACACCTATTGGTTTCCATGTTGCTGTGGAATCATTCTTTAGCTGTAAGTTAATGTAACTTTGGGCTGCTTCTGTACCATGGCAATATTTCCTACTGTGTCTTGGAGCTTCCTCCAGACCCACCAAGATCTGAGCCCAGCTAAGAAAACCTGAATAAATTTTAATGAAGCTTCCATGAGGAGAATTTAAAGAGAATGCAGAGATTATGTTAAGAATATGTTAAAAAGATGCACCCAGGATTTGAGCCAAGCTCTTGTGATCCCTTAGGCAATACTTTGTCACCAGGAAAGTTCCCCATTTCTTAGTGACAGAATCAGTTACATTTTTCCTGTCAACCCCACTTTTTTCACTTAGCTGACCTGCCTCTGTGTTTTATGTAGTAGCTTGGTTTAGTCAGAGACCTTTTTCTTCTCCCATCTGGGAATGGACTAATCAGTTGTCAGCTGCTGCCATGGTTATTTTCACTCAACTTGGAACGAAGCAGCTGCCTCTGGAATTGGTGGGATTTCATCTCTGTGTAGATCTGGAGTGCAGCATTTAAATGCAGGCCTTAGGCTTTGACTGGCAAGAAATAAATTGGAAAGGGAGATTGTGGTTTCTTCTGGAGTCGTGAGGATGTCTGTGGGGACTGCTGAACTCTGCCACCCAACACCACCAGCAGAGGCTCTGCTGCAGGTGCTGCCTTATGGCTGAGCCTGCTGGTTTTGCTCATTAGTTACAGCTTAAGTGAGACACTGGGGATGCAGCACAGTGGGAATGGAGAGGAGACAAAGCACTGCTCAAATTGATTTTGGAGGCAACTTCTGCAAGCATCTCTTCTTCCTGTCTCCTCTTCCCCCCCATTTCTTGCTCCCCTGTAAATAGAATTGTTTGTTGAGAGATGTTTGAGTTTGCAATGAGTGAGGAAGAAATGCCTTAGCAGGGGAAACAAGGAAAAGTAAAGTGACTTAGTAAAAGTTGACGCTGAATCCATTTTAGGTGGTGTTATATCAGCTGCTGAAATAAAGGAGAAGACAGAAAAGTTAAGGAATTAGATAAACCAGCAGTGCATCAGTTTCTCCTGAGTTGGCTGGAGAATTGCTATTGTCTTGTAGGATAATGCACTGCCCTGTCCAAGAGAGATTTGTGAGGCTCAGTAGCTGTCATTCTTTCCCAACAGACTGAGGGAAGAAAAAGTCAAATTATCTGCCACTCAAACCCTGGACTGTGTTCTAGTCGCAGCCATGCTCACACAGGGAAAACTCAGATTTCTTTTGACTTTTTTTCTCATTATTTTTTTCGTGTGTGTACCACTCCTAAATTGCTATATCCATCATGAACTGGGATAAGGCAGTATTATTAAAAAAAAATCTTTATTTTATAAGATGGAATAATTAAATCAGCAGATTTGAAACATTATCATTTCTCTTTGTGGGCAAATTCATCATGAAGTAAATATTTTTAAAAAATTTTGTTAGTCAAATATTATCAAAACAAGTGGTTTTAATGCTGCTTCATTTAAATATATTGTTTTCCAAGGTTTTTTTTCATCAAAAACCCCAAAACAGTTAATGAGAAACTGTGCTCTGCCTGTATGAAGTTTGATGGGTTAGTGAAGGAGGCAGTCAGCCCCTGGGGATTTGATTCTATACAGAAAATGGATATCTTGTGCTCTCTGCTATTATTTATGATTTAATTAGTAGGCAGAAAAGGCTTTTTCTCCCTCCCCATCCCCTCACCCTGCCCCAGTTTTTCACTGATTATGCAAGTCAGAACCTGAGGAAACAAGTTGTCTAGGTGATATGCAGTATAATAGATTTACAAACTTATTCAGGTCCATCAATAATGGCTTTTCCTAAGGCTTTAGAGTTCCTTCATAATAGGGTTGGAAAACAGAATACTGTGCTTTCCCTGACTGAAGTAATAATTGTCCTGGATGCTCTGTCTGCTAAAGTTAATTTCTTCCCTGGTGTTAGTGGCAGCAGGGAAGACAACAGGCAAAGACTAATGCCTTTACAATGTGCTTCAGGCTGGGAGTGTCAGGAACAGTGTGGGCTCAAGGACTGGGTTTTACTGGGAAAAATAGATTGGTCCTGGTGAATTTGATGTTTAGGGAACATCAGAAAAACCTGAGTGTGTGCAGGTGTTTGATCAGCATTGCGTGTTCCATGGATGGCTTATCTAGCCCTGATTTCACCAAAAGCAGCTCTAATGCTAAGTACTGATGGAGTCCATCACTGTCATTTGTACTTGGCCTTAAAATAGCACAAATTGGGTACTTTGGTACCTTGCTGAATGAGGGCCCAGGTAAGTGGGCTGACAAATAGCTCCCAAATCAGACTGTGCAGTAAAAGAGTGACTGAGGCAGCCTGAGCTGCACCACTGCTCCTTTCTCCTGCTTCACATGCACTGCTGGCTTGCTGAAAGATGTTGTTCTTAGACAGAAAAGATGTAATTGCAAACTTGGCTCTGTGTGGGACAGTGTGATTCTCCTAATTAACCTTTGTAGGGTTTTGCCGTGTTTCCCCATAGTGCTGGCTTCTCTAGTCATTCTAAGGTGAAAAATGGCACTGCAGACTGGCAGATGTACCAGTTCTATCTGAACTTTTCCTCTTGGCTTTGCTGGGACTGCATCTCCAGGCCTGCACGAGGGTTCCTTTGCTTCCTGACTCTTTGAATAAAAGGGGAAGGGGGAAAAAAACCAAGCAGTCTCTTGCTTGCAGGTAGCTGTTTGAGAGGAGCCTGTAGTAGCTTCTAGCCTGCTATTTCTGTACAGATATATGTCAGCAGAAATTGTCATAGAGGATAAAAATACCTGGAGTAGAAATTAGGAAAAACTGTACAAAACATAATTATGATCCTTGTGCTGCAAATTCTCCTGAGCTTGTGAAATGGCCACTGAGTTAGCACAGCTCACATCTGTAGCTGTCCTAGACATTACAGTTCTTTAAAATTTCAACCAAAATATCAGAAAATTACTTCCTGTCTTCTGGAGCTCCTGCCTCTGATCATGTGAGCAGTTTGCAGGCTGAAGGCAAGTAATTAAGCAGCACTTCTGGAGGCCTAGTGAGCACCTCATGAAATATTGCAGCAATGACAGAGCCAGAGGAAAAAAAATGAAAATAATATTCTAAAATAAGTGATTGATGTGCAAGACTGCACTGAAACAATATTAGGAGAAACAGATACTGGGATAACAAAACCCACAAATAGTGGGTGGGAGAGTAAAAAAGAGGACTGGAAGGGTACAAGGGAACTGAAATTTCTTAATAGAATACAAAGAAAAAGATAATTGATGGTGATATGCAAGGTGAAGAGGGAAAGGTCAAGATGATTTGCAAATCATGATGATTTGTAACAAAAGCATTATTAAGAATCTGCTACTCCCTGAAACGAAACATGTCTTTTAGACATGTAGGACACAAAAAGGAGAAGGAAGAAGAGTGAGAAAAGAGTGAGTTAAATGCTATCAGATACTGCTATAAAATAGTTTAATCCTTAGTCCATGGGGTCATAAAGACCAGCAAGAAGTGTTTCTCTATGAAATTTAGATGTGCCTCAACTGACTCACTTGAGTAGGTCAAAAGCTACTCACATCTGTGGTATGAACAAGTTGAAGCTGGAGTTTGATCCTCATCAGGCTGAAACTGATGTGTCTCAGAGATGAGCAGAACAGCTGGTGCTTTGCAGTGCCCTGATACCCCTGAGATAGAGATACTCAGTCACATTTACTGAGAGATCTTGGGACACTTCCAGCATGAAAAGGAGTGAGGACCCACCTTACAAGCAGATCAGGATGTGCAGGGGAAAAAACTGGGTCACAGAAATGTGACTTGGACACCAGATTAGGATGTGATGTAGAGTCTTCAAGTGCCCAGAATAATCTTGTCTGTAGGGAACTTGAGTCCTCTGCTGGAAGAAGTGACAAACATTAACTTGTTAGAGTACATGAGCTGACTTTTGACCCCTGTTCATTTATAGTGGTGGGCACTGAACACTCTACCTGTGGTCACAAATAGTTGAGTGGATCTGTGGATAACTTTATTCTGACTAGTCTGAACATGGAGAATTGATCTGAGAAAAAGTTACAAGTCAGCTTGTACCTCAATGACATATTTTGGCAGAAAAACCCAAAATCTTTCCTTTATCAGAGCTGACAAGTACATTGGTTTGCAAAAATGCAGGGAAACAAGGCAAATTGTTTTCCAGAACCCATCAGTAGCTCAGATGAATTATACAAAAGCTTTGTAAAAGATGTGTAAAACTCAAATAATGTAGAAGAAAGGTAAATATTTTTTGGTCATAATTTTTAATAGGTAATTGGCCTGACTTAGGTTTGTAGGCAATGGAAAATGCAATTTTGACTCTGGTAGCATTTGCAACATCTTAATTGTCTAGATACCTTTAAGACATAAAGTACTTGACAAATCAGAGTATTGGTAAAAGACCTGAAGCATTTACTGAAGCTTTTCTTGCACCAAGGTGACATGTAATCTTTTGGTTTATATTCTTGGGAAAGTCTTGGTTTGATTGCAACAGATGACACTCATACATAAGAAAAAGGAAATATTGGTGATTTTACATTTCAGTTAATTGTGTTTGCCTCTAACTTTTTTATATTGCACTTGGAGTCTTGGGTGCTATTTCTTCTTCTCATGAGGAATAAGATTAATTATCCCAGTTGCATTGAAAAGGCCATTTAAATTGGTTGGTGTGGCATCCTGCACACCATGCCTTTTTGCAAGTTCTTGGGCTAGTGCCCATAAGCTGGATTCTAGAGTCAAGAATCTGAAAATCAGGTTGAGAAATTGGTATTTCTATCTCTTTGGTCATGGTCAGGTGAAATTTGAGAATACCTGAGGTTTTTGGGAGATGCTGATAAAACTTGCATATAAATGCTTCTGGTGTGCTGGGGGAAAGGATGCTATTGGGCTTGGCAAAGCAGCTGAAAGATGTTAATTTGAGGGCTAAGTCTTGTAAGTATTTTATTTGTCTGAATTTGATTAATTAAAAAATGTCTTGCAAAAAATATAAATGTTAGCTTTGGAGGATATTTGGAAACAATTTTTTCTGTCTGGGATTTAGTTGTGAATTTTTTTCTTGCTTTTCTTTTCTAAAAATGTTCTTTCTCTTAATTATTTGGATTAAAAAATGGGAAAACTCAAACACAAAACACATGCTGCTGGTATTACAAGGAGCAAGCTGGATCTTTTTAAATGTCATGGAGACTCTTTCTATCCTTGAGCCACAAAATATTTGAGCAAATAGATCAGGCTAGCTCAGCTCAACAAACCTGTGTTAATGTGGCACTGAGGCTGACACAAAGGAGGGTTTTGTAAAGGCCATAAACATCAGTCTATCTGACAGCCTCTGGACTCCCTCTACTCTGAGATTTGCTTTTCCACCCCAAAGATTTGGGAAATGCTTAAAATCTATTTTGACTTGGAGTCACAATAGGAACAGTTAGGAGTAACTAACCCTTCCCTTTCTTGTGAAACTCTTCCAGCCCATAATTGGGTAATCACATCTTTGGGGAGGCAGTTGCCATCCTGTTGCCTGAAGTGGGATGTCCTGTGTGAGCTTTCTGTTGCTTTCTGGCCATTGCCTTGAGAATGATGCTTTAGCTGGAGCAGCTCAGCTGTGCTCATATAACTGCTGCAAGCTTTTATCCTCTCAATGTTGCTACATTTTTTTTCCTTTTCTTGGATTTAACAAATCATCTCATTTAAACGTTTCATTTAGGAGTTTTGTCATGTGGCAACGACACAATTCTGTGGCTTTATGGAGGAGAAATGCAGTGGAGAAGAGAGCCACAGAGTGTCAACAACGACACCAAATAAGCCATAATCAGTATCCCGTAATTGCCATACTCCTTCATCCAAGCAATGATGGTGTTGTATTCCAGAACCTCAGGAAATGAAGCTTTCAATAATTCATTCTAGTTTTGGGCTTCCTTTTGGGATGATAAAGCAGTTTTTAGTTGTTATGTATGTCTATGGGATGGTTTCAGGTAGTGGGCTGCAGCTGCTGTTCAGAGGGGGCACTACTGCCTGAAGGCATGGGTCTGCCCTATGATCCTGTCCCAGTTCTTGTAGCTGGTGCTGTTGAGTCTTTTCCTGTTCCACTTCTCACTCCATGGCCACTGTCCCCTCTGGAGAGCAAGACCACCACTTCTCCCACCTTATCTCTCAGGTGCAATCCAGTTCCCCTCCTGCAGCAGAGTGGTACTGCAAGAATTTCCAGGGACTTTCTGCAGCATTCTCTTTTGAGTTCTGAAGTGACAACCTTTCCTTCCAGACTGATAAGAAAACCTTTATACTTTGGACTTACACTTCTGCTTTCCATTGTATGATTTGATAGTTGTCCTGATTAGAAAAAGAAATACGAACCCCACAAACAAAAGCAATGGTTAGTGCTCCCCATTTGCTGTATCTTTTGCCTGGGATGTTTCTACTCAGATATGCTATCTAAAAGTGACTCTTTGTTACATCATCCAAGCTGATTCAATTTCTCCTTGACTAGATCAAATCTGATTTTTCTCTGCTGCCTCTTCCACTATCACGCTTTACAGAGGAGGGAAAGTGCAGGGTCCATGGAGAACTTAAAAAACAAGATTTGAGAAATTGCTCTGCCTATTATCTCATCCTCATCTTTTGTTCTCTGAGTAGGAAAAGCTTTTCCCTGCCTCTTATATGTGGGTATAAGAGTATGAAAATAAGTGCAGATACTTGATGTCAATTATAGTCATACTATTTAAATGCAAATTCTGTTTTTGTCAGGCTGATCCAATAAGATGAATAGAGGGCATTTATGTAAATAAGCATATTGTAATAAGACAATGAAGTATTTGTAATTCTGGTTGTTAGCATTTTCCTTTCTCCCAGAGGATGAGTTGACTAGGTTTTTAGGAACACAGGTGAGGAATGGGAGTGGCACTTGACATTCAGTATTTGGGATAAAATTATATTGAGGCTGCAGACTGAAACAAATCAGGTTCATTAGAAACCCAGCAAAAGAAATGGCTTGCAGTTTCTCATTAGCAGCACACAAATAGGAAAACTGTAGGGAAGCAATCTAATGTCAACCTTCAGAGACATGAAACAGAGATGATTTTTAGAGTATAATAACACTTTACTTTTTTTAGGGTTGGGAGGTTTTTTACCTCTTTGAATATTTATCGTTGATATACCCACTAACAGCCATAGGAATGAAATCATTCTTATACACATTACCTGCGTATGCCAAGCAAACTACTTTCATACTGGAAGATAGAATTAGTTTGAACATAATTACACAACTCATGAAATATCAAGAAACTTCAAATGTTGAGGTCTACTTTATTTGGACATAGAGCCCAAGCTCCCTCTGTATTCAATAGAGACCAAGTGATACCTCCAGAGAGACTCGGAGTGGAACAAATTTCTCTCAAGGTGTGTTTTCTACTTCTGTAAATAATGGAAAGAAGGTGGATTAGTTATTTAATTTAGATACCTATCAAATTAACATAGGAAGAGGAATTGAATCCTAAAGGGCTTTGTAGCAGCTCTTGCTGCTGTAGGAGTCAGCATGCATGGAGTTGGGTTACCTGGGCTTCCAGTGGTAGCAGTCTGGGATTCAGTTCTATTATGGTGGAATTCCCTCTGAAATTGGTAACTAGGGATCTGTTCAGCACAAACAAGGTAATTCTATCCTTTTATCTAAGGATAAATCAAGGCAGGACAGGAGGTTACTTGGCTGTTGGTACCCTGTAAAACACTAGATTTAAACTACACTAGAAGGAGTCAATTATGTAATCTTTTACTCTTATCCCAAGGTATGACACCTAATCCACCATACAGTAAGTTTGCTCTTGACTTTTTTCAAAAATTTTAAAATTTATTGTAGCACTATGGGGGTGGGAGGGATAATGGTAATTGCTACTTAAAACCAACTGTGATTTTGGATTAATTTTTTTGCAAATATTTGGTGCCTTGAATGTTACCACCCTGCACTGCCATGCCCCTGGAAACTGGTGATTGGCCTGAATTTTGATATCAACATAATTTCAGATATTGAAGGCTGGACATAGGATATAAAAACCCAAAGTCATTTCAGAGAGGGCCAATGTAAACAGTGTGGGTGGTATAACTACAATACTGGTGTTGTGTCCCTACACCTGGTTTAGCAGTGCCACTGGACAATTTATGGAGCTGAGGGTACCACTGCACTCTGTTTACACAGCACTGCATTTGTAATGACTGAAGCACGACAGCCAGAGATTGTTACTGACGGTGTGCAGTGTTAGACCACTCAAACAGCAGGGTAGGGCTTCACTTTCTTATATTGACCTTCTGTATGGGCTCAATACACGAATGACCAAATATCACCAGATGAATGACTTATACAACCAAATTCTTTTGATCTACCTCCCTTACAGGAAGAGTTTCCTTTATATTAAGACTATGATGCTTCAAAGGCACTGGTGTCTAGTACTGCTTTGCTCTCTTTGAAGTGGAAAAATGGCTCCAGGAGTTCTGTCAGAGATACAAGGCACTACTGTGGATTAGAATGTCCATTCATTTTTATAATTTGATGTAATTTGCACTGGTAGATTTGGATGTATCATGTGGCTATTCCAGCATAAAAAAATCTCTTTCCCACCTCATTTGCTCAGTAGGTAAAGGCCAGTTTTTTAAAAAAACTTCTGTACATAGAATGAGAACATGATGTATCTTTCTTTCAAATCCCTTAAAGAAAATTCTGAGGACTGAGTTTGCCTAAAAGTTCTAAAACTCTTTTCTGCTTTGTTCTGTAAAGAACTGTCTGCTAGAATTTGCTACAGAAGTAAAAAGTAAATTTTACCATATTTCAGTTATAGCAGCATGCTGATGGCTCAGTAGAGCTACAAAAGGGAAGTAATTTCTTCTAAACTACACAGAGATTTCGAATAATTGTTACGCTGTCCTATTGTGTTACATTCTATCTGAATTTTCTGTGATGGTATGCTGAATAAATAACTTGCAGTAGATAATCCATCTGGCAGTTCTGGCTCCCTACATCTCTTCCTGGAACATCTACAGCTAAGCTATAACTTTCAAACTAATTACCAGAACTGTGCCACGAATGTTTATAGCTAATTGAGAGTCACTGTTGTAGACACAGGGGTATTCTAGTTCTGTCATGTTATTGATATTTGAAATGTGCCTGGTAAACCTCAATTGTAGAAAAGAGTGTGCTATAAGAGCATATCAGGAAGATGACCATGACCACTTTCTTGGAAACAATGGATAAAGAGAACACAAAAGTGCTTTGAGGGAACTTTTTTTCTGATGTTCACCAGCTGCTTCTCACAGGTGACCCAGAAATGGAATAATTTCTCAGAGATCAGTGACAATGTTCTCACTGAATAAAGTCTCATTTTATGATTTGAAGTTCCTGGCTTTCCAAAGGCTCGTTTTCACTACAAATTGCTTCCTAGAATGTGTTATCTTGCTGTTTATGGAAACCCATGAATCTAAATTTATAAACCTTTGACCTATTAGAGAGAGTTCTTGGACCCAAGTTAAGAAGTTTGTTTCTTGTATGACTTCACTGTAAGGTAAATTGGACAATAAGAGGAGGTGAGGATTTCAGTTCCTGTTTCATACTATGTCGTGTTGCCCTCTATTCCAGGGGTGGGAGTTGTGCCTTCAGGATTTCAAATACACAGTGCTCCTAACAGCTGGGCAGAGAGAAGCTGAAGAAAAGGTGAGTCTGTCTTCAAGGCTCTTTAAAGATTGTTTTGTCAAGGTTTAAAGACATGCTTTATCCCAGTGCAAAGCAATAGTATTGACCAGGGGAGACAAAGTATGCTATAAGACTTAAGGAACTGGTGGAGACATGGGAGGAAGAAACAAATTTGGGAGCTGTGATGGAGCTGTGAAGCAGGATTGTGCACTTCACCAACCTTCTTTCTCTGCTGAAGTGGCTCCTATGAACTTTCACTACCTGAAAGGCAAAAGGCTTCTATGTATCTGTGTCAATGTGTTACAGCTACCAAAAGAATACTCACTATGTTAAAACGTTTCCAATCTAGTTTGAAGCTGTGTGAAGTCAGGGCTTAAAACAAAAGGTGCTCAACCTTCCCACAAAGCCTTTGGTATGGGCATAGGTTTAAAGCGCTGTGCAAGGGGAGGGAGTGCAGAGCTGCCAGCCCTCCTGAGGATGACTGTGATAAAAGCATGGAATAACCTAGCAAGGCTGTTTTCCTGAAGCTGAGACCTCTCTGTCATATAGCTTCTATATTTACTGTTGGAGTTTTGTTCTAGCACAGTTTAATTGATGGCTCATTCATTTCCTAAGAGGTTTTTATGGGTTATAAGCTTAGTTTTGATCTTTCTTTCTGAATCTTTTTACTATGCAGTTTTGAATCATGGGTCCCACTATTCTCATTTTATTGACAGTAGTAAGCCTACTAGAGGGGATTTGGGAGGAGATATTTTTAATATTATTTAGCCTGTAATGTACACATTAATAATTTGAGATAGCTGGAGTTTGGTGATCAAAATCACCATGCTTTGGAAAAGTTTTGTCAGAAAGGCTCATGCTTTTCTTACAAAGATTAATTCCAATAATGCCAGGAGATGGAATGAGGACCCTTAAGAGAATTGTGTTTCAGTGGATGCCAAATAAATTGCGAGTGTATTAGAAGAGGAGACATGAGCTGTGATATTAAAAATAGAATAAATGATCATTGACTACTCAAAACTGAAACTTCCTTATCCTGCAACATGTAAGGGAGGATTTTTCCTCAATGATTCAAACTCAATTTGTCCCTACCAGTGGTCTTGGAGCAACTATGATCTCCACAGCTGGCAGAACTCTCAGTGAGGGCTGAACAGAGCAAAAAGATCTAATTTAGCTCAAACCCCTGGTAGCAGCTGTATTGTTCAGGACTAGGAAAACTTTTAGTGAACATCAGAGTGCTGTAAATGGAAGGGAGGAATGATCTGCAGGTGGCATATGATAACAAATGCATGGTAAGGGTAGCCTGCCAAATTGCTTCTCTGGCAATGGCGACAGGATGTCCATGTGCTGGTGACAGGCTGCAGAGGAGACATTAGCCTGCTGCTTCCCATTCTGGGTCCAGGTCAGTGGGAGTTAGTCTCGGGCTCCCTGCATCAGTATACCTTTTATTTGGAAGCCCCATCTCTCTTGTGGGGCTTTCACTGCTCATTTCCGTGATGTCCTAATAATAATGAGTAAGGGCCATGGCACCCCTGGGGCTTTTTTCCCCCCCTCACTTTGGCCACACATGTCCACACTCAGTTCAAATGCTCACAGCTGTAAAAGGCATAACTATTTGATGTGCCAGACATGGGTCACATGGATGTTCTCTGAAACAGAGGCAGAGCAACACTGAATTAGTCATTTCCCATCAGTTTTTGCAGGAAGAGAATGGCAATGGATCTCTTCAGTCAGTTTTACCCCCAAACTGGAAACAATTGTGAAATATCTGTGCTATCAGAAATGTTTTGGGGGAACATTTCTTTTAGGCATCAGGAGCTTGTAGTAGCAGAAGGAAGGTTTTTTTGAGCAATACTGTTTAACTTGCAGAACACCAAAGGTCTCAAAACTGAGAAGAGCAGGTGGCATCAGGATCACCAGCTTCACTTTCCATGCTGACATTGGAGCTCTGAAGTGGAATGTGCTCAGGCTTGGCAAAAGCATTATGAACTTTCTTCACCCTCTCTAGATCTGGAAGGTTTTGTGCCTTTGACCACGAGCTCGAGTTCTTAATTCTAGCAGTAGTCCCCAGAAGGCATATGATGTGTGGGCCTTGAAGGATATTTTTGAAGCTGGGGAGTTTCAACTTGTAGTCCTACTGCAGCTCTTTAGGGGGAAGCAGATGAAGTGTTTAATGCTTCATCCTGTTACTTGAAGTTGTCAGCCCATGCTGCATTTCTTGGTTGATGTGAGATACAACAACCACTGTCAGCAGCTTTAAGATGTTGAGACTTTATGCCAAAATGTTTGTGCTGCCTCAAGTCTATTGCTTTTCTGGACTCTCAAGCTCTAATCTGTGCCCTAAAGCAGCTGGAAAGAATAGTTGCAGTCTTCTCTGGACTGTTAAAAGTGATGCCTGATCCTGGAACCTCTTCTCCCACATGTGGCAGCTTTAAAGAGAAGATGGTAAGACTGCAGTATTAGGCATGATGAGAAAAAAACCTCGAATGTAAAGGAAAACAGAGGTATTATTAGAACCAAAATCTAGGATATCTGGATGCAGTTTCTAGTTCCTGCAATTTATAACCATATCATCAGTCCTATGGTTGTTTTGGTAAAATGGTGCATTCTCAGTAGCTGTGGTGTGCTTTGAGACTGCAGTAAAAAGACAAGGAATAAATCTGTAGTTGGCACAGTAACAGATGCAAGAAGTGAATAACATAAGGCCAACACTTTTGTTGTCTTCCTGTTTGCTGCAGAGAGGAGAAGCCTGAAGTGTTAGGTCTGAAGGTGAGACTAGACTTGCAGGCACACAAAGAGTTCAGCAATGAGCAACAGGATTTTGCAGGAATGAACCTTTTACAAGTTAATCCACTTTATCAGCGGTTTGCATGCTCAAAACTTAATGCTGATTTTTCTCTATATCTAGTGAAAACAGCTAGGAATTACTCTAGTGCTCCTTCAGCTGAAAGCAGCAGCCACACTTGTGCTAGTCTCTATTTGAAGTGAACTCCTATGTTAGAAAGTTCCAGCCTTATAATATTTCTGCTCAGTGTTTCCTCCCTGAAGTGGCATCATTTAGTGTGTGAAAAGAGAAAGTGAAAATTAACAGCTTGTCTTGTTTGCTGACACTGTGTATCTAACTTTTACACTTTACAGATCACTTATTTATCAGACTGAGAATAAGGCATATTTTTTGCAGCAATATTTCAAACAACTTTCTAGGAAGACTAAAATATCTAAAAGGTGAGATTTTGTGACTGCACAGATGAAGAATACAAATTTTCATGTGAAAATCCTTAAAAATACATACCTGTACCCTTAGAAACAAAATGCTTTTGGAATTCAAACTATGGTGAAAAGGACTTTGAGAAGACATTAGTTTCAAGGCGACTTTTTTTTTTCTAGCATATGGTCTAATCAGAATGTCAGCTTCTAAATGCAATAATTTTGATGGAGTTCTTTATAAGCTGAGGTAAATAGAATTGAAAGAGCTGACAATGTGAGTCAGAATGACCGACTACAAGTGAATTTTTCTGAGCATTTGATCATATTTCACTCATGGTCTATGAACATGAATCTTCCTACTTGGTGTTGTTGCCTTGTGACATGCAAAGGCAATTCAAAACTTTATATACCTGCAAGTACTTACTTCTCTGGCAAGTATGCCACTAAAAGGATTCAAATGTCTTTGCACCTATGACTTGAAGGTTTTGGATGAAGATGTTAATGAATGGTTGCTCCTGAGGCTTGTGCAGAGACTTGAGATTTGGTCTGAGCATTGGAATGTTTCTTGTATTTTTTTTTTTTTAAGGTTCTGACAGCAAACAGCTTGTACAATTCACAGAAAAATAAGTTCTTGAAATGGTGGAATTACCTTTGTGAGGAACATACTTGTACAAAACCCCAAGGCAGATGTGCCTCACAAAAAATTTACTGAGGACTTGCTGTGCCTCCTAGGGCCTCATTTTTCTTGCAATGACACTGTGGCCTTGCTGCTAATTAGAAATTGTGACCAGCAACAAGGAGTGATCTGAAATTAATGGTAGTAACATAGACATAACTTGCTGCTTTCATGTGAGTGTACCAAAAATTTATGTCAAGGGCATTTAATTTTAGTTGTACTGGTCTTGAGTAGCTGTACTAAAATTACCACTTTGCTCAGAGCTCCTTCAATCTTTTGGTATGTTTAAAAGTGAGTTCAGAACAAACTTATTTCAAGAAAAAAACATATTGTGGCTTTAGCTGGGTACAAGAAAACTGCTTCTAATGTATTAGATGGTTAATGGGCTGTGTCAGGCTTGTGGAAAGTAATGCACAGAACTAAGCTCATATATTAGTTGAACTTGGACTCCAGTAAAGATACTCTTGAGTAGATTTCTGTGGTATGATTGAAATGTTTACAAACAAAATTCCTTATATGCTTTTTGACATGTTTCTACAGCTCAGAGATTTTACTTAAGTCTGTTTAATAAAGCTGTTGTTTGGCTGTCTGGGTGTTTTGTTGTTTCATTAATCTTGAGCTTTTGGGTCTGTAGAGAAGTTACTGGAAGGGGTTCAGGCTGACATTTTTTGAAAAAAATCTCCTATGCTGTCTCCTATTCCTGTCTTGTGAGTAGACAGTGGAAAGAAAAACCCCAATAAGTTCCAAAGTTTTACTTTACTCCTACAAATGTCTGCTGACTGACTGGAAAAGCTACTGGACCTGTGGAATACCTGCCCAGCCTATGGCCATGGGGGCAGCTGGTCCTTACTAAAAAGTAATTTATTTAGTGTCATTGGAAAAAAGCCTTGAAGCATAAGATATCTAGGAGTGCTGGGGGAGAATGAATTTGTGTTGGCAAATGCCATTCTGAGGGAAGTGAATCCGAGAAACATGTTTGGTGAAGTTCTGTTGGGAAAGATTCTGGCCATTTTTGGCTTTTCTCTAAAGTGACCTTTAAGGTTTTTTAAAATAAATTAAATGGCATTTGTGCAAAACACTTTGGTCTTATAAAGCATCATGTTCTACTTCAATTTTAAGTATTTTAAGATATTTGTAATGGCAAATAAATGAAAATGTATAGTTTATGCAGACAATATTTTTAGGAAAAAAGGCTTTTATTCCTGTGCATTCTACCTGATGTAAATTAGCCTTTTCTGTGGCCATAAGCCATAGATTCTCTGGACTGTGTAAACTTGCATAAGAGCTGTGAAGGTTCCAGATATTTACAGCAATATGATAATTTTGCACATCATTATTGATTCTACTATAAGAACTTAGGTTGGTGCCTATTCCCCTACCACCATTATACCAATCACTGGCAAACATAATCTATGGGCATTAATGTAGATATGTGCTTTTCTGAGCACTTTTAGTAATCAGAGATGAAAGCTAGCATTTCACTCCTGATCTGATTATGAATGCTCATTTTCTTTAATAAACCAAATTAATCCCATCTAATGCAGCTCTTTTCCAAACACTTCTACTCAGTGAGAAGGACCTGGACAATCAAACATCCAAGTAGATTTAGTTAATGTAGTGTCTTCTCAATTTTTTTTCTGCTTGACAGTTACAGCCTCCATTGGAGTGACAACCAAGTTGGATGGCAGGAGTTTGGGGTTGGGGGAGGCAGAATAAAAAGCTTTATTTGCCTGCTTTCTCTATTCTGACAAGGATAGGAAATGACGTTGACCTGGTTTCAGCAAGGATAGTTAACTTATTCTCAGATAGATTTATTGCCTTTATTTATTCCTTTGTAGGGCATCAGAGGTGTGTACAACACTGCTCAATAGGTGGGAAAGGGCTAAGAAAACATGTCCTCATTATAGACCTTATAATTTAGAAGCAAACTGTGCACTCACAGGACAGTACTTACTTCAGTAAGTTGTCTTACTGGTCTAATAATTGCTTGTCTAATAAATGAGCTTGTTTCAACGTTAGAGTTCTGTTCTTTGAATACTGACCTCATTCCTTTGTCTTTGCCTTTTGTCAATAGTGTGCAGGGTTTATCTTTTGTGCTCATACAATACTGAGTGACAGCTCTCTTTTCTGAGCATGCATCTCTCTTGCCTTTGCCAGAGAAAAGTGGTAAAGAAAATTACGCTCTCTATCATAAAGGTGCATTGGCTCATTTGGAAATAATTTTGAGAAGTACTTGTCTTACATTTGTAGGATAAATTAAATATTATCTCCAAGTAAATAAATGTGCCTGTTACATAAGATCCAATTGCAGATCAAGGTCTGCAACCATGATTTTCTAAACCCTGCACAGTTGTACTGAAACCAAGCCTGACAGTTGTTGAATTATATTTAGTATGTTTGTATTGTTACAGAAAAGCATGCTATAACCTTTCTAGGGATGGGCAAAATTTTATGCATTGTTCTACAGCTCTCTAAACAGCTTCCATTGATTTCTAGAATAATCAATAAAGGAAACATTAAAGGAAACAAAGTTGCCTGCCTGACAAACCAAGGAAAACATCCGTGACCAGCTGCATCATGTTCTGTCCACATTCCCGGCTTTGCTGGCTGTCCAGTAAAGGTCTTGCAAAGTTCTGTTATTGCTTGAAGACACAGAAAACTTTCTGAAAAGTGTGTACCATGGTGCAGGCACCACAACAGGGACATTCATGAACCTGTGAAGTCTGGAGAACACAAGCAATGAAGCTTTGCTCTGTGCCATAGAATGAATGCATGGGCAGAGCAGGAACACTGTTTTGTGAAGAGCTTTGCTTTTATCTGGCTGAGAAAGACCAGGAATGGGTAGCAATATCAGGCAGAATCTCCTGCTTGTGGGAGACCATGATGAGATGGCTTTAATTGTAAAATGTCTATTCTAGACTGGATTTTTTACAGCTACTGGGAAGGGTAAATAGCACAAAAGCTTTGTGCTGCTCACTGTGATTTCAAGAGGATAGCTTGTGCAACTTTCTTGCTCTATCTTTGTTTTCAGGACAACTGCAATAACAATCTGCCCGCTTGGATTCTCCTCTCCTCATAAGAGAAGGACTCAAAACTCAGACTGCAGCTAGAAATCAGTGTGTTTTTTTCACTGCTTGTCACCTATTGTAAGATAATGACTTTAAATTTATTCCAGTGGACTGCTCCAAGAGGATTAACAGAAGGTTCAAAACATGGATTTGGAGCTTATGAGAAAGTGGCAGTTAGGTTTTGGTGAGACACTTTAGATTTTTAAGCATTTGCTGTGTAATGAATCTCAAATCTTCTGAATGGTTGCTCATCTAGTATTTTAATAAGAGAAAAAAATTGCTGGGCAGCATTAAGGATTTAACAAGGGAGAGGAAGCCTCAGTAGCCAGCAGAAGCATGGTAACTTGAGCAAAACCCTATTTACCACAGTTCGAGCTGCAGACCGATGTGAGTTAATTAGAGCTCAAGCAGAAGATGTGTATGCTGTGAAACA
Organism: Toxostoma redivivum; assembly: GCA_013397375.1. NCBI lineage: Eukaryota > Metazoa > Chordata > Aves > Passeriformes > Mimidae > Toxostoma > Toxostoma redivivum. The sequence goes on along the minus strand of VXBI01013294.1, from coordinate 1,208,709 downwards.
AGACTGGAGCATGTGGGTTCTTAATGAAGCTGTGGTATCCATCATGGCCAAAGTGCTCAGCAGACAGCAATTTGCTGGTTCAGGGGCTCTGCAAACTGCTGCTCATCTACTCCTTTCCTGCTACCACAGCTAATTCTGCTCAGGTGTCTCAGGTTAATTTTTCTCAGGTGTCTTAGGGCAGCAGCAATATTTCAATGCCTGTGTAAATTGATCCAAATGTATAGGGCAGCTAGGGAGGGCTCACAGAAATGAAGGACATCAAATGAGAGGCTTTGGGTGATTAGAGCCTGTGCTTTGCAATGCCCCTGTACCCTTCTGAAATCTGGTGCATTTGACCAACTCAAGCTCCCTTTGGGGGAAGGACCAGCTCAGTGTCAGCACAGCTCTGCTGCACTCTGCAGCTGCAGGAGTTTCATGAGGAAGAGCCAAGAGCCAAACCAGAGCACAGGTGAGCAGCTCCCAGCTGAAGCTCTGAGCCATGTAATGCTGGCTGCTCACCACAGCCTTACCTGCATCTGTAGAAACTGATGCAGTGAGAGCCAAGTTGAAATGGTGTTGGGACATGGTCTTCCTAGGCTTCTTGTTCAGGTACTGCAAAAATCTGGTTCATGGTGGGAACTTCATGTCCTAGGATGATCTAAAGAGGTTGTGGAGCCTCAGTGACTGATGAGCAAAGAATTTTGGTATTTGATCCAGAAATTCTTGAGACATTATGGGGGATGTTGTACCAAAAACTTGGTCATTCAGATAAAGCACTTTCTTTCAAACAGTTCTTGAAAAATGCTAGTTTTAACTGCTACTGACTAATCAGCATTTGTATGTCTTGCTACTGCCAGTGGGCTGGATCAGAGACACATCATTTCAGAAGCCTAGGCTCACTAGGCATATAACTGTTCCTTTGTCTACTTCACTGAAATTTTTCCAGTGAAGTGTATGAATCTCCACATACCAGAAGTAATTCTATCACTAGAGAGTTTGACCTTTCCACTGCAAGTGAAGCACCTGAAATCCAGCTAAATAATGTCCTTAAGGGACAGTAGATTGAATTAAAATTGTCCAAGATTGTTTTAGTGTCTGCTCAACAGGTTAGGCAGCTGGGTATAGATTAAAATGGAAACTGGACATCAGAGATAATGGGATTCAAACTTTATGTCAGATACTCCTCTGAAGTTTGCTGATCTAAAGACTGTTGGAGTTCCTGTTCCTTTAAGGGAGACTTTCCTCATGATGCTCCTATCATTGATGCTTCCTTCCTGGCTGAGGGATTCTTGGTGTCACTGTATATCCAGCATAAGACATGAAAGATGCTTTTTAAACTAAAATGTCCCCAAACAGAGACACCTTTGAAAGCACTGGAGAATATTTCTACCTGTCTTTGGTCTTCAGTTTCTATCAGTGCAGAATTAAATTTGGGATTTGCTTTTGGGGAGAGAGTGATCCAAGAGGAAGATGAAAGAACATCCCCGTGCTTATATACAACAGATGTAATTACATCATGCAATTCACTAGTGGGAAGTGTTTTTCTTTAATGAAAGTAATGAAATACCCCATAGAGAACAGAGTAGGAATCTGCTTGAGTGGGTTGGCTCAGATTTCTGCTTCAGAGTGGCAGAATTCAGCAGTTCTTCTGAAGTTATGCTAGAAATAATTTTGGGATTGAATGGCATTGATGTCCTCCCTGAAGCCAAACTGAAACCTTAATGCACCACTTCTCTGTAGATTTCATACTAGATTGAATCAGATATTTAGACTGGGCTGTGTCAGCAAATACCTTCCCAGCTGGAAGTGTATAGCTGTGCCTGCCTGAGAAGTTAAGTTTTCTCTAAGGATCCCAGTGGCTCTGCCTCTGCTGAAAGTTTTGAATGTTGAACCCTATGGTGCCTCTCATGGGACCAGGGCTGGAAGCTGAGCTTTGCTTCACTGGACAGAGAAATTGTGGGTGAGCAGCACCTTGCATCTGTGGAATGCTGGAATATTTACCTTTTTAGATAAAGTCTGATAGGAATGCTGTATGAGGAAAAGAAAGTCACCAAACTCCATATGCTTGTTATTTTATCCATTCATGATAAACATGTTCTTGGTCTCTTTAGAAAAACCAATTACTTTTAAGCTTACCTATTCTCACAGAAAAGCTCAGTAGGAGTTGCAAATATACTAATTTATAGCAATCTTCATGCTGTCATGTAAAATTTAGCATCTGGTGCCAGCACTGAAAATTTCAGGAATGTAATTATTCCCTCAATTCTACTTGGTAGTTTAAGGAAAAGTTATAGAAACAAGATTATAGTAGCTAAAAATTCAGAAAGTTGTTATAACTGTTCATTTAGGAGCTGTTACACTTTTGTAGGGCCTATTTCTTTTACGCTTATTGCAATTTAGAAAGATTTTCTGGGGAAAAGGGAAAATATTTGTTTTAAAACACCTCTACTTCCAGCATTTAAACTGCCTAATACTTGCAGAAACATGCTTTTAAATGTCACTAAAAGTTATTACACTGTTTCTAGCCGTTCTATCTGTGCTGGTGAAGGCCAAGGTATCAAACAGGATAAAATGTGGGACTTGCAGAGACTGTTTTTTATTGTCCAAACTAAAAAAAAGACACAATAGGAAGAACCCTGCTCTTCAACACTAAGTCTGCTCTCATACAATGGCTTTATTTTAAACTGGTACTGATTCTTTGAAGCTTTTGAAGTAAAGCAAGAAGTCTGAGGTTTAGGCAAGATGAAGACCACACAAACCTGTTCAGCTGAAGTTCAGACAGTGTCACTCTAAGAGCTGAAAATTGGAAAGCAGTTTGGATCTAATGCTTGTTAAATTGAGTTAACTGGCATGATTTTATACAGAACACAAGCTATGCTGTGTTCTTGTTAGATGTGTTCACTGGTGAGTAACAGAACATGTGTTTGGGTGGAAATTGAATCTGTGTAGGTATCTGACTAATTGATCTGTAGACGTTAAAAGTATAGTTAAGTGTTGAGGTGCAGAGAGCACAGAGTCCATTTCTACAGGAGGAAATTAAATGTTTTCAGTAGTGAGAAAAGTGCTGCTTTTTCCTGGTACTGCTTGCAATTAACTTTAATCACACCTTTGTGTTGAGTGGTAATGAGGAACACGGTCAGAAAATCTGGTCCAAAGGGGAAAGCTGTCTTTGCTCTGCACCGGAGTTACTCACTAAAACTGCAGGAGTCTTTGAAGAGGCTGGAGAAGGGCAGTATTTTCTTGCTGGAGAAACAGGAAAGGTGCTGGGATAAGGTGGGGTTGGATGTTTACATGAAGCAAAGAAAAGTTGCTCCCTACAGCTAAGTTTGGAGGCAAGAGCAGGGGACTGTGGAAAATGGCTGCAAATTGGCAATAAAATCAAGACTGGCCCAGAGGTCAGGAAAGTCAATAGGAGCTCTATAGAAGCTGAAGAAAGTGCTATGTATATCCATCCTTCTTTTTTTAATGGTTGTTTAAAGTGTGACAGGACAATGGGGCATACACAGAATTAAAACTCCAGGTGTAGCATTGTTAGACCTGTGTGTATCAGCTGTTTCTCATGTACAGTTGTGGAAGTGAGCTGGGTGTTCATCAGGCACACAGAAAGCAGCCTCTAGCTGGGAACCAGAGTTCATGCCTGTGTGAGGAGTATCAAGAAACTGTAGAAATTTTTAAGGTACTCTGGAGGAGTACAAGGAGGTCACTCTTTCTGTACTCAGATTAGAAAACATTTCCAAGGCATTGTCATGTTAAGAGAAATGAAAACAGTACAGATCTGAAAGCTCTCCCATCATAAAATGCAAAGTGCACAAATTGTCACTAATCTCACTTTTCTTGCTCTGACATGTTGAAAAGCTCTTCCTAAACACTTCTAAAAGTTCATGTTTGCTCTCCCCTAAAATTGACTTTTATAATCCTGAATCTCCTGATCTTAGAATTTAGAAATACACAGCTTTTGCAGTATCAGACCAAATAAAATCTGTGGGAATCCTGACTATCACTAACACAGCTGGTGATATGAGTGTTAAAGAACAGTAACAAAAACTTGTCTGAAAACCTTTCTCCTATGTCTTAATTCACTCCAGGAACTCAAGATGAATAGGATTATACTGTCAGCTGCAGTTAACCTTTCTTATATGCCAAAGAGAGTTGGAATTTGCACCAAGAAACTCGTGGGGAAAGGAAGACTTAATTTTCCATCTGTGCAGACATAATCCCAGAACTCCTGCCCCGGGGTGATGCTGGTGGGTGGGTGAGAGGACTGCTGAGTTTGTGCCAATGAGCAAGATCTTTAAATAACTCTCTCCCCATAGGTTAGAGAAGGGCTTGGAACAGGGGAGGTGTTCACCCATCTGCTGGCCTTGTTCCTGTGCCAGCACCCTGAAGCAGAAACCCTGGAGTGAACCAAGGCAGAGCTGGGTTGGGCTGGGGCTGAGCACAGCAGGCTCAGGGATGAGGCAGCAGTGACAGGGTTGGTGGTGATGGACAGCCCAGGGTGGTCAGGCTCTGCTGGCAGCAGCTGGGGTGTCTACACCACTGTCACATCATCTGAGGTGTCCTGGGTGCATGAATGGGAAAAGGGAGGCCCTGAATTGTTTTCCACTACAGCAGGTTCAAGAGTCTTTCTGCAGCTGAGAGTATGGGAGGGAGTTACTTAGCTGCTGATTTCAGTGGATTTTCTTCTTTAAGAGAATTAGTCTGGTCCTTGGTGGTGTTTCTTTCTTCATCCACACTTCTAAATTTAAGCAATGAAAATTGCAAAGTAATATTTTTCTACTGAACCACAAGGCATAATGTGCCTTACCATGAGGTAGGAGAGTTGGCTTTGTCTTAGGGTGAGAAGAGACACACTTAATTTATTAGAAATAATGGCTGCTAAAATTGGTTGGTAAATACACAGAATTTTGGGGTGCTGCCTGCACAGAACCTTCTTTTCCTTTAAATCACTACTCAGTATGGGCGAGAATGTGACAATTTGAAAATAAATGTGATTTTGACTAAACAAATCTACCATCCTTGCTCTTTTACCTTCAAACACCTTTGTGTAGTAGCACATTGAAAGACCATTTCTGGCAATTATACTTACACAGAATAAATCTGCTGAGATAAAGGTCTTAAGACAATAAGAAATAATGATGAGGACATGCATTATGCTCCTGTTGCATGCCCACTGAATGGGAAACATTCCAATGAGTATCACTATTGATTCTTGTCTCCCAACCTGGAGGAAAAATTTCTAAGGTTGTGATTTTGCAAAGTATCTGTTTGAAGTGATGGTTTCAAGATAAGAAAAATAAATTATTTTAATAAATATTTGAACAGGAAGCATTTATTGCAATTGCTGTGAAAAAGAAGAAATGAAAATGCTGAACTTTCCAGGAGCATTCTCAGTTCTCCAGTTTATGCCTTTTGGCATCCATTATTCATGAGGTGTCCTACATTCACCCTTCCTACAAACTGTGTTCAACCTTTCTTCCTCCCCTATGCTGCATTCCAAAATTTGCTTTTTATTTTTTTTTCCTGAGGTACTGTCATGGCATATACAATACATAAGGCTAGAAAAGCTCTAGAAATATAATTGACCTCTATGAATTATTTACAGTAAGGCCCAAAATTCACTAACTCCAAGCAAAGAGAAATGGGGAAGGATATAGGCATGTTGCAGAGTAATTGAGGAAGTTCTGACTAGTTTATTAATTTATTAGAATCCACCTTCACTGATGAGATGCTGTCTGGCCTGCTCAAATCTGTTCCTTCCTACAAGTGAGCTTGGAGAAGTCACACCACTCTCACTGAGGGGGGGGTCTGCAGTATGACTGAGACCTTTAATGCCTTTGTCAAAGACATGATGGGACTGAATGCACCTGCAGAACATCTGGACAAGCTCCAGCAATGGACATCTCATGAGGTTCAACAAGGCCAAGTCCAGTGTCCTACACCTACACAGTGTCAGGGCAATCCCTGGTTATCAGCTCAGGATGAACTGCTGGAGAGCAGCCCTGCCCAGAAGGACTTGGGGCTGCTGGTGGGGGACATGAGCTGGCACTGGTACTCACAGCCCAGAACGTTCACTGTGTCCTGGGCTGCATTAAAAGAGGAGTGGCAGCAGGGTGAGGGAAGGGATTCTGCTGCCCTTCTCTGCTCTGGTGAGACCCTAATGCTGCATCCAGCTCCTGGAACCTCAGCATAGGAAAGATATGGATCTGTTATGGTGGACCATGAAAATGGTCAAAGGCATGGAATGCCTTTCCTATGAAGATGAGCTGTGAGAGGTGGGGCTGTTGAGTCTGGAGAAGACAAGCCTCTGGGGAGAACTTCATTTTGCAGCCTTTCAGTTCCTAAATGTGCCTATAAGAAAGATGGGGACAGGTTTTTTAGTTGGACCCTTGCAATAAGGCAAGGGGTAGTGACTTTGAACTATAACAGGGTAGATTCAGGCTAGATACAAAGAATAATTTTTTACATGGAAAGTGGTGAAACATTAGAACAGGCTGCTCAAAGAGGTGGTAGATGCCTCTGAAAACATTCAAAGTCAGGCTGGATGGGACTTTGAGTAACCTGATCTAGTTCAAGGTGTCCCTGCTTGTTGCAGGGGAGCTTAACTAGATGATCTTTAAAGGTCCCTTCCAACCCAAACCCTTTAATGATTCTATTTTAATTAAAGTGAACTGAAGAAAAAACTGTCATTGAAACAATGGGTATATGGTCTCACTAGCATAAATGCATTTACTGGCTTCCCAGAGTCTTTACAAAGGATATATCCTGTTTATTTAAGAACTGGCTGACTGTGGGAGGGTGTGCTGGGTTTTGCACCACTAATTAATCGTTTGTCATCAGTCTTGTCTGTTTCTGTTCAGAGCCCGGATTATTAAAAAGGTGCTTGAGATGATTCTCATGTTCAGACTTGGACGTTTATTGTATCTTATCAAAAATTACAGGAAGTACAACAGCACTTCTAGCTTCTTGCTAGAAGTAGGAAAAATGGCTACAGCTGAGCCTGCATCAAGGCCTTTGAAAGCTAAACACACAAATAAAAGTTTTACACATACATTATTTATACTTTTGACCCAATAATAGATTCCTATGACCCTTAGAGTGACATTTGACTAACCTACCAAACGTTATTACCTAAGTTCTGTGAAGAAGACAGAAGAAGATGAAGAAAAGGCACCACCCAAAAATCTCCAACTTGTCCACTACCACTATACTATAAAACCTCAAATTTAAAACCCATCACCCAGTGAAAATACACACATCTAACACACTATACATTTGTGACTTCTAATTCACTATTTATAATTACAAGTCTTCTCCAAGGTTTCTGGTCCAGTGTGGTGTTTTTCAGAGGGCCTGTGCCTGGAAGCACAGAAAGCTCAAAAACTCCAGTTTCCTGAGATGCAACAGATGACCATTTCTGGAAATAGCTTTTTGGACTTGATGCTAGGAATCCAAGCCCTTGGTTTATAATGTTTGACTGGCCCTGCTTCATTGTCTTGAATGCACTCTAAAACAGAAGGTGCTGAGCTCAGTACTGTCTTCAGATGGAAGCACTGATGTGTGCATGCACATGACAAAGAAAGGCAAAGATCCTTGAAATCTGGATTTTTCACTGCCATTGACATTTCCGTTGCTGCCTCTAAGACCTGAACTGTTGTTGATATTTGACATAGCAATATATTTTTTTAATGTTTTCACCTTAAATGTTTCATGGCAGCCTGTGTCTATAGCAAGCACCTCTGTGCTACAAGTCATTTTAATGTCTATGACTAATGCTTTTTGAGGTATTTATCTTATTACCCTGGATATTTTTTATGGTAGAGGTGTTCTCTGGAACAGTTAGCACACTCTGATTTGATAAAATGTAATACATGGCCTCTTCTGACTGATTGTTGTTGTCACTCACTACATGTTTGCAGTTTCTTCAAAGGCACAGCCCTCTGAAATGTGCCAGGCAGTGCCTAGAGCTTCTGGCTGCTGACTGCCAGCTTTCATCAGCAGTGACTAGAGAGAAAGCTGCCCTTTCCCAAATCACTTTACTTGCACTCCTATTGCTTATATAATTTGTTTCTTCTAAGCGTTCATCTTTTTTCCCTGGTGATCAGAGAGCCAGAAGCCTGTACTGCTCACTACAGTTGCTGTTCTGTGAACTGCTGAGAACTCCAGGTCTGAACACACAACAAACTCCAAAGATTTCCTTTTGCTCCTTTGCCTTTCTCTTTTACATAGCTATGCTCATAGGGTTAGATAATCCTTTTAGTCTAAAGAGAAAGGAGATTTAAGTATATTCTTACTAATAAAATACAGTGATGTTTATGGGTGCCTGCAGTTCAGTGGTTTTAATAACTTTAATCCAGATTTGTGTGTGCTGGAGTACAACAGTTATATTTTTCCAACATAAAACCCTATAAGCTACCCCTACTAAACCCCCTCCCACCATCTCTTATCCCTCCATTGCTCCCAAAAAAGTCTCAAACACTTCTCTTTCTACCCTATCCTTTCCCCCCAGAGCTTACTAGAACTCTGTCGTCCTACAGGAGGAAGATTGCCTCAAAGCCCTTATGCTGTGTGTGCGTTCAGATTATCTGAGCATAACAGAACCAGTTCTTTTAAAGGACTGTTGTGGAACACAGGTAAGAAGACAGCAGTGATCAGGCTCAGACAAGTTCAGGACTTGCTTCATTCACAGTTGTCATCCAGTTAATTATAAATGAGAAGTTATTTTAAGTTTACCCCCATAATTCAGATACTACAACTTCACCCTTTGTTACTTCAAGGATTTGCATGCTTAGTTAAGAAATGTTTTTCATCTGGTGGGAGCCTGTAAGAATTGCACCTAGAGAACAAATTCCTTATTTTGTGTATGGATTTTCCTGTCTGCTTTGGCAACTGTGGTGGGGTAGTTTTTGTGTTAGTGAGAGGTGTCACCTTCTCCACCTTACATATATTATCCTATTTCTCTTGGAGTGAATCTCAGAATTCATCAGTGAGCGAGCCTGCTTCTGTTGCCAACAGCACTCTATCAACCCTTCTGTTGCTTTTCAAATAATTTGGTCATAATCTTAAGTTTAGCCAAGCACTGTGGAAAAAATAGGCATGTAAAATGAGAGAAAAAGAAACTAAATGTAGTTAGTGAGAATGTGGACACAGATTTGTCAAAAGGATCTAAGGAGATGGGGTGAGTTCTGTGTGAAAGCAGCAGTGCACAACCTTCCAGCTTTAGCCTGGGAGCTGGGGCTGAGATGGATGCTTATCCTGTTAGGGGTTAGAGGTTGATTCTGTTCAAAACTCCTTATCTTTGTTGTGAGTGCTACAAGGACACAGCAATATATTTATCTTTCTACCAAACCTTTCTGGAACATTGCAAATGGCTGTCTCCTTGTCAAATATCAGAGCTAGAGTTAGAAACCAGAAACCCAAAGCTCAGTGAATTTCTGTATAAAGCTTGTCAAAAGTTGCCACCAAAGTGCAAGAAGGTCATTTAAACTTATATTGCTTTTCTTTTCTATGGTATGCATACTTAGCTGCTTTTAATTTATTTTACCCTCTTCCTTTTTTTTGCTGTTTTTTCACTCCCACACACGTTTTTATGGTTTGATAAAGAACAGGCTGTTCTTACTGGAAGTAGAAAAAATAGGCTTCTTTTACTGGAAAAGGGAGGTAAAAGGACTACACCTCCCTTCTCAAAAGGGAACCAAAAGAGTTCTAAAAAGGTTGAGTAGCAAGTCCCTATATTGGGGATGCTTGACCAAGATTTCAAAAAGAAAGAAAATGCAAATTTATTGAACTACTGATTAGTTTTAAAACCACAAGCCTGTGGAAAATAGCTGCTACTTGTTATCAAAATGTATGCTTGTTCATTTTAATGTGTCCTTTTGGGAAGAAGTTGCAATTCTTTATTTTTATACAAGTAAATATATGTATTTGTGAAGGAAAATTACCTGGATACCGTGGTATAGCTAGTTTCCTTAAAAACCCCTTTGGGCTAGTTTTAGCCAGAGGTTTCTGCAGGAACTAACCTGTCACCGATTGTGCAAATGATACATTGTGAGAGATGGTTTGAAGAAAATCAATTTGTGCAACAGACAAAACTGTATGTTCATAACAACAGGGAAAAGGGGTGAGTAGAAACAAAGAATTGAGACTTGATACAGCAGCAGGAAAACTTCACCATCTTGAATTTCAGAACATGAACGTGGCAAAATAATTCTGTGTAAATAAAAGCAAAGTAACAAATGCGAGGAAGAATCTTTCCTTTAACTGAGTGTGTGCAGTGGTGGGCTTGGAATGAAATATTGTCATTCAAGAAAGAGGTGGTGAATGATGTTTTCAGTCAGGACAAGAACTTGAAGGCCATATGAAATAATGTAGAAGGACTGAACAAAAATAACTTTGAAGGCAGTGTCAGCAATATAATTATGTGCTATGCAGAATGTTTTGAAGGCCAAAAATACAGATGGTTTGAAAAGGCCATGGAAGCAAGATCCATCAAGAGTTCTTCACGAGAAGATGGCAATGCAAACTGCTTGTGCTGGTTTTGGCTGGGGCAGAGTTTTCTTCAAAGTAGCTGTTATGGAGCTGTATTTTGGATCAGTGTTGATGATAAAGATGTTTTTGTTACTATTTTTGTTCCTATTCCACCAGTGAGCAGCCTGGGGGTGCACAAGGAGCTGGGAGGGGACACAGCCAGGACAGCTGACCCCAACTGAGCACAGGGATGTTCCAAACCACATGGCACCTTGCTCAGCACATACAGCTGGGGAAAAAGGAATGGAGGGATGTCAGGAGTCATGTTTGTTTTCCCAAGTGATCAGTTCATGTAATGGAGCCCTGCTCTCTTGGAGATGACTGAACATCTGCTGATGGAAGCAGCAAATGAATTCCTTCTTTTGCTTTGCTTATGTGCATGGCTTCTTCTTTGCAGGTCAAAGTGTCTTTATCTCACCTACAAATTTTCCTACTTTTACTCGTCTGATTCTCTCCCTATCCCATTGATGGAAGACTGAGTGAGAAGCTGTGTGGTACTTAGGCACCAATTAGGGTTAAAACCTGAGAATTCTGCTCTCAAGTTTTCCCTAACAAAGTTTGCTGGGAACATAAATTATACACCAGTAGGTATAAAATGACTTCTTCAAGCATGTGTTGGAGGTTTAGTACTTAACAAATACTCCAGTTTGTTACAAGTGACTGCTAGAAGGTTAAGAGCCTCTTTTGTTTGCTAAAAAAATAACCAAACTCAGCTTCTTTGTGCAGGGGGCATCTGGGAAAGGTTAAATACTCTGTGTTTTCACAAGCTGAAATGTAAAAGTTCTTTGGGAAGATCAGTGCAACAAAGGAAGGACAAACCTCAACATAGCTGATTAACCTGGAGCTTTGCTGTGGCAGCTCTGTGTGTACCTTTTCCATGCCATAAAACCAGGTTAGGGAAGGGCTGCTTTCAGTTTCAAATGGCACAGAGCTGCAGGCTTTTACCTTATTTCTGTGCAGAGAATGACAGTGGAATAAAGAACTTTCTCTGTAAGTCTAGAGTGGTTTTAAATTGTTGTTGTTCATCACCACTTATGTATGATATGATGTCAGCAACAAGAGTGGAAATAAGTTCAGAGCCCCAAGTCTCCACCTGCCATAAGACACAATACTGGAAATGAATGGTGTTTCTGGTATTTGGAGGTGTTATGAGCAAAGTCTTTGAGGTTTAACCCAAAAATGAGGGGAAACTTGGAAAAAGGTACCCCTTACTGAAGGTAGCAAAAGAGTGCTGCTAAAAAATGGCCAATAGGCTGTTAACAGAAGGATATGAGTAGGAGATCCTTTGAAGGCACTCCCAGAGTAGTAAGAAAATGGTTTTCTAGCTCAATATTCCTTTTCCTTGGAAGTGAACATTTTAACTAAACTCACTGAGGTCATGAAAGACACCATGGGTAAAGAGCCTCACAGTTAAATCAGATCTGAAGAGCTGAGGAAACTCATTTCAAGAGGAACTTTCCTGAGTCTCTGACATTTTGATGCTGAAAACTAACAGATATCTTTCTGGACAAAGAATTACATTAAAGTTTCAAAAATTCCAAGAAAGAGAGATAAAGTAAAACAACGGAGAGGTTATTTATAAATGATGAATATTCTTTCCAAGGAGTAAAAAGGATTCTACATTACTGTGGTAGCAATAATGGAAAATGGCTTTCTGACTGACAGATATTGTCAGCAGAAGAATAGGCAAGTGATTTACTGACTTTTTTCCTTTAGCTAAAAAACTTTCTCTTCTGTCAAATGTCAGTAGAAAATATCTTTTACAGTATGGTCAGTTAAAAAAAAATTGACTAACATGATGATGAAATAGAAGGGTTTCTTCCCTGCAAGTGGACTATTTCTCAAATGCAGGACAATGTTTTATTGTCATCTGTACTTTCCCCATCTCAGACTTTGTAGCCCAGAGTTCAAAGCTGTCTGAACCTCCTGAGCAGTGTGACATAAGGGTTTTCCAAGAACAAATTCCTGCTTGAATTGTAGTATCCTGTTTGATGGGCAAAGGTCTATCCTGGTTCTAAATATATTCTTTGATGCAGAAGTGACCATAGCTGACTAATTTTGGGTGAACAGTTGCAACACCTTTTTTGTTGGTGGAAATAAAAATGTACTTTTATTTTTAGTCTGAATACATTGTCCTGGCAGGGAAACTGCCTGAGAACATGGACTGGACATTCAGAGTCCTAGCTCTTTTTAATTGTGCAAGAAAGTTCCCATTTAGAATAATTCCTTCAGCCTCTATTCCTCATTCATTCCTTTAATGTCAGGATGATAATACCTGTGCCCTTCCTGCCTGTTCCTTTTGCAAGCAACATGAAAAATGTCATTCTGTGTAACCAGTTCTCTTCCATTCCCTACTGCTGACTGAGGATGGCTGACTCTTCCTTTTTAATTGGAAATTAGTGGTGAATACTGTCCTTGCTTTTCTGCCTGCACTGGGCCCAGGATGTACCTGAAGTGGGGGATCCAAGCCCTGTCCTTGATTGCTGTCAAATAACCAAAATACAGAAATGAGGCACTTGTAGGCTGTGTCAGCCCAGAGAGAAAGGTGTTCTTCATAGTCTGGTCTTGGGTCTAAGCAGGTCATTGTCAAATTCTGGTCAGGCTTAGGCTTTTGCTGCCTTACTGCTGCAAAGCACAGAAAGGACTCCTGCTGGCTTTGTGACTTCAGAGACAAGAGAGCTATTTAATTAGGGGGTAGATAATGGGCTTAAGAATTTGCATGTGGGAAATCAGGACTCTGGTCATAACAGCTACTCAGAATTTTCATAACAGAATATGTAGATTTTTTTTTTTTTGGTGGAAAAAACTTTCTTTGGAGATACCTGAAGACCACAAAGTTTTAATAATACAAGCTCTATCATAATGCCACTGCATTATAAAAGATACTGTGCTTTTCAACAACACAACCATTCTATGATGTGAGGAGTATAAATCTCTACTGGAAAAACGTTATTGCACAACTCTAATGAAATATTTCAAATAATTTTTGGAGGTATTTCAGAATCTTCTGCTATTCAATGATTTTACCTATGTGTTCTGAGATAGAGAGGAAAGGAAATCTTTGCCAAAACTAAACTTTTCTACTGGAAAGTTTATCTAACTCTTTATTTCCACATGTTTGACTAAGGCAGAAGTCATGATTCCCTGACCGAATCATCTCCTTCTGGTGGACAAAGTTCTAAATAATATCTTTCATTTAAATGGTTTTAAATTCCAGAGATGTCAAATCTCCTCCTGTCTAATATTTTCTGGATTTTTTTTTTAAGCTGTTTGACCCTTCTGTTGTCTCTTGTGCTTTTCCTTACTTAGGGAGAATGGGTTTTGCAAAGTCAATGGTCCATTGTGCTAACAGGTTGCTGACTTGCATTAAAATAAGCTTGAAATTTTTTCTTCATTTAAAAATCCTCAGAATCTTGCTGAGATTTTGATTACACTGAGCAACATCATCAACATTTGTGAAATTCCTTGAAGAGAGTAAAACCACAGAAGGAGGAGTTTTTTTTAAAATAACTGCCCTGTCTTAGTAAACCACCCTGCATTCATATACAGCCAGTGATGCTGCCAGCTAGAAACCCTAAAAGTAATTTATTCTGCTTCTCCTTTCCGAAAGACCATCTTGTGACACAATATAAGGTTACAGCTCTTCTGGCTGAATATATACCTGGAGAACTGGGAAGCTGATGACCAAAATTTCGTCCTGCTCATGAAATGACTTTTCACAATTGAAAAACAAAGTACAGAAAAAAATTGAAACCTCCTAAACAAGGCCATGAACTAAAAAAAAAAAAAAAAAAAAAATAAAAACCCCCCAAAAAAAGACAAAAAAAAAAAAAAAAAAAAAAAAAAAATACAAAACTGGTCGGGTCTCAGATAATACTCAAGATTATATTTTGTCAGGCTTAAACTGGAATGTTCAATAGCCATAAAATATAGCAGTATTTTTGCAAACAGGCAATGTTCTTGTTTTGAGTTTTAAATATTTTTCTTGCTACAGTTTAGGCTTTGTCTGTAATTAGAAAAGCTTAAATATTTGTTTTAGAGTTGATCTTTACTCTGCTCCAGCAATAAATTCTAATTTCTGCATTTGAGTAGTGTAGAATTAAATTTTCTAATTTCATACAGTTTGGGCTTCTGGAGAAACATTAGGATAAGATTTTAAAAGAAAAACCTGAACTCTGGTGACTGTGTGTCTTTTCCTGGATAGCTAATATTGCAATAAACTCTCTTAAATTTGTTTCCTTTGAATTTTTGCTCTTGCTTGAACTGAACACCCAACATCTGCTGTGACTGCAGACCCAGGCTGAAGCCTTTTAGCTGTTTGCAGTATGATTACTATCACCATCTGTGCATAAAGAAAGATGTAGGCAGGGTCTTAGTGAAAACTGACATTTGTCACTAAGAGATATGTGGTTGATTGCTAGGTGACAGCTGAATGTAAATTATTATTTGGCTTTTCTTTTTTTTTTCCTTGCATTGGAAATGGTGCAGGGATTATGAGAGAACCAACACATGCCTGTCAGAACTGTAACCACAGAATGGTTTAAGTCAGAAAGGACCTTAAAAAATTCATTAGGTCCAACCCCCCTGCCATGGGCAGGGACATCTTCCACTAGTCCAGGTTGCTGGAAGTCCTGTCCAGCCTGGCCTTGGACACTTCCAGGGATGTTCACAGCTTCTTTGGACAGCCTGTGCCAGTATCTACTCCTGCTGTGCCAGATGTGGGACAGATGTTGGTGTGGGGAAGGGGAATCCCATGCTGCAGCCACCCAGCTCAGCAGTTTGTGTTGTTTCACAGCTGGCCTGGTGGAGTGAGGTGTGCTGGGCACAGAGGGCTCATTGACAGCAGAAAAAGCTCCTCTCCCAGCAATATTTATAGAGGTGGTGACATCTCTGCTCAGTCTCCTGATTTCTGAGCATTGCCTGCTGTCCTTTCCCAGGCCTCTGCAGACATCTGGTTTCCAGCAAGCTGAAAGTTTAACTGGAAACGACTTCCTATAAGTTGGTGCCAGAAAAGTCAAGAAAACATTATTATATTTGATTTCTCTTATTTCATAAAATTAAGTTATGTTTATAAGAATTTTTTTTCAATTATAAAATGGAAACACTTTGTTCTCAGTGGACACAGTTGGGTAAAAGGTGGCCGATGCTTGGGGAAAGTAAAAGCTTACAAATTAGTAGTAAATAGTCAGAAAAATGAAAACAACTCCTTATCAGGTTTTCTACTTTGCTGAACAATAAATAACCTCATAGTGTGAAGTATAATTTCCCCCTCCTCTTTTCATTGTGCCTTTGAGCTAAAGAATGTACTCATATTATGCACCCAATTACACCACAGCTGACTTAGGTGGCATTTTTCTGGGTAAACAAAGCCAATGAATGCATGGTATATACTTAAAAGCTATTCTCAGGAGTAGGACAGTCTCTCCTCCTCCTCCACACTCCACTGCATCAATGGATATGGTCACACTGTGGTAATTACGTTTTTTTCTTACATTTATTTATAAAAAAATAAAAGACAAGCAGAGGGGCCCTCCTGCTCTGTTGCCTAGGTGATTCCATAGGCTACCAAGCAGCCTCTGTGGGATCTGCAATTATGCAGTAAAGCCAAACCATGAGGTAAAGAGCCCCACAGTGGCCTCAGTTCCAGGAATGTCCCTAACCACACTGTGGGCTCAATTTTTCCCTCTACCACTGCCTAGTGCTGGGAGTGAAGCAACTGTTACTTATTTCTGTAACTAAACAGCAGAGAATAAAGTGGTAATTGCCAAGCCCAGGTGATGCTAAAAAAAGTGTGAATGCTGCCCAAGCTGACCCTGGAGGACAGAGGAGCTGTGGTCTCTTGCCCTGACAGAGAAACTATTTCACTGGTGTGTGATGAAGATGCACTTCTGTGTGTGTATGTGTTTTGAAACTGATTTATCATTTCTTTCTGCCCTTCTGGTAAATTACTCTGGCAGCCCACAGTGCCTGCCAAACTTTCCAAGAGAGGTGGTGAGGGAAACTGCTGGAGGTGGATGAGGCCAAGTCTATGGGGGAGAAGGACTATAACAAAGGCAAACCTGGTCTGTTTGGAATCCTGCTCATGGAGCCATGGAAGTGCTTCTACATGCCTGGATCTGCCCTCTGAGGTGGCCTCAGCCACTGGGAAGGGAACTGCTGGCCTGTCCCTGGCTGTGCTGGGGGAGGCTGTAGAGATGACTGTCGAGCATCTCTCCCCAGAAGGCAAGAGGGGTGAACTGCAGAAGGACAGTGCTGGCTTTCTGTCTAGGGAGGGGGGGGATATCAAGTGAACATCACTCTGTAACCACAGGAGCAATTGTCTGCACCTTCCTAGCCACTGTTTTCGTTATTCTTTACAGTCCTCTCTGCTGGATGTTTTACTCCTTATCTCTACTGATAATTTATTTCAACATTTGATGTACTGCTTGTTATTACTAGTCCTTATCACCAGCACACATTTTCATCTGCCAACAGATCTGTGCTCTGTTTGTGATGCTGCTTTGGAAGTGAGACCCAGGGATGCTGAACTTTGACCAGGGAGAGGGATTATGACCTCCTGGACCATCATACTTCCTCTGGGAGGAGTTGACTGTGTTCATCCAGCTCCCTTTTGGGTTGTGTTGTACTGCCGTGAGCAAAGGGGGTGGAAATCATTAGATGTGATAAGGAATAACTTTGCTTATGTTGTAGCTCTAATGTATCAAAACCATTTTCAACCCCCCAGAGGCAGCTGGGAAAGATGATCAGATGCTAACAAGCTGGTGAATCAACAAGAATAAGAGCTAATTAAGTTGTAGCTGTTATGCTAATATATGCTACAATCTAAACAGCTGAGAAATTGCTTTCTCTCACAGCTCAGAAAGAGCTAGAGCACTGTCCTGTTAGACAGGGTAACAGGGGATATGGACAAAGCCCAGACTTACCAGTATTTGCTATTTTGTCTAAGAGCATTGCAGAATGGAGATTAGATGGTAAAAAGTATCAAAGGATATCCTTCACCCTTCACAACCAGAACTTGTTGGCTATCTAATTATTCAGGTATTGGTCTACTAACTTATTCCCCCATGGGAACAACAGTCAGCAATATAAATCTGTTTTGTTGCTGTATTGCAGTAAATTCTGGAATTTCATTGCAGAGATGCATATGAACAATCTCCCTTTTAGTAAAACCAAAATGAAAACCAAAAATCCATATCCAATAATAATAATAATAAAAAGCCTCCCCCATTCGAAACAACCCAGATTCACAGAACACCACCACAAAACTACCAAAAAAACCCTAAATGCCCAAACCTAATAGCACTACAGATCTGAAGGTAAACCATCTGTGAGTAACTTAGACCTTACCTTGCGAATGCATGCATTCAATGGATCTCTAGTAATCAAAAAGAATCCTTATCAAACTGACTTTCCTAAGAGGGAGAGCAGGTGAATTTTGGCCTGTTGCTTTCCCAGAGGAGGTGCACCCCTGAGGACGTGGAACTTCTCTTGGACCAGAGCTGTTCTGCAGGGCTTGAGCAGGAGCTGGGAGGTGCAAACAGCCACTGAACCCACAGCTCCTGGGGGGATCAGGTTCTGTTTTCCTGCCATAGGTGCAGAATTTTGGAGATCTCTGCCTCGTGGTAATGTGAGGAGCTAAAAAAGCAGTCTTAGCTCCTTCAGGTCATCATCTATTTGCCTTGCACAGTAATAGCAGCCTATGATGTGTTCAGACCTAAATGTGTGAATGTGGGATGTGAGTACAGCTGGACTGAAAAAAATAATGATTGTTGGTTGTTCATGTTATCTTTTTCTATCCTGGAAACCATCAGTGGGAGTCTAATTACTTGTTTAGAAGATTGCAGGAGACAATTGCTGAAGCAATCAGCAAATATGATTATAATGTCTCAGTTCAGTAGACTTTCTATCTTAAGTAGATTTGGAAATGAAACATCTCCGAAAAAGTAGCAGAGGAGGAAGAGAGCATTTTTCCTAAACCAAAAATTGTCAGTTATTTCACTGTTAGTTATTCAGTATTTCACTCAAATTGTACTTTTAATGTTGTATTTATATTTTGTTTTGCAGCTGTAGTTAAATAGGTCTTGAGTGAAAGAAAAAGAGAAATGAAATGCATGTGTCTTGCTTGAAGGGAGAATTCTTGGATGTAAATAATGAATGAGAGAGATTTCAACAGAAAAATAAAGGGTTTTGGAGGCTTCAGAATTGGTTCCCTTTCATATCATTAATAAAAAATGAACTATTGCAACAGCCAAAGTGCTTTGCATAGTCACAGGACAATTTAGTAAGTGAAGTTTTACTTTAGCCAAGTGAGAGTTTGGTTTATCTTTTTGTTAATTTTTTTTTTTTTTAGTTGGTTGGGTTTTTTACTAGATCATGGGCTACTTGTGGCCTGGGTTAGTTTTTAAGGTGAGCAAGTGCTGCTGGGCTTGTACACAAAAATCACAGTTAGAATTGCAGCCAGGATGAAATGGAAGAAGAGTTTTGCTCCCCCCTCTCTCACCTCAGCCCACAGGGCATGGAAGGCAACAGAGAGGCTGGTTTGCTGACCTCTCCCAAGTAAAGGAGAGAAGATCTAAATAGTTCTCAGTCAAATTTGAAATGATTGCTGGACAGGTGATAACTTTCTTTTGGGAAGGTGTTTTTGCTTTATCTTAAAGACCCCTAGAGGGAGTCTTGCCTTTGTTGTTAGGTGGCATATTTGATTATTTTCTTGAAGAAGCTGGACAGTTGCTGTCAGCTCTGTATGGCTGAAACTCAGCAAAAAAAGGTCTTGAATAGTCAAACCTACATCACAAAGCACAGTTTCCAGGTGGCAGGAGGTTTTAACCTGTTCTGTGCTATCAGATCAGTGCAAAGCAGGTGGAGTAATTGCCCAGCAAAGCAGTTCATCATATTTATGCTTTAGTATAATAATCCTACAAGTGAGTGCAAAAATGCAGATGGTAAATTAGGTCAATTAACAGGAGCTTTGTGTATCTCTTAAACAAGAGACTTTAAAGGCAGTAAAACACTTCAATGAACTAAATAATACACAAAAATCTACTTATGAGCTTTTAAGCATGATGCCTTTCCAGTAGAGTACTCAGCTTGTGTTAAAATGCAAATTTTGACTCACCACTTGGGAGAGCAGTGAACACCAGAGGAAATACTAGAGGCAACTAAATGTATCCAGTTCATTAAAATACATAATCTTCTAATAAAAAGTAGCATTATCTCAGGAGGGTTGTATACTTTAGCTTACTTCTCTGTGAGGCAAGACTTGCCAAGACCTTCTTGTGATACAAGGGAAATTGGAGGAACACTTGCAGATCTTATTCAAGCCTAGACCTTTTAGGACTTATAATTTTCATGCAGTATCTCACTCTTATTGCAGTAAGTATCCTAGCGGGTGATTTTTAGAAATTGTTTTTCTAACCAGGAAAATAAAAGTGATTTTGTTTCTTATTGTTTCTGTCAAAAATAGACTTTGGAGACAGTAGCTCTCTCAATCTTAAAAAAGCAAAAACTTTAATACCGAAAATTAAATCTACAAAGAACAAGTTTTCCCCAGAGAAAATGCTGATGTGTTTAGCAATACACACGTAGGCATGCACACAAATATTTAGAGAAAACTGTACTTTTCATAAAAAGAGGTAAAATATATCTTTAGGATTTTATTTTCAAAACATGAAAATTTTAGGTTTTCAGTTAAAAAAACCCTCTTAAATAAAAACCATACAATTTAGGCTGGCAACTTAAAAGTCAATACCTCAAATTCTCTAATAAAGACAGTGGAAAATGTCAGGTGGTCATACCATCTGTTGATGAGCCTGAATGTGTATTGTGGGGCTTCCTCAATGGAGAGGTAACTGGTATTCTGTTACTGAATCCTGTTAATGTAGTTTAATGAAATGCAGCAGTATTACCCTCTTCTATGCTTATACAAAGGGCCTTACAAATGTATTTCATCCTGAAATTAAGTAATTTTTCACATCTTGTGTTGGCATATTCATAATGTCCTTTACAGGGACCTTAGTTCATTTTGCACTCATCAGACTAAAGAAAAAGAAAAAAAAAATTAAATCTGTCTTTCCTGTGAAATTTGCCCCAAAACAATGACACTAAATGGTTTGACAAGGCAGCCATGCACATCTTTCTGTGTATTAGTATATTGGCTTTTCTTTATATTGCAGCTGCTAGAGGATAAAATCAGTTCTTAGTGTTGATTTCTGAAACATCTAAAAGGCTACAATAAAACATAAAAGGAGAGAGATTGACGTAGCAATATCCCTTGATGTGCTTGTTCCTCATCCAATCCCTGTAAGTAATTACCTGTCTGGAGTTGTACAAGCACTTCAGTTTGGCTAGAGACAGCTATTGATTTAGAAATCAGATGTGCTTGGACTTGGTTAAAAAAAATAAAAAAAACAACAACTTTTTAAATTAATTTTTTTCCTCAGCCTGCTGTGGCCATGAATAAGCATCATTCATTTTATGCAATTTCCATTTGAAACATTTTTGTACTGGGAATTTGTTTACCACTTGTGGCCTGCTAGTCTGAAAATTAGTTTTCTAACCATGCCTTCTAACCAAGCATTTGAAATGCTTCATTAAATTTTATAGGGCTTTTTTTAATCCATTGTTTATGGAAATGTTATCTGTCTGTCTCTATACAGGGTAACATGATGTATTTTAGAAGATACAAAAACCTGGATTTTCATGATCTTAGAGTGTTTATTTTGATGATTTAGTTTATTTTTTAGAAGGCTGAGCTGCTGTAAGAGCCACAAAATTAATACTTGAAGAGTTCTGGCCATGGGAAAATTCAATCAAGAAGTAAATATTCTTCTACCTTTTCTCTCCCAGGAATTACCCTTAGAACTGATTAAGCAAAAACCTGAGCCTGAGAAGTTGAAAATGTTTCCTGTAGAAAACACATGTTGAGTGCAATTTTTAGATAAAAAGTCATGGATCAAAGTAAAATGTGATTCATAGGAGTTAGCAGGAGAGGTGAAAAACTGCTGTGAAATCAAGTAAAGTTTGGAAAGTAAATGTGCACATTCCAAGCTACACATGCCCTTATTGAATCCCTAAGATTCTCTTGAGAATCTCAGAGAGATTTAATCCTCGTAGGAATAGGGAAGTCACAGCCTGAGCACAAAAGGATGCTTAAAAAAATGTCTGAACAGTTTAATGGCTCTTGTGGTTTAAAAGTAGGAAATGTGGGCTATGTGATGGTGATTTCTACTGTCAGCTGTGGCTCATTACTGCCAGGAACCAGGTGGTAAAGCTGGTGCTGCTCATTTGAACCCATCTATATGCACTGGTGTGTTATCCACACGTGGCCTGGATTTTCCAGAAAATGCCTTTTCTTGAGTAAGTGAGCACTGATGGAAGCTCCTTGTAAGCAACCTTTTCTCCAGGAGCTTTGCATGCTTCTGTGCAGGGGGAGTTTTATGGGAGCCTGCAAGACAAACTCCTCAGTGATTGCACAAATGAAGGCAATTTAGGGGCTGGACAAGAGATGTGTAGGAGTGCAGATGGAGCGCTTCTGCACCTCTCTGACCTAAGCAACTCTAATGGGATTTTTTTCTTCCTTCCCCAGTTATTGGTTAAGTCTCTTCAGACCTCATTTCTTCCTCAGAAATATGTATGAAAACTATTATTTTTCAAATATACCTCTGGAAATAAACTTTACTCCATTGTTGTGGGGCTTAAGCTCAGCTGGGAATTAACCAGGCAGCTGCTTGCTATAGCCCCCTATCCACCCTTACCCCAGTGGAATGGGGAAGAGAATCAAAAGTAAAACTTGTAGGTTGGGATAAGAATGGTTTAATTTTGGGGGAAAAAATATAATAATGATGTTAATAATAAGTGAAAGAAAAAAAACCAAAACCAAACCAAGTGGTGCACAACATGATTGCTCACCATCTGCTGACTGATGCTGACCCCTGATTGCTCCCCCTTCCCCATTTCCCTGTTTATGTATTTACTGGACATGGTGTTTTATGGCATGAATATCTGAATATCCCTTGAGCCAGTTCAGGTCACCTCTTCTATCAATGCTCCCTCCCATTTTTTTTTTTTTTAATCTCCAGCTACTGGCAAAACATGAGATACACAAAAAGTCCTTGACTTAGGATAAATATGACTTAGCAAAACCCAAAACATCAGTGTATTATCAACACCATTCTCATTCCATGTCCAAAACATAGCACTGTACCAGCCACTGAGAAGAAACTAACTCTACATCAGCTGAAACCAAGGCACCCATTCAGCAGACCTGGAAATTTGTGCTGCTGGAGATGATTGAAAAGCTGGATATTCTCTTGCAACGTGTGCTTATTGAAGCCTCTTCTAATATTAAGAGATTCATAAATGTATCAAGAGAGGTTACACTGAAGTAAAAATTATTGGAATTGTAGTTTCAAGGTTTCTGTCTAGAAAAGATCAACTATTGACATATGCTATTAAATTTAAAGAAAGGAAATGAAAAAATGAAAATGCCTGAAAAGCTTCCAGAGGGTGAACAAAGACAGGGCAGTGGAAGTTTGAAGGGAAATCTCATGCAGGGAACAAGGCAGGTGGAAGGGGATCAGATGTGCTCCCTTGTACTCAGGAGGCAGAGCAGCAGCACCTGATATCAAATCCTTTGGGGCAGGGTGAGGGAAGAGAGAGCTCCTTTGTTTCCCAAGCACTGGCTGCATCTGGATGAGAATTTGGCACTGCTCAGATGTCTGTGCTGCTGCAATCTGGAAAGCATGAATTGACCATAGCTCTGCCTCTGTGACTCAACCACAGCACTCCCTTCTGCTTTCTGGGCTGTCTAGCAGGTATAATGAGACCTTTTGGGATAGAGTTTCTGGCTCTGATGTTTCCAACACTGCTCCCATCACTCTCTGGAGTTTGGAGATTGCTTACATTGAATCTGGAATTTCTGGGCATTTATTCCTTTAGCAATTGTGGCACCTGCAACCTAAAATTCTGCTGCAGACATAAAAACAGCAGAAGTAAAAAACTCAACTTCTGGAGAGGTTTCCCATCTCCTATTTTCTCCAGACTGAAATGAAAAGGTTGTATGAGACAGGTAAATGTCAATGAACTCTGTTTGGGTTGTTTTTGGTGCTTCATCTAAATTATCTATTGCTATCATACAAAGCAAAAGTTTTCAGTGTAGGCGTATCAGGTTCATTATATCAACCACAAAAGAGACAGGATTTATTATTTTCAATAAACTCTGGTAAGAAATGCAATGATCTTTAGCTGTGCAAAAGTTAAAGGGGGGAAAAAAGGTGTCTGCTCCTGTATTTTTTTCTGATTCCACTTCTGTATTTATTTAAACTATGCTTATTACTGCTGAGAAGTGAGTTGGCTGACCACATAGTCATATGTTTTTTATTGGTTTTGTGGGTGTCACAGAAAGCCTGTGTGCTTATTGCTTATATTCTGCTTGTGTTCTGTATTGTATTGTATTCTGCTGTACTCAGGAGCATAAAATGCTGTTATAGAGAATCAGCCTTAAGTCAAGCTGGTAGGTACAAGGCCATCCAGCTTGATTTGCTATTTACTTATGAGAGGATCCTAAGCAATGAGTAAAACTCTAAGGGCTTGTGGGTGAAACCCTCAAATTCAGATCCTTGAATTTTTCAGAACTCTTACTCTGCCATTTTGGTGCTTCTGTGAAAGTGTGTGCCACACACTGTAGTAGCCCTGCAGAGTCCCCTTTGTTACCTGCAGTCCTTTTCCTGGTGGTGGCTTCAGGATTCATGAAGAAGCAAGAGATTGATAATCATATTCCTAGCTAGTCTTTCAATATCAGAAAGTCCTAGAGGGCATGGCTTAGTGTGGGCATTCACACACTTAAAAATGTGTTGATGTTGTGGGTCCTTGTACATGAAATATTATGTGAACCTCATAAATTAACAGGGAGGAAAGGAATTTTATATTCTGACTTCACAGGAAAAAAAAATAAAGTGGAAAAGTGCATCTTTTTTATCTACTTGAGCCAATGACCTTGAGTGCAGGAGTTCAACATGATTTCAAGATTCAAGATGCATTGAATATCTAAAAGCTCACAGCTACTGCTGTACCTCCTCTGTCAGAGCACAAGATTAGAAAACTGGTTACCATGATGATTCCAGCTGTGAAAATTGTCCAGCATGGCTTCTTGTTTCTCTTGTTGATAAGAATTTTTGAATCTTGAACTTCTGCAAGGATCTGCTTTACCAGCTCCAATATTACTTTATCTTGCCAAAATTGGTGTTCCCAGGACACTTTCTTTTTCTTTCTTGATTGTTAAAATGTTATTTGAAAGAGAAAAGGTGAGAGGGTTACAGGAGCTAGAAATTGGAGCAATAAATACCTAGGAAAATTATTCTCTAGGAACAGACAAAATTTCTATGCCAAGGGAGAGAAAGTGGGAGCAATGTTTACAAACTGTGTACAAGGCTGGAAGGAATTGTGAGAAGGCAAGAACAAAGTTTACCAACACACTTCAGCTCACAGCAGGTAAGAAAGAGTGAGCTGGCCTGGCAAGCAGCTATAGTGACTGCATTTGCCATTTGTCAGAAATAAAACTACTAGCAAATAATGTGATTTTAAACCAAATGACTGTTCTGCAGCAGCACTATGGGCTTTAATTTTTAATATTTTCCCCTGGGTTGTCTGTTATTAAAAACAACAACAAACAACAACATCTGTATATACTTGTTCTCTTTTAAAAGACTGCTGGGATGACTTGACATCAATTTGCTGTGGTGGAAAAGTAGGAGAAATGAATTACTGGTAGTAGATGACTGTCTGCCATCTGGAGAGATTTTGTGGCTGATAAAATGTGTGATTTGGGCACAGATGTGTGTTTGATGCTGTTCCAGTGCAATGGCTCTCAGAGCTGTGAAGAGACAGCCCTTGGGTCAAGGGAGTCCCATCAGCTGTGGAAGGAGGAGCAGGTTCCAATGCCTCACCTTGTGGGCAGAGGCTAGGCTTTGGAAAGGTCTTTGATGTTATTAGACTATATAGTCAGATCCCCAGAAATTTGGAATTACTTCCTGCTCCAGAGAACAGTGTAAATCTTACATCCTTTCCATGGCCCTTGTCCCTCCTGGTGCTGCCCAGAACCAAGCTCTCAGCAGCACATTGTTGTTTCCACAATTCTCAGGTTCTCTCTCAGTCCTTGGCTTCTGAGTTCTGCCCAGTCTGTTTGGGGAAGTCTCTGGCTTCTCACTCAGCTCATTTTTCTTGCCAGGTATCTCCTTCCTCGAGGATATTGCTGTAGTAACAGAGGGACTACATCTAAGCTGGTTTCACTGGAATATGTTTAAGTTTGATTTTAATTTTGATAGATTTTTTCCACCTTCCAGCAGACTCTCTCCTTGGAGTGCAGGGCTTTCACCATATCAAAGGCTCCTTTTGCTCCCAATATATAAACCCCATCCTCCTCTAAATGATAGTTACCATCCTTTTGTTTTTAGAAAGGTAGTGTTGTATTGCATTTTATTTATCCTGCCATATCTACATTCAGCCAACTTGTTCCTTCCAGTTATGTCTGACAAAGCACAGCAACAGCAAAAGTACCCAGAGCCCTTTTCTCTCATTTTTGTCTCTGTAAAGATTTTTCTTTAATGTTTTTGTGAAGTATCTCATCTCTCCATAGAAGGGGAAAGGTTTCAGCAGTCACAGGTGAGACATGGAACTGTTTAAAGTAGCTTGGTCAAGAAGAGGATTTATAAAACTGTCAAGATGTGTATATGCCTTTGCAAGCCCTAAACAGCCTTTATTTCAAACCAGAAAAATTCAGTGTACACAAATAATGCACTAGACTAGGTTTGTTGACAATTTGCCTGCACACCAGCCTTCACTCTTTTGCACAAAGTGCATTTTGTTTTCAAAATCTGGAGAGGGTATATTTTAAATCATTTGTCTTAGCTCATGTACATTTTGACTCCTATAAGGCTGTTTATCTGGCTAGTGAGTTACTGTTGAATATTCAACACAAAGTCAGTCTAGTAAGTCCCACCACTATTGTGAACCGGACAAGGAGAACAGTGTTACGCAAATATTCTGTTGCTGAAGAAAACATTTCTAACAGATTGAATGTAGACAGATGATGTATTCCTTTCAAGTAGCAATGGAAATTTGTTTTCCTTAGTCTGAGGAGAAAGAAAAAACAGTATTAAGGAGCTAAAAGTTAGGCCCATTTCCTCTCTAGCACAGGATAACATTATTGTTAACGCGTCTTTTACTTTCAGCTGCTCCTCGTGGGTTTTTGTGATTCTAAATATATGCATGTGTGCACACACAATCCTTTAGCTTTACCTGGAGAAGGAAAAAGAAGTGTTTCTCTGCGGTGTCAGAGCCAATATTCTCAGCTCTTAATCAAACAGGGGCTGGTTTTATCCTTCCTCGGCACGTGCAGCTTGATTTCCTTTGGAACTTGGTATTTCTTGTTCTGAAAGGATTAAGAGAAGCAAAATATGACATTTTGAAACCACATGCATTCAAACTTATAAACTCTTCTAATAGAATTTTTCAAATAAATGGTTCACCTGAACAAGAGGTAACTGAGTGTGGTTTGCCCATAGTGGCTGGGCAAAGTTTCATTTCATAGCTTTCAAATCCTTTGTTTCTTCAAAACTGAGATAAAAATCTCGTTTTCTTATGTTTCTGTGTTTTTTTCACTTACCCTAAAAGACATGACACTTGTTTAGTGAGGTATCCACCCTTTTCATAAAACACACATTTGTTGAAGCAGAAAATGGTTTGCTTTGTGATTAAATACCTTTAGAGATTTTCTCTGCTTATAATTTTAATCAAGTCCCTGACACAGGGAACTTTTGGTTCTATGCTAAAGAGAGCTTCTTACAGCTCAGTGGATAGTATAGTGAACACTGCATCTCTCTTAAATGTATTATGCTAATAGAAAATGCCACAGAATCCTTGAGAAGTGCTAGACACAGAGGTTCATCTAGAGATATTAGTAATTGTCAACACAGAATCTCTGCTGTACATTAAAGGAAAATAGCATTATAGAAAATAAGCAAAGTTCAGAGAAAAAGCCCCTCAGCCCTCTAGACTCCTCATGTCATTACTGACTCCTGTCCTTTTTGTAATTTCTGAAATAACCTCTCTGTCAGGTATTGTTTCAGCCTTCATCCAGGTTTCCTGGCTGTGATATTTATTTCTGCAGGGGTAATGCTTCATCATTTCAATTTTCCATCAGTGGAGAGCTGTGCTCCTGGGTTCTGTTTCCTAAAAGCTCTGCTTATTCAGCTTTCACAGCAGGTATGTACAATTATCAGTTCCAGGACAAGATAGATTGATTTTCAAAAATGTGCTTTTAAGGCTTGAGTAGTGAGAAATCAGAGTTGTTTGGGTTTAGTCTGTGATTCTGATACCTGACAGTAGGCTTTGCCAGATGTAATTGATTTAGCTGGCAGAAACCCCTCACCTTAAGAGGCTTGTGTCATCTTCTGATTCATAGAACCATCAAGGTTGGCAGAGCCCTTTAAGATCATCCAGTCCAACCATGGTTGCAGAATTCTTGTTTAGAAGTTCCTTCTGCAAAAATGTTACATTTATCTTTCTTGGTCTTTCCTGTGTCAGAAACAGACTTAGAAGATTTTTGAGGGAGACAGGTGAAACTAGAAGTACTTCAAAAAAGTAACAGGCAAAGTTTGTTTCTGGAACTCTGTCTGTCCTTCCCCTGCCTTCTGTGAGAGACAAGGATCTCCAGTTTGCCTAGGGCTAAAGTTGTCTGTGGCTAACCATGTGACAGAAGGCATCAATCTGTGTAGGGTTAAAAATTTGTGATATTTTTTAGTTAATCGAAGTTTTTTACCTACACATCTCAGCTTTGACAACCTGAGGCAATCTCAGCACTTCCTGAATATAGGAAATGGTGAAACCCACCAAAAGCAGTCCAGATCACAAAATTCCAGTATTTCCTATAACTTCCAGGGGTCTCACTGTTTAAATTACTGCTTAGAAGATCGGAGAAAGTCTAAATTATCTTATTGCTTATAGTCCTGGCTCTTTCCTCATCAATTACCCAGCATCCCAAGTGGCTGATGTTGAGAAATTATGTAGGTGAACTCAAGATTTGAGTGTTCATAAAGAAAAATGTCCCTAATCCAGTCAGTCATGATATAAATATTTCCCCTGGTGTCAGAAGAAAAGGCTGAGGGGTTATTCATGGCCCTGGTTACCATTTCTGCCAAGGCTGCCTGTAGAGTACAACAGGTGTGCCTGGCAGGTTCCGCCTTTCAGAGTGGAAAGGACCAATTATGTCAGGGGGAAAGTGGTGGGAGTGAACCAAAGCTGCTCTCTCGTGTCTCTGGCAGCTGCTGTGATAATCCTACAGAAATCCTTCCCCCTATGTGGCAGAGCCATGCCTCTGGCTGCAGTGCAGAGTGAGGCTGATGGATTCAGAGCTCTTCTGAGAGAAGCAGAGGTTCTAATGACTGATGGCTGCCTGCCCCATGAACAATTTGTAGTGGTAATTTTTTCGTTCCTGCCCTATTTTATCTCCTTTTTCTGGAAGAAAAACAATTGAGGAGACGTGTTAAGGTCCATCCAGAGCTCCTGTTTTCTCCAGTTGCCTTAGAATCAGATTCAAGGGGGCAGCTGAAACAGTCACGTGTAAAAACAGACATAGAAATGATCTTCCTTTCAGTACCTGGGTTTGCACTTTTTACTGTGGCTAAATTTACTCCTGTTTTGTGTTTTATTTTCAATACTTGTATGATAGATTCATCAGGAGTAAAACTTACCACACTTGTTCTCTCACAGCACCTTCTAAGACATTTCTAAAGATATGTGTGTTTATGCCTCATTCCAGGCTGAAAAAACCCCCAACAACACAATACAAACACATAAAAAGGAGAAAAAGCATAAAGTACATTTTAGCCAGTTGGCATGACATTTAGACCCCAAAGATGGTGAAGAGCAGCAGAACTTGCAACCCACACAAAAAATGCAGAAAAAAACTTAGTTATGTTATTATTTGTATTGTTTTGATTTTTTAAGTGGTATTTATGTAAAAATGATTCAGCTTCTCGCAGCTAGACCTGGATGACATTTGCCCAAAGAACAATAACTTTGTCACAAATTTAAAAAGGAGGGGAGGGGTACTGGGCAAACAGCATCGTAAGAACTAAAAATACCTGGGAAACTGACTCATCTTGCAAGAACTTAAGACAATATATGAATAAATGGTGATGATTCCTCAAATATTAAACAATATCCTCTCATGCTAAAATTTCCTTCTTTTGTTAGTACTGATATGTTTTGGTTTGTGATGTTTGGAAATTGAGATTTTGGGAGCTGGTTTCAAAATTATATTTTCTTCCACACTCCTTTGTAAGTGCACCCTCTATGAACAAAAATCTGAAATGAGCTGACATAAAATATTACTTCTGATTTTTAGCTATATCTCTCTATGGAAGTAAAAAAGCCTATTTGACTTGAATTTATAATGACAATCAGAGAAACTGAAGGTTAGGAAAATCTCTTTATTTAAACAAAAAAATATCCTTAAAACTTGAATTCTGAGCTTCCAAATGTCAGTCAAATATTTAAACATTGAACCATTTTTCTATATGATCAACAAAATACTGGAAAAATCTTAAAAAACTGATATCACTTAGAACCTCACTCCATTTGTTTTAGGGTGACATTTTGTATTTTAAAGGATTGCATTGGATAATCTTGGGTTTAGCTAAAAATTAGCTCAAGTTCTTATTTATCTGAAATCCTAGTCCCTGTAGGAAAAGGAATTAGTATCAATGAACACACCCCCAGATACTTTTCCTGTCAAGGTCTGCAGACCATATAAGTATTTGACATTTGAAGGTACTTGCTGGGATTTTCTAAGAAAATCCCATCTTTAGACCCAGTAACACCCTGAAAATCTATCTGGAGGTCTCCTGTGGGATCATGCTGGAAAATATAACTGCATAAGCATTTTTTTTAAATTTAATTTTATTTTCTGTGTCTGCTTCTCTTACTGAAGGATTTTCTGTGCCATTTGGCTGCATGATGCATACATTCATGAGTATTTCTCCTTCCAAAGCTCAATTTACTCAAACCCTTTAACATGACAGTCACTGGATTTGCCTCTACATTTTTCCTTTCCTATCTTATTCCAGCCTATGTGGATAAGATGCTTGATTTTTGTTTATCTGGAATTGAGTAATTTTCCTGAGGCAGATAAGGAGAGGAAGTCAGTGAAGAAATTGTTTGCAGATACACAGGACTTAAGCATTCAAAACAGGTTATCAGCCTGAGCTGTTCCCAACTGTTTGGTGTCCAGCTCAAGGGACGTAAAGGAGGAGCTGAATCCATGCATCTGAGCTGTTCCAAGTGCTGTTTCTCACTTTGTTTACTAAACCTTGGTAAGATCTGAAAGTGCCAGCAGACAGGAGAGACACTTCTCATCAAGTGTCTATTATTTTGTGCTCTCTGCACACCTCTCCCTAATAGACCTCAAGAGCTCTACTGCCGTAGAATGAAAATCACATCATTATATTGCTAACACCCTTCCTTTACCTGTGATGAGCTTTTGAGTCTTGCATCATGAACTCTTGCAATTCTTGTACTTTTCCTCTAAAGGCCTTCTCGTAGGATGTTGTTGGTAGCATATGGGAGGTTCTTTTGACCCTCATGATCTAAATGTCTGTTTATTTGCATAATAGATGCATAATCTGTAAGAAGATTTCTAAGTAGGATGGCATTTCAAGTAGTGATGTGGGAGCAGATGCCTTGCAAGAAGCTAACAGAGGATGACTAATTAAAAGTTAAGGAATAATGGTGCAGAGAGGCGTCAGGAAACCAAGGGATTTGTTTTCAACCTGCAATTAAATGCAGAGAACAACTTGAAAAGAATTTCCTAAAGCACCAAAATTGTGCTATTTTGTACAGAAATGTTTCAAGAGTAAAACAAATAATTTTGCATGTGGAATGAGAATGGAGCAGATGCTATGCCAGATTTCAGAGCCATCCAGTGTGGCTTCCCTTTATGTCCAGGAATCCAGAGAAAATAAGGGAGTCTGAAGGAGATGCACAAAACATGGGATTCGTTACCTACAAAAAAAAGATTTTCAATTAACCAAACAATTGTGACTGAAACACTACAACATGACGTTAAAATCTGAGACTTTGTAGATACCATACAGAGACATTCACATCCAGGGAGGCAGATTTTGTGTGTTTGTTGATCCTGCACTAACAGGCTGGCAGAAGGACAGGTCTGTATAACAAGGATTCAATGCCAGATGGAAATACCTATGGGGCTTCTGTATCTAAGCTGCTGAATGTGCAGCATGAAAACAGACTTCAGCCATATGCATTTCCATTAAATCTCTTTTCTTCCCTGTTGTTTCCAGTGGTGAAATGTCAGCTAATAAAAGAAATCTTGTTGTCAGTCAGTAAGTGTTGTAAGAGGAGTATTTTTTCTATTTGCTTGACATAGTCTAGTATATCTTCTTTACTGCATGTCTGTTTTTATATTCTTGGTAGTTGATCAATCCAGAAGAAAAAACCCAACAATGAAAAGTAACTATATCTGCTGAGAAGAAAAAAATAATTAAAATAATTAAGACATCTTAGAAATAATTTTTTCTGGAACAGCAGGCATCACTGTAGAAAAATTCAGTAATAATCTGTAAAACTAAGCACATTAGTTCCTTGTGTACCAAAGCATATTAGCTTTGTATATTAGCACTAGGGCGCAAAAGTGAAGTAAAAAATTTGCACTGCCTCAGGCAAAATCAAATTGTTGCATCTTCTGTGTGCTCTGTTCTGTTAACTTTCTTAAGCACTAAATGTCTTTTTATTGATTTCACTGCACTTTGTGTCAGGTCTTGAAAGTGATTTGAGGTTTTTGAAACTACCTCAAGGATTTCTTTGAGATGTTAAATAATCAAATCTATTATTCAGTTTTGACAGTCTCAGTGTCCTCCCCCCCCCCAGATGCCTTCCTGTCATTTCCTTCTTATCTATTCATTAATCTTCTATTATTTTGTGCTTATGTGTGTCATTGAATATACTTGCTGTTCTATATGGTGTCTTGGAGGTAAGGCTGAATATAATAATACAAATAAAAGATTGGTTTATATTCATCTTTTGGAACATACCAGAGCAGTGACAGGATTTCACAGTTGGATTTTATCAGCAAGAAAGTGTCTGTGTCCTGGAGAGCTGGTCCACACACTATGGAGTCTGGAGAGATTTCCTGCTCTTTCATCTGGGCTGCAATCATGAAAACAGGGGTGTCTCCACTGTTATTCTTAAAAGCTGAATGCAGCTTCTGTTTTCTGATAGGTGTCTGAGTATTGTAAATTTTGGTACAATTTTTCTATCTCTTGCTGCTTGGTGTTGATTAAGTTCAGGCACAAGGCAAAGCAGACTTAAGTCAAAATTAAGATGTTTTGATGCTACTATAAGAAGCTGTCACCTGCAGTCAAGGAATCTTTGCTCAGCAAAAAGTGGGAAAAGTTGTCCTGAAAACTTGCTTTACTTTTCCCCTCTGATATGACTCTCTAGTCATTGCCAAAAGAGTCTTTCTAATTGTTCGTTTCAAAACTCAAGGTCTGTGTCACCTGTCACTGTGAGTTGCAGTGCTGGAGGGGATGAGATGCTTGAGCTTTTCAGGATGACAAACTGTTGATAGAACAGTAGGTCAGGTAACAAATAGCAGGAGAAAGTGCTTGAGATGATGGGAGATGGATCTCTCCTCTGACAAAAATACTGTTGTGAACTTAACATCCTCTAAGAGACATCACCTGAAGTCCCACGTCTTGCAAAGAATAATTTCACCTCAGGGATTCTACTTAGTACTGTAAGCTAAAACTTTTTTTTTTTTTAATGGTGTTAGATGAGAGATCTCTATGGTTTTTCTGCGTTGTTTTTTTGTGCAGCATATTTGTACATGACAGGACTGCATTTCTTTCTAATCTTCCTGGCCATTCTCATTTCCCCACAAATCCACCACACATCCATCTTGGAGAGAATATGTAGGTAACTCAGTTGAGTATGGATGTCTTTAGAGACTTTGTATTTCTTTGTCAAGCACAGGGCTCCATCCCCTCCAATTTTATTTCCTGGAATACAGTTAATCCTTTGGGACTTTCTTCAGCTGACTGTGACATTGCATAACTAGGTTTTGTTGGTTTGATTCCTTTTTTTCATATTCCCATATTACAGAGAATAAACAAGAGCAAATTATAAGTTTAGGATAACTTTTAAAAGGCAAATTACAAATATATGGGTGGCCAAAAAATAGTCAATGGAATAAAAGAATGTACTTTTGTTATTTTGGCTAATATTACCATAAGAGTTTTAATTATCTGAGTTCCCTCAAGGCTTATTGCAAGGCTGTAACACCTGTATGTCCTCTAAGGTGGTTGCCCATCAAGGAGGACTTGATGAAATTGTTGCTCATATGAATGCTGCTCTGTTTGTCAGTTTGCATTAGGATGGATCAAACAAGATAAACCTGGGTAAACAGGGTAAACATTCAGAAGCAGGAGACCAGGTGAGGTGTGCCCAGAAATAGAATTATTTCTACAGTTACAGTGTTCAGAAGAGTTCTTACTTCACTGAAGCATCTCTGCTGTGTTGATCCAGAGAAAAAGTCAACAGAATTAAAGTCAGGATTCCTGTAAAGGAATTCCTTAATGATCTGTTTACATTTGTGTCACGGAACATTCTGAAAAACATGAAATCTTCCTCCTTCCCTTTACTCATTCTTCCTTCTGACTGGTGGTGCTGAGAGCAGGATTGCTTTGCAGTCCTCAGCACAGGATGCTGGCACTATCCTATTAAATTTATGACCTGTCATTTGCTGCTCCTCAGGTATTCAAAAAGTGTTTTCTAAAAGATAACCCCTGGAGTTCTTGAAATTCAGTAGTGGTATCAAATAATTAACTGAAGGTCAGAAACAGTCCCTGCTACATCTAATTTGTAAGCAACTGTTGAGGAGAAGCTGCATGTGGTGCACATTCTAATGAAGATCTCCATTTCAGACCATATTACAAGAGTCCTTGGGGATAACAGTGGCAGAAGTTCAGATGTTCAGGAAACTGTAAATACAGACTTCACTTCAGGCAGGTGCTTCTGTCAGTGTGCTTAATGTGAAGTTTATAATCACTGAAGTCTGCACTCAGATAAAAGCACATGTCATGTTCCATTCAGGTTAGAAGCTGCAAGTTCAAACATGTGCTTTGCTGCTTTAGGATGTTTTAGGATTTCTGCTGTGTGCAGAAAATCACTTTAGAAACAGCAAGGAAGTATGTTCCGCTTCAGGAGAAATGGTAGGGTCCCTCCTTAGCAGAAGTCTTGTGCTAGACCCAAAAGAAGCCGTGTTTGCAGTGAACAGTTATGCTCAGCTTCTAACTAAAATTCCTGAAAAATAAGATTTTAATCAATAAGTTTAGATTACTGTGTTGCCAAGCTGAAGAAAAGGAAAAAAAGGGTAATTTATAGTTAATATAGGAATGTTTGAGAGCTCTCATAAGTTAGCATGATTCCAAGTAGTTTTTTCAGACATAAATTTTTAGTGTTATCTTCTTATATATACAATCAGGTGTCTGAAAATGCGCCTTGGGAAGCAAAACTTGAAAGCAAATATAACCAAGGACCTTGGGGCCCTATAGTTTCAAGAAAAGTTAGACTTACATGACCTTCATAAGACCCAATCTTCAGATTCATCTAGATCTTATTTCTATAGAGTTTTTTTAAAATTATAATGCTTGTTCATGGCACACTAATAAAGCCTATTTGAGCTGTCTAAACAGTCTCCAAGTTGTATAACAGATCACTTAACAATAATTTTTTTTCAATATTTTATTAGGCAAAAAATAATTAATTGTTGTAATGGTTGATCTGACTCAGTGTTTAGCTGAAAAGTCTCTAGCAGTCCAAAACAAATTTTCCATTGGCAAAATGGCCCAATTTCTTTGACTAGAAGTTGGATTCTTTTGTTCACACACAGGAAGTCTTTGGTAAGGAAAAACAATTCAGCCTTATTTTCTCTTGTATTGGGTGTTATTGCATGATTTTGATGTGTTACTTATCTCCAAGGGAATTTTGCTGGACTCATGTATCATTATATGTGTCTGTATGACAGTGTCTTTCTAGGTAACCAAATATTTTCCACACTTTTTCAGTATCCTAATCTGTATTTAACAAAACTCTGATGAGTAAACTACTGGACAAATAGATTTTAGATAATATCTTTGTGATTTTCCAACCCTAATTATCTTCATTAAGAGCACATTGGTTCCACACAGGCGCTAAATTGTATATTTTTCTGAAAAAGGTACGCGAAGATTATGAAAAAAGATAGCTTTGTTAGCAGGGATTTTAATCTAATTTTGAACTGCTCATCTATAAAAAAAAATACAGCAGCAGACAGTGTTTTTTCACTGTTTGTTTCGGCTTTGTAATCCTTGCTTACCTGTAATAACTGTTCTGCTTTGCCCAGCACACAGCAATAGCAAGCAGCAAAATGCATTCAGCAAAGAACATCACCTGAAGAGTTTTGTCAGGAAAGTGGCCTGTGCAGGTGCAATCCTGCTTGTGTGGGGCTGGTTTTCTGAGAGACACAAATCACCAGTGAGGTTGTGTTGAGATTTGGGGACACAATGCTCTGCCGTCCCCAGATGGGGCTGGTGCTCCACAATGGCACAATGAGGTGAGACAAAGTGAAATTCCTTTAATCAGTTGCAAAGTGGTTTTCATGGGATAATTGATAAGATGGGGAAAAGAAGAAAGGATAGAAGCACCCTGAAGCAATTAGAGGGAAAGCAAGAAATGGATCAGCTTCATATTTGACTCTTGGTGCAGTTAACATTTGAACAGCTGAAGTTTATGGGGATTATTCCAAGTCACACAAATTGTTCTACCTATCTGCAGGAATCAATCATACTGCTATTGATGATGAAAAAAAAAGGTGGAAGGTGAAGAAACATCAGTTTCTTTCATTGTTGACTGTTTAGCTTCTTTCCTTGCCCCAGATGACACAGGAAGATGAAGACAGCGGAGATAAAAGTACAGGAGCTTCAGACTTGTCAAAGAAAACACTATACTCTCTGACTACAAAACAGTGAAATTATATGTGCAGTTGTTAGTGTTTTCTTTTGTCAAAACTAATTGGAAGAGAAGGCATAGGCTAGTCCTAGGTCGCTGCCACACCTTTAGAAGTTTCTGCTGTGTACAGAACAAATTGAATAACTATTTCTCTGCCTGGGGTGAAAAAGAAATCTTTATAATTCCATCCAAATGTGTCCTTCCAAACAACTGAAGACTTACGGATAAATTAGGGGCATCCATGGAGAAAGAGTAGGGCTGTGATTCACCACACCCTCCAGGGAGCTTGATACCCAGCTGTTACAGCAAGATTGCCTTAAAATGTTTGATATCAATTTCTGTGTGACACTGCAGATGAACTTTGACTGACAGCCATGTGTCCTGACATAAATGGATAAAGATCTAACCTGTCTGGGTTTGCACAATTGGAGATTCAAAACTGAATACTGGTTTAACTGTGTAACCTCATACCCATCCTAGGGCATGGGGAATAGTGATAAAGGTCTTTTAAACTTCCCCACCTACAAGAATTTCACAAGCTGTAAGATTTTCTCCCTAGAATGCCAATGCTGCCTCAGTTTGGCAAAGTTTCTTGTGCTGATTCATTGGAGAATTTTTGTTGTTTTATTTTTTTTCCTAGTACCTGTACAATATATTTGAAGGAACAGACACTTCTTACTACTGGAAATGAGGGGAGTGTGAGCCTATTTGTGAGTTAGAGCGTTATCTCCCCTACTCAAGGAATTACATTTTCTCCATAAGGCAGGTGTGTTTCTGCTGTTGGCTCAGTCTTGGCCAGCTGTGATGATATCCTTTCAATTGGCTGGCAGGCTGCCTCACTCTGACCTTTTCCAGCCAAAAGGGGAATATGAGCTCTCTGATACCACCTCTAAAGCCAGTCACATTCAATGGATATGTGATTCTCTGTGTATGTTTGAGGAATATTCAGCAATATATACACAGGAGAGCTTCAATGTACCTGGGACAAAGGCATGAGGAGATACAAAGTGTACCTTGTTCATTAAAAGCTCTGGATTTTGCTTTATTTTTCTGCAAAAATTGAGTTGGTGTAACTTGTTTGTTGTAGGGTTTTCCCTTTATTATTGGTCAGGATAATAAAAGCAGCACTGCACAACCTTTATCCAGAGACACACAAAGTCTTTAGGAAGCTAGGTAAGAAGCTCAATTTTAGAGAACAGAAAATAAGGCTCACTAACACTGAGCCCAGATTTTCTAGAGCTGGAGGGGATTTTACACTGAAATTCCTTTGAAAATCAAGGGTAATGAGCAACTATTTCTATAACACCCTTTGAGAATTACTCTTTAACAATTTGTGCTGCAAGATTCTTGGAAGAAGTTAGTCAGTAAAAGACTGACCAGTCTCAGGACCCCTGTTATACAGGTTTTATAAGTATTTCACAATGTTCACAAATTTCCTAACTTTTCTTACGGAGAAGTCAAGCAGCAGGTGCATAATATTTTTTTCTGTCTCACCAGTTGCTCTATGGTGAATGTCTTATCTGTCAACTGGATTTCTGTCTCCTTCTATCTCTGCAGAAGGAACTGAGGGGTTTAAGCAGAGGAGGGGAGAAATAAATGGCTTTAATTCAATAGATCACCTTTGTTCTCTAATATTCAATCATCTTAGTACTTTTCTAGGGAGAATACCCCATACGTATGCAAGGCATGAAAGGGTGTACGGCTACAGAGAGGGGATGCTGTCACCAGCAGCACTGGGACAGTGTTACTTTCCAGCATTTAAATGCCCTTAGAATCATGCTTCATCATGGTGTTAAAGGAGTAATGCAGTCTTGGCTCATGCTGGCAAACATCAAAGAGTAATTCCAAATCTGTCACAATGCAGTGAATAATCATGACGGGTTATGTAGGCTGCTGGGTATGCTAGCAAGACAAGCAGGGAAGCTTCAGCATCTGGCTCTGCATCACAGCTACCAAAGATCTGCCTGGGTCTGTCCTGCAGAGCTGCCAGCTCAAACAGAGGCTTTTATGGGAGAGCCACCCCCTGGAAGCCCTGCATTGTTTTACTGTGTCTGCCACATTGGTAGAGGAAATAAAGCAACTGGCTGGAGGCAGAACTGCTGGGGGAGAAACAGCAGGGAGATGTGTGTGGCTGTGAGAGGCCCAGGAAGGAAGAAAACCAGAGGAAAATAGAGGATGATGCAGTGGGCTTTGGTGCTTGCCTGTGCCCTGGGGAACAGATGGCAAAGAGAGTGAGAGCTGGGAGAGCCTACTTGTAGGGTCCTGCAAGTAAGAACCTGCTTGCAAGATGCCAGTCAGGACCAAATGCTGGGGCATTTCAGGGATCCTGCTGTGATGGTGATGCAGAAGAATTCAGGCTGGCACTGGAGCAGAGTTTGTCCATGAATAACTCAACACCTCGTGCTGCTCCCTGGGAGCAGGACCATGCAGTGTGATGGGCATGTACTGTGCCGTGCTCTTGTCTCATACCAAGGACTTTCATAGTCCTAGGGCCAGTCAAAATAGCAGCCAGTTTGCTCCTAATCAGATCTAATATTTAATTTCAGTTCTCTAAAGTAGACATGAAAGGAATACAGAAATTGTCATTACAGTTTATACATAAAATCACACTAGCTGCTTATCGGTAGCTACGCTGGCTGTTTTCAGGTGCTGTGAAAAAGAATAAGCAGCTCTACAGATGACAAATAGCCTAATGAAGTCACGGAAAGCTGCATAATTAAGCAAAGTTGAGGTAAAACCACAGCTGTTTTGGAAGAATTCTAGCTTTAACAAGGCCAAGATTTTACCTCAGGTCTTCATGTAATAGTTTACCTCCAAAGAATTTTTTTTCCTTAGCCCTGAAGGATGAAGGCTTATAGCCTTAATTTTATTTATCCCTTCTTACGTAACCATGAATGCTCTCATTAGCCATATAAATGTCTAATACACTTTCAAATGCTGGTAAACCCAGCCACACATTAGTAGCCCAAGGGCAAAATAATTCTTTTCACCAGTACTGAAGATTTATAAAGTTTGAGCCCTATAATATTGTTCTCTTAGGTGGGCCAGGAATATGCTTAATTTATTTTCTTATAGTTAGAAAACAATTGTTAAAGAGTTCTAAAAGTTTAGCTACTGGAAAACACCTGCATTTTATTCTATGGCTTTTTCACTTGAGAAATAGTCGCAAATATTCATTGAGATCAACTTATATGGAGGTTTCAGGCACACCTTTTCAATTTCCTTCATTTTGAAGAATATCACACATATTTCTGTGGGGCTGATTTATTTCCCTTCCACAAAGATCCAATCTCCCTCACTTTGACTGCTGAAAACTATTTCCACTGTAAACTTAAAAATATGGTAGCATGATTTTCATGCTAAAAGAAATGGCTTTCTGTTTCTTCATGGCTCTTATTTTTTGGTGTTTCATTTGGAGTTTTCATTGCATGTGTTTTCTCACATTTAGCCTCTGGCAGGTTTTTGTGTGTGATTTATGATGTAGTCAACATATTTTGACCACACTCCAGCTGATCAAGAAAAAGCTGTTTTAAAGAGAAAAAATTACTGTGCACAGAAAAAAAATAATATTATCAAAAAAATTAAAATAAACTTGATGGTGACGGTGTTGGCTTTGTTCAAACATTGCTGTCTGAAGGGTCTTGGTAAACAGCTCTGACATTGAACGGTTGTGTGATAACAGGCAAATGACTTCCCTATGAATATTGTTTTTCCTAATCCCTCTCATGCCTTCCTTGTCAGCACTGCTATCTCCAGAGGCAAGATGGGCTATTTGTTCTTGGAGTGCCCGCAGTGAGGCTCGGGATGCAGGAGGCAGCTGAGCTGCTCACAGCTCACTGAAATGAAGGAGTGAGATCTCTGTTCCTCCTTCCTTAGCTCTGTCACTCGTCTGTTTGCAAGGGGAGCCAATTTGCCTCTCTAACCCAGCTAAGGGCTTTGCTTTTTGCCAAGGTAATTTTCTGCTCTTTTGTGAAATAGAACTGAAGCACCATGGGATCAGACCTGTGCCACAGCTGTCTCAAGGTAAAGCATTGGCAATGCATGGCATGGAATTAAGGGAAAAGCAAGAGAGGGCTGGATGGTGAGTTTCTGGTTTGGTCTGAAAACTGCTGTAATCTGTGCAATGATGAGAGTTGTTGCATTTCTCTACCTCAGTACAAACTTCCATTGTGAGCTTGGACGAGTAATGCTGAGCTCTCCTGCCCAAGATCTGTGTTACTACAACAGGGTGAGCACAGACAGGCTTCAAGATCAGTGGTGTGGCTGCAAGCTGTTTGTTGAAAGTCAGAAGAATTCAGAGCATTGATTGTTACTATATCAATATAAACCAATGTTTTCAAAAATACTTGCTAATAAGTAGATATCTGTTGGGGTCGAGGGTGGTCCCCAAAAATCCTTTTGAGGGTTCCCAGATATTCAGGGTGAAAGTGGCAGATACAAAAGAAGAACAGTACGACAACCACAGCTGAGCAACATAAAACACTTTAATAAACAGTGAAAGTAAAAGTGGGATGAGGCCCAAAAATCCAAATATAACAACCAAGGGGATGAGGACTCTTTAGGGGCCAGTGGTCGAAGACACGGATTAAGGGAGGTCCATAGCTAAAATATGGGGTAGGAGAGGAGGGGGAATTGGGGTGGAGTCCAATGGGCATAGGAGAAAGTGGTGCAGAGGTGAGACAAGGGGAAGCAGGGTTCAGTGGGGTAGGTAGGGCAGAACAATGCACCAACTGGGGGCCAATGGGAACACAAGAAAGGGAGAACACTCTGGGTATGGGAGTGGTGATATTTAAATATCAAATTAGATATTAACATGGGCAATGCCATAACTTTTTTCTGGGGTCACCACAACTTAAACAAAAGCTTCCCATGATCTGGGGTTGGGATACAACTCTTCTTCACTGATGGTTGGCTGATCTGGAATACCAGTCAGGCTGACTCCCATAGATATCTAAGTTTCTGAGTATTCAGTCATCATCACTTCACTTCCATATTTCCCACTAACATGTTTATCAGTGATAGATAACTCTGAATGTAGGTTGTTGCTATATGTAGGTCAGATTGTATAGATTTTGAAGTGTTGCATCAGGCTGGCAGGTTTGACAAACCAGGCCACTATTTTGACAGAGATGTCTTTTTATCTTCCTTTCTGGGCTGCAATTCAATGCTTGTCACAGAGATGTTCCTTTAGCAGCCTCAGAAAGGAGCTGAAAGCTGTCAAATAAGAAATTACAATACCATGGCTTTGTGCTACTAATGTGGCTGAGGAAGGGGACAAGGCACCCTGGCAGCAAGTGTTTGTGTCCCTGCTAGCATGGATGAGCTCTTGGCTGTGTCCCCTCTCCTTTCTGTAAAGTACAGCTGGCCACAGGTGAGATGCTGTGTTTTGGCAGATGACAGTGACATAGAGGGGTGTACAGATATGCAGTTTGTTGCTGACCAATATAAAAACTTCCTAGTTGCTGCCATCCTCTGAAGAGGTTCACCCTCTGAATTTTCCAGTGAGCAGTAGATTTCCCAGTATGCAAAGCAGCAGCTCACCTGTGACCAAAACATGTGTGGTGTTTTAGAGCAGCCAATTGTGCAGAAGCTTGCTGACTAAAGACACTTCAGAATACAAGTCAAAAGTGGCTGATGCAGATTTCAGAGACACTGCATGCCCTGGAAACACATCCCTCACTGATTTTGGCAGAAATATCATTGTCCATGGCTGCCCCTTGCTGGCTCATTAGTCCCACCACGCTCCCTGTCTCACTTCAGGACAATCATTTGCACTAGCACAATCTTTCGGGCCTTTCAGAAAAGCAGCTGTGTGTGTCCAAAGTGGATTCAGGGATTCTAATGCTGCCTCAGTGGCTGGCAGGGCTGTGGGGATGTGGTTCTAAGAAGAAAATACAGACACAGGAGAAACCTCTCCCAAACCCAAAGCCATGTTCATCAAGGCACATGGCCATCATTTGCCTGTGGACTCACACTTATGGGCAGTGTAGCCCTTATAAAATGTGTTTTATCTCCAGAACACAAAACCTGAGAGCTGAGACCTAGCTCCTTAGCCCATCCCATGGTCAACCTGTTTCTTGCATATTCATTGAGCTGTGTCTGGTTTAGTGTTTTAAGCTTGGAGAGAAAAGGCTCATTAATTTGGACACAAAAGTCTCAGCCCAGTGCTGACATTTCACTAAGGGTTCTCCAGCACCTTTTTTCCTCTATTAAAGATTGCTGTGTCCTAGAGATGATTTCTCCATTAAACAGATGAGTGTTACTATAATTTTCTCCTGCAGTATGTATTCCAGATCACAAAGACATACCACAGCTATATTGGCCATTATGGCTCCTCTGACTTTTCCTCCATTAACCATAACAGAAGTTAACTAACTATTTAGAAAGGGCAGCCTCTAAACACACTTTTAGTTTCACACTTTTTTGTTACATCCTGTAGTGAACAAGATGAGTAGAAAGGATTATTTAAAAATAGCTTTGAGGTAACACATTACTGAAGTAATTTCAAACAATCTGAAGGAGTCATTTGGAATGACAGCTCTTATTACTTCCTCTGTTAGTAGATTAGGGGATAAAATGCAAGTGATTGAAATGAAGCAAGAAATATTTTTCCAGGTGTTTGTAGATGATACATTAAATAATTTAGTAGCTGGGAACAGTGTGTCATGCAGTCATTCAGCGGAAAGAAGAAAATTGAGGGTATAAAATTCCCCCAGCTACTGTTCTGGTCTTACTGATGTTTATATCAGCAAAAAGATGGAATAGCAGTGACAAATCTGGCCAGTATAGTAGCTGTTTCATTCCAGTATGCATTTTCTATTTGAAAATATACAACTGAGAGGCCCCCAGGGCTCTCTCTAATATCTTCCCATTGCTCTAATTTTTTCTTCTTTCATAATTACGAATTCTTCCGAATTATTAGCTACATGTGCACTCTGATTTTATGTCCTTCCCTTCCTAGAGGCCTTGTCTTTTCCTAAGTATAGGGTATGTATTTTGTACTCATTAACATCTAGTTTTGTCTTTGATCTCAGCTAGTATCTCCACTATAAATTGTTTCTATACTTTCTAAACATCTTTTAAAGACATACGACTATGAGCATGTGAGGTATCAGCTAGCAGAGATTTTAATTTGCATCACTTTCATGAGGAAATAACATAATAATGCCACTGCAGTTTCAGTGCAGATCCCATTCTGGCACAGATAAAATAGCTTATGGCTATAGAGATTCATATTGATTCAAAACAGTTTGGTTAATGAAGATAATAGACACCATTGTTCATTTTAAATAGGAGAGAGTGGTGAAGATGAGACAGACAACAAGTGGGTAAATAACTTTCATATATTTGTGCAAATTGCTAAGCCACTTGTAGCTTGAATGACTATGCAGTTCATTT
This sequence comes from Toxostoma redivivum, assembly GCA_013397375.1. Taxonomy (NCBI): domain Eukaryota; kingdom Metazoa; phylum Chordata; class Aves; order Passeriformes; family Mimidae; genus Toxostoma; species Toxostoma redivivum. The sequence goes on along the minus strand of VXBI01013294.1, from coordinate 1,164,744 downwards.
AATTTGATCATCTTTCTCAAAAAAAATCTACAAATGGAATAGACTCTTCTCAAACATGAACATCAGTTGCTATTGTTGGTCAGAGGGGTCATCTGAGTCTGAATCTGCAGATGGTTTGTGAACACTGTTATGAAAGGTTTTATTCATTGGACTGTCTTCATTTTTATTACGGCAAACAAAATGGGTTTTTTCCTTAAAGATGTTGAAATTAGATTTTCACCTTGGCTCTGCTTCAGAGAATCCAAACTACTGACAAACTGGGGCATTGGACTCTGGAAAGAGACTTCTGTGAGATGATGAGAAACTGAAAATTTCTGGTTTCGTATCCTGTGATTGCCAGCTGTAATTGGACGGTTTATCAAGAGAAGTTGTGCTCTATCCATTTGTGGGGGTTTTCAAGACAGTCTCATTTGAAGTGGTAGGCTGGACTCAAAGGTTACTTTCTAGCAATATTTCCGTAGCTTTGTGATTTAAGGCATTTGGGATTACCTAAAAATCAACTGTCAATTCTTCAGAATTTGAAACTTGTCATTTTCCTCTCTGAATGTCACCTATTGCGATGTAATGTTGGGAACTCCTCAAAAGAGAGAATCTGGATTTCACTCGTTTTCACTTTTTCTCTTTAAAGCTTGTCTGATTGCATAAATGTCATGTTTTTACATGGTGGACCTACAGATAAAGGAACATTTACTCAAGAGGTTATAAAGGCCAGGAGCGAGACAGGTTTTAGGAGACAACCAGATACTTGTAGGGATTTTGAGCCTTTGATAATCTACAAGGAACAGAAAAAAATGCTGGATTAATCTAAGTTTCTCTGTATCACTGCAATGTTTGAAAATTGTGATCCACAGTTCATAAGGAAGGAGTTAAAATAATGGTTTGATTTTCATTTTCTTTATTTCCTCTATTAATTCTGAGTTTCTAAAGTTCACTTCCTGTTCCCTCCCACTTCCCACCCCTTCAGCTTTTTGGTACTTTTAGAAATGGTATTCCACTACTTAAAGGAGGTAGCTTTATATTTTTTGAAATATTGTTTTATTTTATCCTTTTTTTTTCTTCCTCTGGTATGGATTATTTGCTGTGAAAAAAATAGTATAGTTATTGTTTCGGTTGTCAACACTATTTTATAAATTCACCTTATTACAGGTTTACTGATTTAGATATTTTGTATATGGATGTGTATCGAAGTATGACTGAGTGAATGGAGAAATTATATTCCATTCATCTGGTCTGTTCCATCAATGCTTAGTGCTTTTTATTTTTATATTAGTCCAGTGCTTAGAACAAACAGCAGCCCCAGCCTTCCTCTCCTTATGGTACTGTAAACTGCAACAACCATAGGTTGTACAAATAATTGCCTTCTCATCTCCTGAGCACTTGGCTTTTGACCTCAGCATTGAAAAAAATTCCTGAAGCCCTGCTGCTGGGTTTCTTTGTGCTCTAAGTGCTGTCCTGGCACAGAATTTGCATTAAGTACTTTGAAACTCGTGGAAGAAAATCTTTCATTTTAGAAAGCAGCTGAAATAAGATCAACCTTGGTGTTTGCAACTTCATAAGAAACATGTTGTTTTCTTTAAATGCAAGGAATTGGCCTGACATTTTCACAGGCACCACTGTGATTACGAGGCAGAAGTTTCCAAATATCAGACTTGAATTATACTCAGTTGCAAGCACCTATTGCATTCTCTCCTCTGAACTCTGTTTTGTTAAACACACATTCAAGTCTCAGAGCAGTTTGGAGAAAAACAGGTTCCTATTCTAGTAACAGTGTTCTAAGAAGAGTATTTAGATAACCTTCACCCAAAAGACCTTTCTAAACCAGCTGCATAAAGAAAATCAGATAATGTGTGAAAAAAGAATCCTGAGGCTCATCTTGCTCTGGTTGCATGCAGATCAGCTTTGCATCTGTCCTTGTATCTCCATGTATATTTAAATTACTTGTCTCTTCTTTGACAAAATCTTGTTGTGGATTCCACTAGAAATCTGAGGTCCCAGCTTGCATTTCTATTTTGTTGATAAGTCAGAGGCTCATAACTTTAGGCAAGGATGTTGTTCTCCCCTGTTGTAGGGCAATATTTTGGAAAAAAAAGAAAAAGCACACTTTTGAGTTTATAAAGGGAGCAGAAAAGCTTTTGTTTCCTTTAAAGTTATACAAGTCTCTTTGCAGACAAGCTGTGCCTGTGTGCCTGAGTTTGCTGTTTTCATTTCCTTTCATGCCTGCTACAAGAACTTTTAAAGTCAAGTTTTGACATATATTGGTAGCAGTGACAAATGGAAAAGTACTTGAAACACACAAAGTGGTCTGAGGCCTTTGCTTTGCAGAGGAGTCGGGCTCTGAAGTAACTTCTGAGTGGTGAAAGGTACCTCAGTACATGAAAACTTCAAGCTGCCAAAGCACCTGTGAGCTGAGGGAGTCTGCTTCTGATCTACACTTCAGGTGCCCTCTTGGTCTGCCCCTGCCTCTGATTCTAGCTGTGTTACTTTTGATGTTTATTTTCCCTACAGATCAACAGTTTTGGAGTATGGGTCTCTGGCAGACTGCTGCAGGCAGATCCTTACTACTCCTTGATAAAAAAAAGGAGAGGCTAAGCTGAAATGTGGAAGGAGATGAGGACAGTAGTGAGAATAAGGCTGAGATGGGGTGAATGGGAAAAACAGGGCTAACACAGGTTAGATATTGCTGGTGTCTGTGTTAGAGGAGATTTGATAAGGCTAATGTATTGCCCTTCCTTAAAAAGTTGTAATAATTTCCTATCTAACAATTGGTTGTTTAATGCTTAATTAAAAAATTTGGGACTTGCAATTTTCTTCTTAGTCTATGCATATTCTCCTCCTCTTTCTGGGAGGGATAATTTAAATAGAAATTTTGTTAAAGTAGATTTGAAGGCACAATAGAGGGGTTTTACAACCCTTAATCAATCAGGAACAGTTTCCCACGGAATTTTTTTCTCAAATATATAGATGCTGGTTTGTAACTCCAATTTTGAAGCAGTGGGATTCCTTTAGAACTTCTTTGCTCATTAAAAAACCAAACTTGCATTGGGGAAAAACAGCTCTGTCTAGCTTCTGTCTGGAAAGAAAGGTAATGATTGAGGAAAGTGAGGGAAAACCATAAATCAAATATTCCTTCTGTAATTCTCTCACTTATGAGCTACTAGTATTTTAAATGAGGGTGATAATTGCTGTGCCATGGATAAATCACAGTATAGAGCTTTTCACCATTACAGAAATGTAACCACATCTGAGGTGAGAGATTTGGTCCCAGACAATGGACGAGAAAACATGTTCCCATCCCAGTGAATGCTCCCATATCATCCTTGTCATTTCAAACACTTCTGTAGTCTTCCTCCCAGCTCATCTTGTGCTTCCCCATACCACAAAGGAAAATAGCATATCCTTTATTCCCTGGAGAAGGGCCTATGTGTGCATTCAGTTATCAAAGGTCACACACACAGTAACCTCATCTCTCCAATGGATAGACTCAATATTTCTTTGCATAAAAAAGGCACAGTAAACATATTTTATACCAAAGGAACTATTGCCTGGTTCTGTAACAGAAATAACATGGTATTGTAGGAGCTCAGATGCTTATTGATTACAGCTCTTCAAGGACTGCAAGCAAACACTTGAAGAACATTTGTTACTTTTTATGGAACTGACAAAATGTTCCAATAAATATTTGTCCTTTTTGGTTAGAAAGAAAATCTATATTACCATAGGTCATATTATTCAGGGATGTATTTGCTTACTGTTTCTAAAAGAAATGCATGACAAACACAGATGCTCTTGTGCCCATGTAAGCTGACTTTGAACTGGACTTTTTCCAAAGGTTAAAACCTCATTGCTGACCTGAGCTTGCTAAAAGCTGCAGGGGTAACAGCAATTATGACTTACCTTGTGCAAGCACAAATGATATTGACTCAAAATCTGCATGTTTGGAGATCTGTTAAAAGCTTTAAAAAAAAAGTTATTGTAATTGCTAAGAAGAAACATACTAAAATAGGAATGCTAACAAAACATGCGAGCTAATGCAGAATAATCTTGGATATGGTATAATTATATCAGTATAAAATATAATAAAAAAAAAATTTATATCTAAAGAACGAAAACATGAAGAGAATAGAAATTATTTCGTTTTTTTCTGTTTGAAACATTTTCAGTTCCCAGAAGGGAGAGGGCTGAAAATGTTGGTTACCTTGAACTCTACATTTTCTCATTAGTGCTTTCTCACAAATTTTCTCACTCTTTCAATATTATTATGTCTCAATAGCTCATATCATAGGTAAGAAACTGTTATCTACCATGATAAATGTTATCCTTTGAATGCCAACTCTTATATTCCTAAGCTGTTGCCACAAGTAACACTCAGTGCTTGTGTGAACCACTTCTGGTTTTCCCAGTAGTGAGCAGAGTATTGCACTGGCACTTCAGAAACTGGATTTCTGTTTCCAGTTCTGGCACTGAAGTATGAGACCTTATACTTTCCTCTGTGCCTTCTATCTCTTTAGATTTGTGAGGTTTATACCTCAAGTATTATGGTTTAATTAATACTTTAAAATGTCTATTCAGTGGACCTTGATTTCCAGCAATTTCTTTAGAGGATCTCACTGGAGAAATGCATGATAATGACTACAAAAACAAAAAATGTGACACCCAACAATATCCATTTTAATGTCCTTGAGAGAACATGCTTTTTCTGGCTTTGCTGACTGGGGCACAGCTCCGATCTCATTCCTGTTGTGTCGAAAGGAATATCAAATTTGCACCCAAAATTTAAGAACAGGTGGTAAACGAATGTCTAAGAGAGGTGATGAAGAAAGGCCAAATTCATTAATGTTTTAAAAATTACATCTGACTCTCTAGGTGTCTGTGTGATAAGTTTATGCCTTGTGATTTTCATACCAGTCTTTTCCTTCTCCTCAATTTACAAATTTTGATGTGCTACTTTAGAAGGAAAAAAGTGCAAATGATTTAATTATGGGGTTTTTAATTTCCCTGGCAGCTGTTGTCCAGTCATACTGAGACATTCAGGTGAATTCCTGCCTCTTCCCTGCACAGGATCTCTTTGGGATAATAGCTATAGGAACATACCTTGCACAGTAGCTGCAGTCAAAACATTTTCTTCCTTTTCTGCTTGTTGGTGAATCCTCAGCCTTATCCAGATTATTTTTTTCCCAGACAATTTTCAGACAGATTGGTGTCTTAATCAGGTTTCCATCTCACCAGACTGAGTGAGACCTGGAGGACAATGGGCAATGCTTTTCACCAGAAAGCCTTGCTCCCAGTGGCAATCTGGCTGAAATGTCACAAGGCTGTGTCTCTTTCCTTCCTGCCTTCACAAAATCTGTTTTCCTTCTTTAGTATGCAGTGCAACACTGATCTGCCACATTACTGCAGGTCTTACAATCATTCTTGTCATAATCAGACATGCTATAAAATAATTAGATTAATTAGAGTAACCTTGCAGTAATAAGACTTGTGCAATTACCACTGGAATTACATAAAAGAGTTTTATGTTCTGTTTTGGTTTTTTTAAACAGTTTTATGTTTTTTATGTAATCTATGCCAGGTTTGCCTTCTGCTTCTTGTAGAAACACAGAGCACTTAGGCACCCTTCCCTGTCAGAGCTGGTCCTCCTTGTACAAGACCAGAAATGCAGGCAGGTGGAGATGGCAAATTCCTTCTAGGACTCAGCTCTTTTACATTTAAACTGTCAGTATCATATTGTTACTTGTTAAAATCTATATTTCTTGGGTTTAAACTGCATCTTGTTGAAAGGCTTCTGCAAAATAGCTTGAAACTGGCCTGTCTCCTGCCTTAGCCATTTGTGTGACAAGAACATTTCCTGAAGTTGTGTGATCCTCTTTAAAATGCAACATTATTCATAATCTTTGGTGATAAACTTGAACAGCAGTATAGATGAATGAACCATTTCTACAACAACTGATCCAAAACCATGAGATGATAAAGAATTTCTTAGTTTGCCAGCTGACCGTGCAACAGATTTATCCTTCTTAGAGTCACAGTGTTTGCATGACTGTGAATTACTCTTGGGAGTCACCACTCCAGTTATGCAGCTGTTCAGAGAAGGTAAGTGGTTTATTTTTTTCAGAGATGTTGTGAAGCTGGAGAATTATTGCAAAAGATACTCTCTGGAAGAGTTCAGTAATAAAGCAAGGAGCTTTCTGTCATAGTTGCATGGTTCGTACGAGGAAGGATTGTCATAATTTTGAAAACTTTCAGTATGACTTTCAGCTTGTATCTTGTTAGTTACCAGTGCAACATTGTGTTGGCTGGATGAGATCCTGAACTAATAGCTCTTTTTCACCTCTGTTTTGCAATGTAATTTGTTCTTAGCTCTTACCTAAGATGTTAGTCTCCTGTACTGTTTTGGTATTATTAAGAAATTATTATTCTAAGCACAGAAGTAACTTTCACTGGCAAGAAGAGCATTTTCAGGGGTTGCTATAGCAAATATAATGTTGAAATCCCCTTAGCAGCAGCGAGATGGAACTCTGTTAATATGCAGAGTATACTCCCTAGTTCAGAAATCATGCATTATTTTGCTTAATTCTATTAATGACCCAACATATTTATTTCAGCTGCATGTGTACAATCAGTCAGATATGAAAGAAAACCTTTTTCCCTGTTAAGTTGCATTATGTTTAAATTATGTGGGAAAGTAGGTAGTGGCATTTTAGGCAGGCAGTGTTGCATGGGTTCATAGGAAGCAACAGAAGCTTGGCTGTGTAGTTATGTCCATCACAGATTTTTGCTTCCATTTCCTGAAGTGAATGGCAAAACCTCAGTTTTTACTGTTCTGCATCTCTAATAGTGTTGGTTATCTGGAAGTTTGGGAAAATTGTGATCTGTGTTAACTTAGAACCAGTACTGTGCTAGGTTTTGCCACATCTTTGCTGCTTCTTAGCAAAAATCCTGAAGAAGCAACACAGCAAGCCAGAGCTGATGCAGCTGTGTTTGCAGGTAGGGGATGAGCCAGTGTTCCAGTAAGGCAAGTGCATTTCCTTGTCTCTGTGTTGCATGAAGATGTGCTGTAGGGTCTGTATTGGGATTTTTAACTTGAGTGCATTCTGGACCTTGTTGAACTGGCGAGACACTAAATAATTAAAAGAAAAGAAATGAAAGTGCTCTCTGCCAAACAGTTACAAAATAGGGTCTTGACTATTGTCGATATGGGAATGGGTCCTTCATTCTGAAAAACAAAAATAAAAAAAGGGACTGTGCTTGCACGAAAACTTAATAATTTTTAGGGATTAAAAGCCAGTGAGTGAAGGCAGTAAAGATTTATCAAAAATAAGTCAACTTTATCCTCTGATAAAGTTTAGGTAATTGAATTTTCTGAAGTCTAAATCTCTGTAATTCTGTGAAGGGTGTGAGACAGTGACACAAGGATAGTTACTAAAACTGGAAAAGAGAAAAATCAGTCATGGCTGAAAGAGAAATAACAATGGGGTTACTTGGAAAGGAAACTGCTGGATTGAACGGTGATTACCATTGAATTCCTCAAGCACAAGCCTTGCTTAATGCTCCCATTAATAAACTTGTATAGAAGCATTTGAAATAAATTTGTTGATCTCACAAAGCTGAATTGTCAGTAGGCAGGAAGATTGAAATACCACACCAGAGCAACTGGATGACAAATAACAAAAAGCTGAAAATTAATGGAGCAAAGCACGGGGTCCAGCACATTAATGAGCAGAACTTTTGCTACTTGTTCAGGTGGCTCCAAGTGGAGATGAGAGCTGGAGAGAAAATCTGAGTGGTTTCCTTGAACACCATTTGATTGGGAATCACCAATGTGTCAGAACAGATGCAAAGAGGACTGAGAGGATGATTCAGACCAAGGGGGATTGTATTGTGCTCTGACAAAATCAAGTCTGAGAAGAGATAGGGGTATTCTCTGCTGGACATAAACCCAAGTGAGTGATTGCAGGCACAGAGAGACTGGAACAGTTAACCATAAATGGATGAGAAGGAAAATGACGGAATTGCAGCCAACTAGAAGCGATATGAGTCAGTCTCCCACTAGAAACTGTGGGCCTAAGAAACATGATCATTAGACATACAGTTTATAAAATACATGAATGCAGCTAAGCAATTAGGCTTCACGTCCTTCATCTTGTATTTGTATGCAAGTTCTTTATCTAGTAAAATTAAAGCCATCCAAAACCAAAGCAAACAGAAATCTTTGTTGGGTCAGGCTGTCCACTTAATAAGTTCCCTTTTACAAATTAACCAAATGGAGTTAAAGATCTTACAACTCCTTCAGGGTTGTAAGATGAAGCACTGTTTATGTTATTATTTATTAGTAGTTTTTTTTTACTCTTCCTCATTCTATTATTATATAGTTGGCACACCTTTTCTGCAAGCAGCTTTGACACTAAACTTTACAGCAGATCCTTCTGTCACATCTGCCAGTGTAATTTAGCAAATTTCAGTGCAGTTTTGTGAACCAAGGTCCTGGCTTTCAGGTTCTGATGAATTATCTGTCAAAAGTAATTTTTTCCACTCTACATTTTTGTAAAAGACCAATAAGAAAGGCATAAAAAAAGTCAGAATCATGTCAGGAGTACATTTCCTGCTCTATCACTAAGGAATACTTTTAGGACTCCAAGTGCAATGATATCCCCCTGTAAAGCTTCGATTTTGCTGCTGATGTTGAGAGAAATATGAGAACATGAGGGGCTACCATGGATACTTGTTGCCATGGGTCAAGCCTTCAGCCAGTGTTAATCAGCCTTATTTTCTAGATGTCAGGGAACCTATACTGATTTATACCCCTGATCCCCAGTATGAGACTGCCTGTGATTAGCATCTAATATAGCCTTGATTTTTGAGTTCCCACAGTCACATCATCGCTGTCAACTTTCCTGGAAGTCTACTTATAATTTATAAATACAGTCCATGCTTACTCAGCTTCTTAATTGAATTAGATATTTATCAGAAGCCATACAAGATATTTACAAGCCTTATTCTGTCTCTGAACACATTTACATGATGTCACTGTTTGTATGATTTCCTTGTCATTTTAAACCATGTTTGTAGTGAGTGGCTGATGCAAAACTCATTGAAGTCAATGAACATAAATGAGTTTTGCTTCAGTATTTCACATGCTTGATAAAGAAAGAAGTATATTACCTTGGCCTTGCTCTTCACTGCTGATGCTTTTCTTGGCTTCTATTTATTTTCCTTGGTTTCCTCTTCAACTTTATTCTCTAAATTTGGTAGGACCTGCTGAGGGGTAACTGTTCAGAGACAGGTCAGCAATTTCCAAATACTATTTAGCATGTGAGAGGCTTTCCCTTGCCCTTTTAATTGCATTTAGCAAGGGGTAACATTCATGAGTTGTTTTGCATTTCATGTGGCAATAAATTAACACCAACTGCCCTCTCCCTGGGGCCTGCACTGTATGCACCATTTCTCACTGCTATGAAACAACTCCAACGTTGCACTCTCATGGTTGCAGTGGAATTATTAAACTTTTAAGATTTATTTCTGAATGAGGCCTTATGAACTGACAAATTACAGCTTGAACTGATTTGCACTCTCCAGGAAAAAAAAAATCTGTAAATTACCCACTTATTTGCTCTTTAAAGTATCCCTTGTTTTCCCAAAACACAGAGGGCTGATATATCCGTAGGGCTTCAAACCTATTGATTTGCTCCTTGCTATGGCCACAGATCATTTGTTAACCAATCTCTGGCCAGTTTGTATCTGTCAGGGTCTGGGCCTTTTGGCCACCAACATATTTTGTGCTGGGTTCAGGCAGAGCTCTTGCACTGCTCTCATATAGTTGTACTGGCTGAGGTATTGTACTAGTCTCAGAGGTGATGAAACTTATTTGTTTAGGGCTCATGTTTAAAATAAAAATTTCAAAGCAGTTCCATAGAAATATGTGTCCCTAATCTGCAGGCATTATTTGTCCAGATAAATGCAGTCATCCTCCTGGAGAATGGTTGGTGCTCAGACCTCCAGCTGGGCCCTGCCCTGCTCACTTCTTTACTCACTTTCAAAGCCTTCAAGTGCCTCTTTTCTCGTGCTACAGTGACTAATTTCCAAATGAACTCTTTTATTCACAGCACAGCAAGAGATAAGCACTTTATGGAGAGTAGCAAAACCTGCTCCATTCCTTTTCCTTGTTTTTTAACCTCAATGCCATGAGGCAGTGTCTTCTCTGACAGGCAAGAGGAGGCAGCTATGATCAGCTGACAAATGAAAATCCCTCTGACACCAGCAGCTGGCAAGGAAAAATGCTCAGATGGACCACAGGTGACAATTTAAGTAGACAAGAGTTTGAGAGACTCTCTGACAAAACACGGTTGTTCTTGTATCACAAGGAATTTTTTGACCCTCAGTCTTCTATTCTCTTTCTGAAGATGGGAGAATGGTCGGTCTAGAGTCACGCCAAAACAACACAGGAAAAAAGGCAGTACAGTACAAAAAAGTATTCATCTTTGAAGCAAATCCATACAAGGTTTTCCTGCTAAATCAGAAGGTGAATTGTGTTGTTCAGTTAAGCTACTAAACTATCAGACCAAGAATCTTAGAGAAAGTTCCTTTTTGTTCTGCACTGACCCTTCTTGGTTTGCTTTGGGATGCTCTCTGTTTTCTTTTAGTCTTCTCTAAGTCAGCACCTTGTTCCAACCTTTCTTCAAGGTATCAAAACATGGAACAGGGTGGTTCATTTTCCCTCTGTATGCAGTGCAAATGAAGGCCTGTCCATGGAAGAAAGGAGTTTGCTACATCCAATCTGATTCAGCACAGCTACAGTGGATTAAATATTATATGGAATAATTATATTCTCCTCTTGATGACTGTTGAGCAAATAGCTGTACCAGACAGGAAATTTGCATAAAGTTTCCTAGTTATTTATTAACAAAATTACCTTATTGTTCGAACTACCTGCTGTACCTCGGTTTTAAAGCACCACAATCAGGGCAACAGGGCTGTAAGTACTGCCTTGTACATATCTCAAGTGAAGGACACCTGGGAAAAGAACAGGATCTCAGTGATGATCAAAATGAAAAGACTTCAGGACTCAGTTATGTTGCCAAAGGGTGATTCAGAGTTTTGCTGTCCTTAAGTGCTTGGTAATGCTATTCATAAAATCCTTTCAAATATTTCACTTTAGATCATGTTTAAGGCACACATCAGTATTCCTTTTTACAATAAGTACTAGATCTTCAGAAGCTTAGTGAATGTTTCCCAGTTAATACATTTTCTTGAGGGACTCTTTAATCCTCACCTATGTTCTGTCCAAAGGTGCACAAGTACATAAATCCTATGAAAAATCCACTAATAAATGGTCATATGTTTCTTAATCTCCTCCTGTATTTCTTTCCATTAATTGCTCTGAGAATGTGTTTATTAAAGCTATTTACTCTTCTTGGGTTCAGGTGTTTTTTGTATTTTATCTCTTCACTCCTGTGCATTTCTCTAGCTGCCAGAAGAACAATTCTTTCAGGGAGTGCAATCTATTCCCCATCAGCTCTCAGTTAGGGATCAGTTGATTTTTCTTTAAAGAAACAATTTTATAGGCTCTGCTTATTTCACTTCTGCTTTTTAATTGTGGGGTCTTAGATACCTGGACATAACTTTCCATCAAGGCTACAACTATTTCTGCCCCTATTACCAGCATCCTCAGTTTCCCTTTCCCTATCTAAGCATTCTTTCCTGAGAGAATACTAGTATGGGACTGTTCCACTGCTGAGCTGTCCTCTGTGCTCCTACCATGGGAATTACTTCCCACTGCCAAATATACTAGCTTGCAGATATTTTCTGACCTCCACAACAGCTTATCTTTTATAATATTTAAATATATAATATTAATAATCATTAATATTTAAATAATATTAGTAGTGAAACATAATTTATGATTGTTTCTGCCCTTTCTCCTTTTTTTCCCAGCCATCTTCTGGAACTCATCAGAGCATCACTGAAGGTTATTTAAGAAAAGGTATTTCAATTTAGAGTAAATGCATGCTGTTTTATCTGCATACAATGCAATAGATGCTCTTTTCCCTGTATTTGGCATTTATGAGGAGTGGCATTTTGAAGCCAAGTGCTTAAAAAAGTTCAGTGAATTTCGACAGCTTCAGCAAAAGCAGTTATTTTAGATATAGAAAAAGCACCTAATAAATGAGACATTAATAAGCTCAGTGTCTTTGGGTTATTTGGAAGGAAAATAAGACATGAGTTTAACAGTCCCTAAAACAACCTCTATGGAGAGAAGACGTGATAGAAAGGGGTAAAGGGGTAATAATTTAGTAGCAGGAATTTGAAGACACACTTAATCTAGAAATAAAGTGAAAATGGTTGCTAGGACAACTTATAAGTTGGTAAGGTTTTCATCACATTAGGGCCTTAAAGAAGGACAAGAGGTCCTTTTGAAAAGTCAGATCAGCCAGAAATAATGGGCTTCCCTTGGAAGCATATTTAAGTCAATTTATGGTGATAATCCTTTCTATCACTGTTCTTGCTCCATTGCTTGTGTCCTTTTCCCCTGCTCTTTTTTCTTTCTTGAAAATAGATAGGAATATTTGGCCAAAACTTTGTAAATTAGACTTAATGCTAGAAAAGGAATTTTGAACTGCTGTACTCATCTCCATGTGTAGTAAGACAAAAGCGTGAAATGGCTTTGTGATGTGTCCTCATTTTTGTGCTACCTCATAAGGACCAACTTCCCCTCATGGTCCAATATATGGTGATGACAGCATTATACTGTATCCTAACTACCCACTGGAGTTGTTGAACATGCTTAAGCAAGCAATTATGATCCTTAAAACACCCATATGAATTTTTTTTCTATGAACTGATGAGTCTGAAGTTGCTGTAATAATAAATTCTTCAATTCAGGAAATATTGTTTTTCTATTTTTCTAGAAACAGCAAGCACCTCTCAAATGTCCTACAGTTCCAATCCAACAATATTCATTTAAGTCTCCCCATAATAAGTCTTCAAAGGCAATAGAGTTCTCCCAGGACTAAAAATCTTACATAGAAACATATTGCATATTGAAAATACCAATAATGAACAATATTTTAAAAACCCCAAAACTCTCCAAGAAACTCTGCAAGTAAGTAAGCAAGCATTAATGCCTTCCTCAAGAAGAATCAAATCTGTCACAATGTTTTATACTTTGCATTAGAATCGGTATCCTCAGTCATAATGAATGACTTCGTGTATCACATAATATCACATAATAACGAGTATTAGCTGGCTGCAGCCATGTTCAGAAATAGAGCCATGTCACTGAGACACAACAGGAATTACAGCAAACTTCAAGGGAAGCAAGTCCAGAGAATCAGGAACCTGAAGGATCTGAATACCATTCTCAAGCTATTTGCCATTTATAACACAGTATATTTAACACATAGAAAGGTAAAGATTGTCACAATATTATGTAACAAACCTGAATCAAAAATCTTTCAGGGTAGATTTTAAAATTACTTTCTGGGGTCTTCATCAGTACATCTGCAAGAATTTTTACTTACATTATTTTTGCTTATTTGACAGCATCTGATGTGATAACAGTTGAAAGAACAGTTAAATAATCCAGGTAATTTCCTCTTGGTTAGGTACTAGTCTTAAAAGAATACCTTTAAAAAATAGAACAAAACTAGTAATCTTAATCACATCCTGAGCTAGACTGAAATTAGTTCTGTTCTGCTGTCTTCAATTTATTTTTGCTAGAAAAAGTCACTGCATTTTGGCAAAGTAACCATCCATTTATTTATAAGTAGTGGACAACAGCCTGCTGGTAACTGTTAAAGTTTCTGCAGCAGCTAAACAGAAATGCATTGTTTCACATCAGGTAATTGAAACTGTAACAAGTTGAATTTATACTGATACATCTCAACTGAAAATTATCATTCATGATACCCTTTGACTTTTGCTCTGGCAGCAGGAGAGTGTAGGATCTTCAGCCCTAAGGCTGAAGGCAGCTGGTGTGGTTCCTCATAGCAGTGTCATTTAAATCACTACATCCATCTGTGACTTAATTTCGGAACAGATCGTGAGTCACAGTCACAAGACTTGTAAGTTCAATAGTTTGCATGGCTGCAGTAATTGCTGTCCTGTAGTGCTGTTTCATGTTTCATCTATAACACGGAAATCATAATAACTTGATCCTCTCTTTCCTTATTTTTTTAAAGCTTTGCCTGAGTCAAGATCTTTGAATTATTACAGCTGTTAATATAAAGATCTTAACTCCTCAGCTGGGGCTAAAGCTATGCAAATTATACTATAATTGATAACAATCTTTGTCATGTTTGATCATAGCTTTTGAATTATACTTAAAAGGGAACTGATTTTGGTGAAGAAAGCAAAAATCAATAGTTTAAGAAGAACATTCTTCACTGAGGTAAATATAGTCATTGACTGTAGTGGATTTTGACTTTGCACATTTGATTTTTTCCACATTTTCTCTTAATTCAAATTAGCCTTTCAGCACTTGAATCTCAATCAGCAAATCTCTGTGATTTAATTCAAATAGACTCAGATGTTCAGAGTATGTGAACAAGGTTGTTTTTAAATTTTTTGTACTGAACAGCCAGTGACTTGGAAGGCATTTATTACCTTGCTATATAAATTGCTCATATAAGGCTTCCAGGGAAAGGCAACACATGTTGAGCAGTGCTGTTCTACTGTACATGACAATGGTAATGCTAAAGCAATATCCTACAGGAGTGTCTGGGCTTTTCCACTACTGCATTTTCTACTACTACATGTGGAAGAGCTTCCAGGCACATCAGTTGTGCCAGGCATTGGCTCCTTAGGATTTTTTTTTCCACTGGAATTGAGGAGCTGAATCTAGGAAAGGAGAAGCTGTGACATTTCTGTGTTCTCTTTCTCCTCCCCTCTTTAAGCAAAAAACAAATTCTGTACTGACTCTGCAGGTTTCTTAGTGTGCATTTCTCATTCTACCTGCTCTGCTGCAAGACACCTGGAAGTAAAGAATAAACAAACCACAAGCACTGCTTTTACTCTCTTTTCAACCTCAAGGGTTGCTTGTTTTTCCACAAGATCTGATGATGGCTTTGTTGCTTCAAGAAAAAAGACTGGGACCCAGGGGACCCAGAATTCTCCACTCAGAAAGACTTGGAATGAGGACAGGTCTGAAAACCCTGAATATTTACCTGAATTTTTGCCAAGTGCTGTAGTTTGGGGATCTTCTGTGAAATAAAACAAAGCTCAGTGATGTTTCTAGTAACCTGTTAGTTTCTTCCCAATCCATTGCAGGTGAAAAGAATGTCTTCCTATTGAGTCCCCTCCACATTTTGTTATTTCAAATTATGCCATTCCCTAGAGCAGAGTGCAACTTTAGGGACTTGAGAATTTTGCTAACACCTCTCACAAATGAACCTCACCAGAAAACTCTGCTGTAAGTGAAAAAAACAATTCTGTGAAGGATTATGAATGTTGTTTTTCTCCTGTTCAGAATTGATCCTGAATTCAGATGGATATACATCAAGTTTTGAAAGATAAATATTTCATTTTAGATGCCTTGAAACTGAATAATGTTTTATGATTCTTAATATATTGTTTATAAGCACAGAGAAATGGAGAAAAATAGAGCAACAAATCTGTGATTGAGGCTGTTTTGATTAATTCCCTTTTCTCTCAATCTAAACAAACATTTTGGCTAAATAATTTCTTTTACCCAAGTGTTGCTTTTAATTTTTGATTAAGCTGTGTTTTCCTCTAGAAAATAGTTAAAATGTTCCAAATTAGTTATTTGTTGTTATGCTGTGGACTTTGATTTAAAATATGTGGTTTAGATCCTCACTTCTCATAACCTCAAACCTAAATCATGTACCTGAGATGGTTAAATTCAGCCTTTAACTTAATATAAACTCTCAAGTGATGAGACTATATTTTCTTGATGCATTAGTTTTTCAGAGTAACACAGAGAACATGAACATGATGTACCTTGAATTAATACCCGTGGTATAACGTTGCCATTACTGTCATCCAGCTACTATTTCTGTGTAAGTGGCTTCTGTTCACAAATTCTCCAATCATCTGTGTTAGAAAAAGGTCTGTGGACAGGAAATTTAGCACAATCATTCACAACATGCATATTAATAGCCAGGTATAATAAACCAGATTGTTAACAGTCAAATTAAGATATATCACAAATGAAAATGAGAGGTGATTTCATCTTGTGGCTGATTAATCCCTTTTAGTCAATTTCAAAAACTGAATTTTTAGAATTTTTTCAAAATCTTTCCTTAACCCATCATTTTTTCCCCCTCTTCTTTTTAATCTGCAAAATAATTTCTTTTGGAAGATATTTTTTTATTGGTACCATTTTTTTCTATATCTGAGTAAGATTATTCACTAAAACTTCAGGATCTTTCTTTCTCCCTCATCCTCACAATACAGAGAAAATTGGATCACACAATGAGTATCTAAAGGGAACAGATTCACGACACAAGCCATTATAATGACTTCACAGGAATGAACTAGGGGAATAGATTTAAATGTAACTTCATTTTTTGGTTTGTGAAGACGAAAATGCAGATACACCTGTGTCTCAGTGCAGGACTATCATCCTGAAGCATTCAGCTGAATGCTAAGTGGCAAAGGAAAGCTATTTTTAATGCCTGTCTGAGATGTTTGATTGGGTTGAAATTACCTACCTGCATGGTTTTCCAGGGAGGAGCAGGGCACTGCTGGTTGTAGTGGAAACATTTCCTTTTCGGGAGGGTATCTACTTACATTAAAATCTTGTCTTTCACTGCTGCATGCAGCAATCAATGAGAGTGAATATTGCTGACTGATTATGAGTCTAGTGATGCACTCTCTTGCTTAACCAGCAATTATTATATTAAAATATACATCAGAACAAATTCCTTTCATGCTCTAATCTTTGCCCTCCTTAAACTCATCTGTCAATAACAGACTGCACTCTGAATTACCAAACCTGAGAATTAAGTGCTTTGTCCTTTGGAGCAGGAATGTACCATGCCTGTGACCTTTGCTTCACCATAGCTTTAGATTGTCTGCAGTGGAAAGTTGGATGTGTGGGTTTGGAATTGCTGTTCATTCCCATCTCCTTGTTGCAATGCAAACAGACATTGAAGAAGAAGGTTTTTTAAATTTAATAATTTCTTCTTGCATTCACCTGAAAAACAAAGCCCAAAATAACAGAAAAAAATCATGTCCAAATCCAAACTGATACAAATCTGGCTATTTTTTTTTTTTGAGTGTATTATTTTTTCATAAGAAGCTAATTAATTCTTTTCCTGGTCCCTGAACTTGTTCTAAGGATTGACTTGGTTTTAATTAATGAAGAGTTCAATGCTAGCTAACCCCAGGTGTTCATGCCAGAAGGCACCTATGCCCTCCAGTTCATTAGGGGTTTTGGTTGCTCAGTCTGTGGGTATGGGGTGACTGAAAAACCACAGGTCTGCTAATCTATGGAGCAATCACAGAGCTGTTCTCCCTGGGAGATTGGGGGTGATAAGGGAAGAGTGAGCACAGTCCATGCCTTTGAGTGACTAGGATGTTCTAAATCTGAATAATTTTAATTACTGCATAAGTCATGGAATAAATGATCATGGAAGCAATGCATAAGAATTAGAAGATAAGGAAGACACTATGGAGATGAATAAAAGTTATCTGAATTTGTGAGAAACAAGGCATCAGGCCAGTCTTACTGGGGCTTTGGGCCCTGTGTTTTAATAGGACAAAGCCAGCATCCCAAAAGGGATCCTGTATATCAGGCACCAGCTCTGCTGTGAGAGGGAGTAGGATGGAGGTGAGGGTTGCTGAGTGCAGACATGTCTGAGACATGGGAGGGTGAAAGGCTGATATGTGGGGGATAGAAAAAACTGGGAAATGCTGTGGGGAGACCTGCAACAGGAATGAGGATGCTGGAAAATAGGAAGCCTGGAGCTTTCCCTTGTGATAGAGATCTTCTGTGGTAGTAGAAGGAGGTTCAGAAGTGTGAGATATGCTGGTTTCCAAAAGGCTGTGCCCTCCAGTCCTATAAAAGGACTCTGGTTTGGGACTGCTGCTTCCTTTGCTGTATTTCTTTCTGCTTTGCTGAGCCTTACCAGGGTGACAGAGCTTTAGAGACCCAAGCACTCTTATTGTATAAACTTTCTAGGGTAGCCAAGGGAGACAGTGCCCTTTTTCAACTTTTCATGATGGAGCTCTTACCCATAAAGATAATGAAAAATTCCTGAATTATGTTTCCTCTGGAATATGGTCTCCTCAAACAGAAGCAAATAACCATTTACTTTTGGAATAACTTCCTTCCTCATGCAATACTGTTTTTTTAATGCTAGAAGTTATAGAAAACATTAAGAAAAAAATCATAAGGTCTGTTGGCTAGAAATTACCATTTCACAGTAGTCCCTCAGAGCTGCTATTGAAGATATAAACCCAAAGCCGATGTCTATGCAGAAGTCAGCATGAAAGCACAGGACTTCACAAGTGGCTGCCCATTGCAAGAGACAAGTCACTAGAAGTGGTCATAGATGCTACAGCAACCAGGAGGAAGAAATTTGTCTTTGATCTTTCCCTTAACAGTCTTCTAAGCCCTCTGGGAATGTTCATCCCAGCAAAGCTAAGGTCAGTGTTCAAAACTGAGCTGAGAGAATTACACTGGACAGGCTCTGTCTGCAGTGCCTGACACAGTTTCAAGTGCTGCAGACCTTCTGAAGAGCCTTAGACAGTCCTTATTAACTGCTCGCAGCCTGGCTTTTGCTAAACATAAGAATAAGAATATAATCTTAGTTTTAATTATTCCCCTGATCAGCCATTCCAAGAAGATGGGATTTAGATAAATTTCTAGTTTCTTCTACTCCGTGACACCACTTTCACTTATTCTGTTCCTTTTTATCTATTAGAGAACAGGTAGAAGGTAATACTGCTCCATTTCCAAAACAAGTTATTTTTTTGTTATAGCAGAAAAGCAAACCAATAAATTTCTGCAAGAAAATTATTTCCCAAAGATTGCAGAGCTAATGCCATAAAACATAATCATACTGAAAAAATCTGTAATGAATTAGAGTTCTGTTGGGTTCTGAGTTTGTCTGCATGTGCTTTGTTATTATGTTAGATGATATTCTATGGGACGTAAAATAAATGTCATATTTCTTAAAGGTTTATGATGCATGGCAGGAATTTCTGAAATTACACATTTTGGAGAAATATACTCATTGAGTTTTTAACATGTTTGTGATTTTTCCTATAGTCTTATGATGGACATAAAAGTCCTCTGCCTTCTTGGAGGAATGCTGCCACATGCAGATGCTTTAGACAACAGCTGAAAATCTCCTTTCGGAGAAGAATCTGTGAATCTGATGGGCATAATGCAAATAGTCATCCATCTGTTGTCAAATATAGTTAAGAGAAGTTTACTATCCCAAAAAGTTGTTTTAATCTAATTTTTCCAGGTGGTCCATCTAGATTAGAACTGCAATGCCTTTAATGCACAATGATTTCTTATGTCATTGTTTAAAATCTGTGTCAGAAAACCCCAAAGAAACCATAAATATGAAACACAAAATTACTGATAAAGAAGAATCCAATGAGGTAGAAAAATCTGACCTAACTTCCATATTGGGCACTAGTGCTTTTTTGTAACTGGTCAGTATGTTCCATGTGTCAGTGCAAGTTTTGTAAGTTAAATATCCTTAGGACAAGAGTCCCCCTTCCTTTACCCCTTTCTGTATCTTGCTCTTTTTGCTTGTTTCCTTTAAGCATTTTCATTTTAGATACTGAGCTTGATGTCATAACATTAGTTTCTCCCAGAATTTTTTCACTACTTTTTCATCTTTCTGTAGCAATACAGCCTGTCCTTTAGTCATAAGGACAAAGTTCAGAATGGAAGGCACCAGGATTTAGAGTTTAGTCTTTAATAAAAGTTAAAATAAACAGCTTTTCGTTCTACCTTAAGATACTTACTGACACAACGAAGACAGTTTATTGGCTACAGGAACTGAGAAAATTCTATTAAGTCAGGAAAAGGTATTCTGAGCTTTTACCTTTGTTGTCTAAAATCTGGTTTCCTCTGAATTCCCCTCTTATAAAAGATCGTGGAGAAGTTGGTTACTCTGTGTTGATATAAAGAGGAAGTTGAATAAAGCTCCCAAGTGTAACTGTGCTCAAGTGCCCTTTCAGTGCACACAAACTGTTACAGTTTCTCTACAGCAATTTTCCTAATCTTGGCATGAAAATGTTGTTGTCGTAAAAGACCTTTCAGTCAAGACCAAGAGGGAAAGGAAACTACTCTCTCCAGAGATGGGAACTGGAGGTTTATGTGTGTTGTTTTTGAAAATAGATTTGTACACAGACTATGGCAGTTTTCCTCTGCCTCATCTCCAACGTAACTCACCTTGTCAGAGGAGTCAAGAGACTTCACTGTTCTATAAAATATCAAGGGTTAGGACAACAGGTAAATAATGAATAACAGAGGGATCTGCTTGCTTTACTTCCACTTCTCTTTAAGATGCAATGGATCAGAAGATGAGTACCTTGTGTAATGCTCAGGAATTCTCTGAGGTAGTTGTTAAATCTTAAGCTACTTACCAGACATCTTGTGTTGGTGCTCGAGAGCCTTGCTGACCATGACTAATTTGTCCTCAAGTTCCATTGAAATGCCTTGGTCTCCTTGAAAGGGCTCTGCCTAATAATGCATTACAAACACAATCCCATCTGTTTTAGCTCAGTGTATCTTTGGTCTTGCTATAGCTGTGAAATAATATGTTCCTGGAGTGATACTGCACAAGCAGTTTATTTGAAGATTATGTGGGTTTGACACAAACAGAAAATTATTACATCTTTATAATTCTAGTTCTGTCCTTGAGGAACGCAGGAAGGTATTAAAAATTATTATTTTCAACAAAAACAAATAAGAAACTTAATATACTTATTCTACCTTTTTTTTTTTTTTTTTTTTTGTCTACTGGCCTTTTACCAGTAGTTTGAATCAGTAAAAAAAAAAACACTGAAATAATTAAAACATGACTGTATATATTAATAGATAGATAGCTAAGAATCATCATTACTAGATTTTAATAACTTCATCATATTTTAATTGTCAACAACTACTTGAAAATATCTTAATATATTGCAACCCCAAGTTTTTATTGTCTTGGCACAATCTTATCACAATTTTAGTTACAAAAAAACCCCAAACAAACAAAAAAAACAAATCCAAACCTCAAACTCACATTTCCCACCCCAATGAGCTCAACAGAAACAATGACACAAGAATATCCTCTTCTTCCCACCTCTTTTCCTTATGAGACGTCATTGATGAAGCTCAGCTGGGTCACTATGACTGTCATACGGCATCATGAGAAATATAAATACACATGATCAATTCTTGGCATACTGCAGACCTGCAATAGTCACACCAGAGACTGGCTGAGCATATGGCTGTAAACCTCACTTTCCTATCAGCAGGATGTTCCATATGTTCATCAAAATCTTGCAAACCAGAAGGGGTGGATTTCTTATCTTGTTTTCTTCAAACATTTAATAATGTCAGTAAGCCAAAACTGTTCTGTACTCCCCAGGCTCTGGTATGAAGCTGCCCTTAGCTGGGCATCACCAGCCTCATCCATTTTTTTTCTGTCATCTTGGTAGGTCTTAACAGCTAACACAAATAAATTTTATGATTTTGGTGCCAATTTACCTTAAGCAAGTCTGAGCTATGCTTTACCCTTTATGCCCCTTGCCTTAACATGGACATAGCTTTCATGTCACTGCATATCTGCAGATTCAGACTCAAAATCTTACAATTAATTATTACAAAGACTTCTAGGCCTAAAGAAGATTTGATAAGGTATGTCACTGTATTTTTTTTTTCACTTTAGTATTCAATCACTAAATAAAAGCCAGGGTAGGGGAGAGGAGAGCATGCTTTCTTTAACTGGTATCTAGTGATGTCTGAGAGGCAGGGCTGTGGCTCTCACCTTTGAGTTACTTCTGTTGTAGATATTGTGGCAAACCTTTCAGAGAGACATTCTTTTGTGAAGATCATGAGTAAACATTTTTGCCTTTGGCCTTGTGAATTTGAAACAAGATTGAACTAGGAAGTCCTTCAGAGTGCTGTGGTATTGACAGTGTATGTTTTAAGTAGTGCACACAAAAAGGTGAAAGTTTTTAACAACTTCCCCAGTGTGGTTGTGCTGAATGTTAAAACAGAAAAGAAACAGTTATGCACAATTCACTGAAACAGACAACTTTTCCTTACTCTTTGCCTTCCACCTCAGCAGAACACTGCTCCTTACTCATCAGGTAACAGTCTAATAATGCCAAAGGAATCTGCTTTTATAAGATTTTAGCTGTCCAATATGCCATTATATCTGTACACAATCTGAAGTGCAGTCAATTATCACACATTTGTACATATCCAGGGACAACTGCAGGTTTCACCCTTTAAATAGACATAATATAACTTTATGGATATTTCTGGACTAGTCTTCTAGCAGAATAAACTTTCCTGAGCTGCGCCGCTGACATGGTTTGATCATGATGTAATGAGAAGATGTTGATGGCAGGTTAATTTAGAAACAGCCTAAACAGACATAATAAATGTAGATTGAGACAGAATAGAGTTCATCGTGTGAGGCCAGATTTGCACCAACCCCCAAATGACAACCAAACTGTTGCAGCAACTTAATAATTGAACACATAATCTGCTCCAAAAGTGTCTCTGGTGATAGAAGGTGCCAAGCGTGATCTTTCCATCCAAATGGGCTTGCTGAGGTTGATGCCCACCTGACCCACAAGGAGATTGGAGGTAACTGGTTGGAGGTAGCATTCTTCCACACAGATGGATTGCTGCCATTTAATATCTGCTTTTGGAATTTGGAGGCCCACCAGCCTGAATCCTTCTCTCTGGCAGTGTATGGTGAGCATGGGAGAGCCACAGCTGTGCTTTCCAACCCCACTGCATCATCCCTGTGTTAGAGGCTGAGGAGGACCAGGCTGGGCTGATCTTTACCCAAGGGAAGTGTCAGACTAAACCAAACTGACATTGCAGCCACGTGTGCAGCTGTGCTTTTGGTCTTTGACTGTGTGAAACTTTATTTGCACTTCCACAGAAAGAGAACTGCTTATAGATTAACATGCATTGAAATGATTTTGACTTCATTTTGATATATGAAAGTATTCTGTATGTGTTCTTTTAGTACTCAGAGTCTATGATAACTTTAATTAAAAATCTATGAGATTTTTTTGAAAAAACCCTTAGTAATAAATAATTAATTGAAATAATAAATTAGTAATTGTAGGAATTATACATATGTGCTTCCCTTGGGTCTCTGCAGTGTTATTTTAATTAAGGCTAAGGTCTCTATTTGAATAAATGAATGACAATAGGGGATATTTTTAAAAAGTCATATTGATTCCCTCAATATCAATGTTTCACTGAGAAAGTTTATTAAAAAGAATGAAGTGATTCAGATAGATTTTTGGTTCTTGGCAAATACAATCTGTGTTCTTTCAGAAATCTAATTTTCTAGATTAGTGGCTCGTATCTGATATTATAAATAAGAAAATTCTTATTGCTTCTATAATATAGCATGGAAAACAATGTAACCAACATGGATATTTTACTTGGGTCAGTGTTTCAGCAGTATTAATGTTTAACATGCTGCAACTACACAATGCTTCTGAGAATTGTGTTTTTATTTAGTCAAGGCTCTGACTTTTTGGCTGAATGAAAGGATTTTTTTTACAAGATATAGCAACATAAGTAGATAAGCCTTCTAGCATTTTCACTTGTTTACAAAGTTTGTTACAGGAAGTAGAAGCTTGATTAATAAAAGAGGAAATTAAATAGGAGAATTTAAACTGGAAGGAGATCTCAGTTTTTCTAGACAAAACTGGAATATTTTGTTTTTAATAAGTGCATCTAGACTTCATTTTGTAATGGAGTAGTAATGATAAATGTCTTCATAGAGTAATCTACACATACAATGTAAAGAGACTCAAATGAATTAATGTTTAGAAATGAGCAAAGGATTATTAGCCCTTTTGACTCTCACAGCATACATGCTGCACAAATCTCATTGACTCAGTAGGAAAGAGATCAGATGAAAGGAAATAGGGCTGGACAGTATTTTAAATGATCAATTTCTCCCTTCCTGTGCTCTAGATCCAGATCAGCCTTAATCAATCCTGACAAATGTCTGCCAAACCTGTTCTTAAAAACCTCCAGTGCTTCAATGTTCTATATCAGATTTTCCAATTATTTCACCTCAGCCTTTCTGGGTGCACCAAGCCCCATTGCATCTTGTAAAGAGAATAGTCCTGCTCTTCATAAGTGCATTTTATGTACCTCAGCATTTACCATGTCCTTATTTATGTTCAGCATTGGGGGATTTTTAACCTTTTTTTCAGAGGTTGTGCTTTCTAGACCTGAAGTAATTCTGTTGTTTTCCTGGCATCTTTTTAGTCCATCTATGTCTTTAAGAAACTGTCCCCTAAACTGAACAGCCTTCTTGGGCTGTAGCTCTTTAGTAACAGAGTAGAAGAATTATTTCACACATCCTATTTAGACGTCCTGGAATAAACTTAGAGAAATATACTTTGCCTAAAATATCCTTTGGCTCATAGTACTAAAGCCAGTAAAGAGCATAGAGAAAAATGTCTGTGTGAACTGTGGGAGTGTTTCTGGTACAAAATTGATGAAATGTGCTTTTCATACAGATGAAAGCAGAAATTTTTCTGTGATTGATGGCTCAAACTACGTGCCTAACTTGAGATGACATTTCAATTTCATTGCTGGTGATGGTTTTGTGTTTTTTTTCCAAAAAGGGAAAGGGTTTCTTTTTCTGTTACTGCCAGATTTTTAAGTTAAATTTCCACTTTTGCTGGCTGTGTTTTATAGTGAAAGAAGAGAAAGGAAAAAGTTTCTATTATGAGATAACCTGTAACATCTAGCTGCTTAAGAAGATAATATGAAACTGGGACTATAAACTGTTCAGTGAACAGGCTTTTTTCTGTCTTCTAAAGGATAAATTTTATCTGCCCCCTGAGTTTCTGATGCTGTGAGTGCACAGGGTGCTGAGGCCAGCAAGGGTCTGGTGTGCATTGTGGGGTCCAGTCCTGTGCCACACAATGGGTCAATATGAGCGGTAATTTTAAGCTTTTCATATTCATGAAACTCCTTAACCTTTCCACCTTTGCTGCACGACCTACCTGCTCTGACAGCTGTTGTTGACAATGGACTAAAGTTTATTATCAGCTTTAATATCCTCTTTAAAAAAATTTTATAAAATACACTAGCCTAAATGTATTTTGTCCTTTATTTTCTATATTTATGTGGGGTCAGTTCTGGTCACTTAGAAATATTGACTTATTCATTGGTATTTGAAAGTACTGTGTGGAGATCTGTATTAACATTTAGCCTCTAACTGGAATATGTGTTTTAAAATGCTGAACACATTACAGAGATGTGTAGTTTAAACCTACTGCTGTTCATTATCATAAAATTAGCATTATTGAGTGTGATGTAACTTTGCTTTGGTCATGGACTCTATCCCAGTTTTGTAGTTTCCAGAAACTTAACATCCCTTCATTCAGTTTAAACTTTAATTGTGAATATGAAACCTTTCAAGCATTGAATACCACATTTTCACAGAAAGAAAACCCCTTTTTCTCCAGCTCTGGGTTAGATTCTCTTTTTTGCTCTTAATTTTCTTGGTTGCAACATACTTAGCTTTTAGCCAACTTACTTTGTAAACATACCTCAGCAACCAGTAATATGTATCAAAATTTTAAAAAAATCCAAACCAAACTGACATAATGTTCATAATTTTTGCACCACTGCTTTGGTTTAACAATTAGAAATCATTCATCCAGGATTTAAACCAATTAATCTTCTTTGCTGCTTCTCTTTACTCTGTCCAATTAATCTGTCCAATTCCTGTAAAAGATCAGGATCCAGTCTAAGAACTGAAGCTGTGTTGATTTAATCCTTGCCAAAGACACCTGATCAGCTGAGGCTCAGCCCATTTCTGAACTTTAATCATGCATATTCTGATGCCATGACAAACTAGTTTAGAGCATGAGAAGGCTTGTGCTGAGCAGCACCAATAGTCTATGTCACATCCAGGCTCTGAGAGGGGATGTAGGTGGGTACCATGGCTGGGGGAAGTAGAAGACAATCACATGAAATACTTCCTCTTAACAATCTCCTCACCTATTTTCTCATCAAGGGCTTTGGGATGATTTCTGGGACTGTAATAATCCTCAATGCATTGCTTTTGCACTAATTAATGAAATATCTCTGTTAGCTCAGCTGAAATTTGAACCCCTACAGAATCCTTTAGTAGCGATGGCCTCACATCTGCTACCCCAAAGTAAGTGTGGGGCTGGAGAAAGTGTAGAGAATATCATGGTGGCTTTCCTAAATTATGGTGTGGATTATGTGATGCTATGTGGTGTGAACATCCCATCCCCAAAGCACTAAAAGGAGATTAGGGGAGTAAAAAGGATGCAGATCAAAAACAAAGACTTGAATTCATAAATATGTCCATAAAGAGAGTGTGCAGCAAGGTTGCGAATGATGCATTTTTCTATTTTTCTTATAACTCCCCAGTGAGAAATTTAATAACATTACTGTGTTTCTAGACAGTGGAATTTGATGGAATTTGCAATGAGGATTACAAACATATATGGAGTTGCTAAGTGATAACAACTTTGGCAGAAGATATAAAATCTTTTGATTTCAGGTCCCCAACTAATCTCTTGCCCACTCTGACCCCCTCCTTTCTCTGGTGGAGCAGTTGTGACACACAGGCAGCTTCTCACAGCTCCTTCAGAAGCACCAGTTGCCCTGGTGACCACTATAAGCCAATGAGAAATTCTCTGCTCATTCTGCTACTCTTTATTTGGGCTTGAAACTTTTTTCCTTAAATGTAGACTCTTTTGCTAACACTGCCTTTTAAAGATAACGTCAAAAGAGTTTTCAGATATGTGCATTTGAAAATTTAGCGAGTAAGCAGGTAAACTTAAAACACCAAAACTTTTGCAGCTACTTTGCAATTTTTCGGTATTTGAGCAGAAGACACTTCTCCTTTAACTCTACAATGAGAAACAAGTTTTTTGGTTATGAATAAAACAGTGTAAAGAATCCATTTTTTTCCAGGTCATGATACATAATGTGTACTGCTGTGTAACCATTTGAAAAACCTATTTAAAAAGTACAGGCTTACTATTCCTATTAGTACCTTCCTGCACTTTTCAAAATTCAATTTGTGACTCTATTACTAAAAATATTTTCCAAGCAACAGTAGAGGAAAATCCTCATAAACAGTGGGTCTCAGCTTTACTAATTTCATTACTGCATGTCATGTTAAATGCAGAGGACAAAACATGTGGTGCCTCTCTAATGATAACAAGTAGCATTATATAATGTGTTTTTTTATTTTAGTCATAGCTCTTTGAGTGGTTTCCAGCTGAGAATGAGAAACTACCTGCTGGATGGCATACTGAACACATTCCTGGTAAATAGGAGTCTGTTTCCTTAGGATAAGGTAAAGGAGAACTAGAAATATAACAAGATGAGCTGGGATTTTTGAGAGAGAAACCAGACATTCCCACTTGCAGAACCACTTAGGTAGGGGCAGTGCTGACTTCTGTTGTAAGAAAAAATAAAGCCATGTTCTGATATGACATAAATCAGCCTAAATATGAAGTTAGGGAAATATGCACATCTAAAAAACAGATCTGAAGATGGGTTTTTTCATGTAGGTAAATACTTAGGCTAAGAATTGAAAACTGAAAAGGTCCATTCATCTTAGTCCTGAACTTTATCTAGTAGCTGATTCCTTTTAATCATGCTACAGAAAGACATATGAAGTTTAACCATACCATTAGTGCTAATTGGGTGTGCAATGTACAGGAGCATTATTGCTTTGTCTTCACTGGTAATTAATGCAGGTAATTTTGACATCTGAAAGATACTGTAATTTGAGCAATTAAAACCTTACTGCCAGTGCAATCCTGTGATAAGTAAAGTGAAATATCATTACAAACCAAATTTTATGCAATTTTTTCGTATTTAAGAGAATGTCTTATAGTTTTCACAGGAAAGGCATTTAATGAATCCTTTACTGATACCCCAGGCAGCAGATCCCACAAAACTCATCATAACGTCAAAACTATCATTAGACACAAAAATGTCTGCATGCACAGAGCATCTGCTCAACTGACAGAAATCTGCTCATTGTCTCTCCACTTCAGAACAAGCAGAAGGGAGAATGAGATTTCCTGAATCACTGATTCAATTAAAAGCTTCAGGAGCCTTAAAAGGTGCTTTCTCCCTTCCCTGCTTCTATCTTTTATTTCCTTTGACAGAGCACAGAAGAGAGTTTATGCCTCAACAAAAAAAACCAAAAAAACCACAAACCCCCCCCCCCCAAAAAAAACCAGCCTTCAGGAAACTGCCAGGTAGATCCTCAGCACTTTGTTGGTTCCATATTTCATTCTTTAGACACATGAACACGGGCAGTAAACACAAATCTGTGCAAGTGGATTAGAAGGATGACTGCTTGGTGATGCATTTAAATTGTTAAGATAGAACTGCTTTTAGCTAACCTAGAAAATGGATTGGAGCTACTGACAAGGATTAGGCTAGACTTCAATATAAATTCAGCCTTCCAGCTCCTAGTGTGTTCAAAATTAGCTAGTTTCAGATTAACATTGAGATAATCTGAAAAGCAAAGCAGGAAAGCATTTTAGAGAGCATATTTAAAAGCATATTTAGCATTTGAAAGCATATTTAGAGAGTAAAGCTAAACTTTGCAAAAAAACTCCCCTGAAAATTTATGACCAATGCTTGTTTGTCTAGTGAGCAATTTCTCTGTCATTTTGTAACATTAATCCCAGAACATGAGGGTCTAGCCATTAGCCATTCATAGATTAGCAACTGAAGAGAGCTCTTAGACTTTTCAATGTGAGCTAGCAAAGTAGAAATAATAAAAAATCAAAGTGTATTGCTGCTGCCAAAATGAATCCATTATCTTGTCATGTTTACCCTTTTAATAGGGTACACTGAGCAGGTCACACTGTGAAGTAAGAAACTACATGTTGAAGGCACCAATTTATAGTCCAGTGGTTTTCATCGAATGCTTCAATTTCTAAAATGTGATAACCAGAGAACATAAGGACAGCCATACATGAGGCAATTTTCTGTGATGTTGTGTGCTTTGAGACTATTCTGCTGCACCTCCATTATAAACAGGGTCCCTGAGCCCATTAGTCTCTGCATTTCCATAGGATAATTGTCGCATTCCAGTTGTCTAAATTAGCTATTTAAGCATCTTTGATTGACTGTAAGTAGCAGTGGATATCTTTCCTGGTGCATAGATTTGTGCCATCCAGTAGCCAAACCCCCAGTCTAGGGGGAAAAGCAGACATATGGCTAAGTGTTTTGTTGGATGGAGGCCATAAGTGGGAATTAAAAAATGGTGTTCTGTTTCTCCCTTTGGTGAGAATCCTACATAGCACAGGCAATGCTTTTGAAAAATGAATCTCTGAGTCCCATCATGGATGGAAAGATGTAATTCATTTGCAAAAAATATATATAGATGTTTACACCTTTGCGAGAACAGAAGTGGGAAAAGTAATACACAATGCTAAAAAAAGGAAGCTAACAAGTTAGTGAGTGAGGTCTAAAGGTGTAATTGTTGAAAAAATCTAACATTGTGTTTGTGTTCCACATTACTCAAAAAATTTGCTAAATGGATTGAGTACTTGATTAGTGGGTGTGGAAAAATGTCATGGTCTGAAGTTAATAATGTAGCCGAGCTTCTGATTGCACTCAAAGAAGATTTGACAGTGAGGGCAGTGGAAACAAAGGGATTAATTTATATCTGGTTTCACACCCATGCAGATCAGCTGGCTCTGTTGAGGTTACTTGCTCATGCTGCCATAATCAGGCTCCAAGGCTTGAAAACACAATGAATTCATATTTCAGTAGGTAGATCCAGATGTATTTTTCAAAGACCCAAAACTGGGAGCAATTTTCCTCAGAGCAGAGATGTGTTTATGCTGCAGAATGCCAGACAGCACACAGCAGTGGTTTCGAACCTGTGGGCAAAGGAATCCACATAACACAACTGAGAAAAGCCTACTGTCAGTAGAGTAAATTTGCTCTCAGGGGGCTGGGAGTGCATCTCTGTTGGAAAATTTTAGAACTTTACAAATCAGGAAAGACTGAAAACTGCTTTTTCAGAGTCAGTCAGCTCAGAAACCAGAGAAAATCTACCTCTGTGTGACTACACAGAGCTTGTTTTGTTCCATATCTTTCAGGAAAATAAAGAATATTGGCAGGAACTAGACTATTTGAATATAGCCTATAAGGAGAGACAATTCCACTTAAGATACTTTAAAAAAAAGTTAATGCAGAACTAAAAGGGTATTTGTGCTCCTTAGTGTTAGAGAAATCACATTTCCAATGTGTAAAAATTGTCATGGTTTCTTTTAGTTTTTAATGAAGCAATGATAATTACCCTGTGGGGAGAACTTTCTTACTTTTATTTTTCAGAACAATGCTCAGATTTCCTAGGGCTCTGAAGTTTCAATCTTTTTCCTGTAAAATTCTTATGTTTGAACTGTGGGTTAGTTATTATTTATTGGATCCTTTCAGGAGCCAAGGTTGGCAGAGAAGTGCACAGCACATTTGAAAACAAGGCAGAAAAAGGAGGCTATGGAGGAATGCAGTAACTTTCCCCAATATCTCAAAAAAGGTTTCTGTTATAGGTGGGGTTAGCAGCAAATCCTTGAGCTCCAGGTGAGTCAACCCAGGGAGCCATGCAAGGAAACAGGAAAGGCTGGCTTTCCTCAGACCACAAATTATGCAGCACCAGATACCAGCTGTACTTCGCAGGGTAACAATGGAAACTTGGAAATTTCAGCCTAAGATGAATCCCCTGAGCTGTGGCTCCATGTATATCTTGAAGATAAGGCAACTATCTTCTTGGTTTAGAACCTTACCTGCCTCTGTTGTGGTGTTTATGGAAAACATGCTTTATTGTGAAGGCTAGCAAACATCCCAAACTAATTCCCTCCAAAAAGCTTTCAGGGGAAAAAAACCAAACCATTGGTCTACAGACTTTAACAAATCTCTAAATTACTGAAAATCAAACCATTGATCTTTTTTCTCATATCTAATCTTCTGTCTGGTCCTCCATATTTGTTTGTTTGGTTGGTTTTGTTTTTGTTTTTTTTTTGTTGTTGTTGTTGTTTTTTTTTTCTCTGTACTTCCCTTCCGCATCTGCTACCCCACCCAGACTTTGCCCCAGAAACATCTCAGAACCAACCAAGAAGTACCTGCATGGTACCTGTGGGTGGCTTTGTCATGGGCTGCAGTGGCACATTCAGATCTCTGGCCACTTGATGGAGCTGCTATGAAGAATGTGAGAGCAAAACTGCAGCCAAAGCTGAGGTCTGAACAAAGTGCTGGGCTGAGACCACATTACACACTTCCCACAAGAAATCACGCCAAGCACTCAGGTGGTTAGGGAGTCAGGTGTAAAACAAGAGTGAGAGAAAGAAGATCTTGCTATTTTGGACACCTTGTGTTTGGGAAGGCAAATGGAAAAATGTTGCTTTCATTTTGTTCTGTTTCAATAATAGGGGATTTAAGATACATGGGATTGGAGCACTTACATGAACGCTGAACTGCTTGCAGAAGTGGGGTGAAAATGAATTTAGCTGTCCATGCCAGCAGCAATCTCACTGAACATCCTTGGTTTTGCCTGATGAAATTGAAATTTGGCACTGTGAGGAAGAGTAAGAGAATTTTGTAATTTAGTGCCAAAAATTACGGAAAATAGAAAAAGTCTAAATTGAAATTTTTGTAAAGTATCCAAATTGGTCATTTTCAGAATTCTAAAGGAAAGGAAGATTACAGAGGGAGCATAAACTCTGTTATTGTTCTTTCTTGGATTGTCTTTTAAAATTTCAAGCATTATATTGCTTTTGAAAGGAATTCTATTTTTTAGCAAATAAAATATAGAAAAATTGAATATTTTTTGAACACACACTTTCTAGACTTGTCTATTAACCATGATTTTTATAATGATCAGTCTGGGGGAGACAGTCACTGGGAAACATGGTAGGAGGTGTTATTCCTGGTTTTTTGTGATTGGATAGGGTTTCTTTTTCTTTATACAGTCCACCTGGCTGGATTTAATCCTATAGAACACTCTATATTCTGCCCTCCAGGAGGTCACAAAGATCCATAAGAGAGCATGATCATGGACTAAGGTCATGCAGCAGCTGAGATAGCTGGATTGGATTAAGATTTGTGAGTGGGTTAGGTTTGTTTTTCTGGGGGCAGCTTTGTAAAAAATAAGTGAAAATATTTTATGTGGTTAGAAAATATGGTAAAATAATAGCCAAAACTTAAAGAAAAATGTATACCAGTGATTCTTTATTTCTGTAAATTTTTCCATTGGAATATTTACCAAGATCCTCAACTCTCATTTGAATTCATATGAGAATGAATAGAAAATAGTGCTGTGATTGGACATAATTAGGTCATCTCCTGGTCATCTTCCTGGGGAAGAGGCCTGTGCTGACTTACCACCAGCACTGAGCCCACTGAGGACACAGTTGCCATGGGGAAACACGTTTCTTATCCATGCTGCTCACATTCTGTGGATAAATGAGAGATTTCATGCACAGCAGTTGTCAAGACACGTTTTAGAGGTACGAAATTCACTGTGCAAAACTTCTTATCGTTTTGCACTGCTTCACTACAGGACATGCTTAATTAATACACCAGAGGGTCGTTTATTCTTTGCAAAATATGAGCCCTTCAGTGACACTGAAAGCTCTGACATTGTGGAGATGTGAGTCACATCAGTGAAACCTGCCTGAGGCTGCATTTAACCTTGTGCACTGAAGCTGAAAAGTAATTAATAAATACTCTCAAGTGTTATGTTTTTCCCTCCCACCAACTCAACATCTTAATTACAAGGGAATAGGTACACAGAAAACTGCTCTGTTTATAGTTCTCCTGCCCTTCTTTGCAACCTTTTTTATCAAAGAATTCTTGTAGTCTCAGACTAAAATACCTTTAGTGATATCACCACAATAATCTCAGACCTCATATATATTCTCCAAATTGCAAGCTTTGGATGGATTATTTCTAGTTCTTTATCCAATACCAAGTATCCTGGTCCCAAGTGGAGCCTTAGGTACTGTGTAAAAGACAATAATGGTAATAATGAAAAGACAATAACTGTAATAATAAAAATAAATTTACTATCTCCATATGGTCTCTATTCAGACATCTGAAACTCTACATGTGTTTCTACACCTATTCAAAGGAGACAGCCCCAAGTGCTTTCAGAGATCCAAGTGACATTGATAACAAGAAAACACTGGACATAAGAATAGGCATGGAATTGCAATTTCAGTTTTGTCATTCCTATTGCAAGACAAAACAATACTCAAAGTTTAAATAAAATTTGACAAATCATAAACATGGGGCGAAAAGAAGATTTTCATGTGTCATGTACTCCCCTAACTCCAGAGAAATGTTGATAGAAATGTAGAAATTTGTGAGTAACCACAAATTCTAGAAGGGAACAGCAAAGGATCCCTTCAGTTTTGCAGCTGAGACCATGAGGTGTTGACCTGGTTCTGTAGGGCTCTTCCTGCTCTCTTAATGAGGAGGGAAGTTAGCCCAGTAGCTCAGGGGTTCTTATTCAATCCAATTAATTTACTGCTCTACTGTTTGCACATCATGACTTATTTTAAAGAGATTTAGACAACAGAGGAGGTCTGAGAGTGCTGCAGCTGGACAAAGATACTGCACTGTTGCTGAGGTCAGAGCTTGTGGCTGTAGATAAGCTCTAGGTTTGCTATCAGAGTAAGAAAAGGAATAGGAAGAGAAGTCAATGAGAGCACAAGAAGTGAAGGAAAAGTGAGAGAACAGGACAACGTGCTCCTGCTAGGATTGGCTTCCTGAATTAGTTTATAGATTTTATTCCATTATTTGGTCACAACCACTGAAAATATCTAATTGTGAAACAGCCTGTTAGAAAGGAAGGACACCTGAAACAGAGAAAGCCTGGTCCAGGACTAAAACTTGCAGATATATAATCTTCAGTCTACACCATTAAACTGACAATAGTTTTGCAAATTATTCTAGATAAATGTGGTGGAAAACACTTGTGTTGCTAACATGAGGGGCAAGATTCTCTTGGCTATAAAAGGAGTGGAGAGGATTGGCTGAAGTGTAGTTGCTTACAATGTTGGTATGTAAATTTGGTCAAATAAATTCTGACCTCAGTTTTTGAGGTAGCAGAGATGATGTGTGAGGTCTCCAGGTTCCTAAACCTGGACTTTTTATATGGTTGTTGTGTTTTTTGTGCACTTAGGGACTGACTTTGCTAACTTTTTCTCTGCCCTAGGCTAAGCTAGTGATCCCATTCAAAATAAAATCAGAGTTCTTTTTGTAATCACCTGAGGCCAAAAGCCTCAGTAAGAAAACACTTCACTCAGCCAAACACTGATGGGTTTTGCACTACAGCCACAGGATCTGACAGTGCTGATTTGTTGGCTTCAGCTCTCCTCTGCTGCATCTTCATCACTTGCTTTCCTCACAAGCTTAATTCAGATACAATCTTGGAAACAGCCACATTTCATACTAGTGAATAAAGATGACATGCTGCCTTGTTTTTACCTCTTCCCGATTCCCCCTTCCATTGATTTATTAAACCCCTGAGTTTTGATGACAAAATGTTTCATCATTCTTTTCTGAAGAGGCCTTTATTATAAGTAGATCTTTGTT
Source organism: Toxostoma redivivum (assembly GCA_013397375.1). Lineage (NCBI taxonomy): Eukaryota > Metazoa > Chordata > Aves > Passeriformes > Mimidae > Toxostoma > Toxostoma redivivum. The sequence continues at coordinate 1,129,940 of VXBI01013294.1, read as the reverse complement.
GATGTTGATTCATGCCTTCTCTGGAGAGTAGTGATTTTGGATTTTCTAATATTTCCTCTCAGGCTATTCTGAAATAAACAGTTCTCATGCCTAATTTTATTGACATGTTTTTATGTGGTTTTGGGCTTGTTGTTGTTACCCCTCCCTTCCTTTCTGAATTGCTTTGTCATTTTCTGGATGAGTGTTTGTTGAGGTATGAGTCATGGAAATGGAGCAGTATTAAGGTATTCTTTAGTGCTTTCAAACAGACCACACTTAATAGAACAATAATGCATTATGTTGAGTATTGTTCCATAGGCTAATTACCTAACCAGATAATGTTGGGGAAGCAAACTTGTAGCAGACATTAATTATCGATGCATGGACTGCTAGCAGATGGCAGTATTTGCAGTGGAGTATAAGTTGATGGTTCAGTGGATTAATTTAAACTTACACAATATCATGCCCTCCACTAAAAACATGGTATAATAACAACTGTGTGCTTTTAAAAAAGGAAAACAATATTTAGCTGTGGTTCTTTAACTGAATAGATTTTCTTGCAAGCAGAGAGAGTGAAAGGGATAGTCAATTTCCCAAAAATTATTTTAGTGGCTTCTATTTGCCTTAGGAGTGCTCAGAATGGGCATGGCAAATAATGGGTAATTATTGTAGAGTATATTAACAATTGTGGAAACAGGGACTGGGTATAGTCATGTGTTTTTCTTCACAACTGTTTGTCTGTGGAATTCTATTCCATTTTGCATTGTCTGTGGGTCAATTAATCTACATCACTTCTCCTTTGTGTTTTTGCCCTGAACTATATGAGAACTCTGGTACATCTTCTCCACAGACTGGACATGATTTGAATAATCTCAACACAATAAGCCCCCCATGAACACAACTTTTGTCTGGCCAAAACCTAAGACTATTCCAGCTCAGATCTCAGGGAAGAACACATGTGGCCAACTTCCACAAGGAGGGCATTTTCTACTGGGGAGACACTGTCCCATTGTCCTGAATAATCTTCAGGATTGAGCTGTTAAATGAAAACACTGCTCAGCAGTGCTTTGTCTGCTCTGAAAACTGTGGCTTTCCCCAGGGGTGATGTGCAGTGCTTTGGAACTTAGGGAGCTTTCCAGGGAGGTCAGCCAGAGCCCTGCCCTGCCATGCTGCTGAGGGAGCCCACACTGTATGGGCAGCTCCTAAAGAAATAAAGAAACGTCTCTGCATCGCTGGGCAGGTCCAGGGGCTGTGAAGCACATCCAGACTTGTTCCTGTGGCAGGGCTCGTTGTTTCACTTCACTGAAGTGAAAAGGACTCTGACAAGAAATCCCTTATTTCTGTTTGCTGTGACAAATTGGTGAGGAGTGTGTGAGAGAGGCATGGTATCACATGATCTATTCATAAAGGAAGCAAAAGCAATAACTGCTGCAGCACTAATGAGGTATAAAATATCTCACCTGACAGCCACCAACACATACAGGTCTTGATTTTTTTTTCTCTCAGCAATATGAGCTCAGCCTAGATTTTATTATCTCCTGCTGGCTGTAAACTTTATGCAAGAGACAAACCCAAGACATTATACTCCCTCTGTAAGTTATAAATAAGTTTAAAGATGCAACAGTTAAGTTTATTGTCAGTTTTTGAACTTTTGACAGTGAATATCTGATCAGGTAAACAATGAACTCACAGTACCTAGCACTTTTATGCACACATCTCAGTTTTTGTCACTGTTGTTTCTGCATAGATCACATCTGGAGTCTCATATCTTGGCTTTCTGCAAGCCTCACCCCTCCTCCCACAGAAACCAGGGTAAATTAAGAATAACTTTACTGAGGGTTACAATACGCTGCTATAACTTGCTTGAAAGGACTGGATAAATTCAAAAAGATACATTATATTTTTATTTACATAATCTTAGTCAATAAAGACTAGTGCCTGGTCAGTAGGAAAGAAATTATTATTCCCCCCAGAGTCCAGAAGAATCCCTCATTGGGATGATTCCCTTCTTATTTAACAAACACATTTCTTTTAATTCCTTTATTCCTTTTATTTCTTTTTTTATTTGCTCTGAAATCACTCTAGGTATGAAGCTTAGATCTTCCTGAGCAACAGGGGGTATTTGGATTTCCTGTCTTGCCACCTCAAACGATTTCAATGCAATTGGATTTCTTAACTAAGTACTGGGATTTCCATTTCCAAACCACCTTCAATATAAAAATGAAAAGGCCATCATTTATGGGAGGTAGTGACCAGATTTCTTCCTTTCTTCCAGTTCAACCGGGAAGGCTGGAAGTTGTCTCATGACAAAGTGCATTTTTTTCCTTGATTTAGGTATGTGAAGACAGTCCATCCTGTGTCCGTAGATCTGTTTCTAACAAACATTTGAGAAGTTCAATAGTTTTTCATGACTAAGTGCCAATGGAAAGCTTAAAACTTGAAAAAGTTACTTAAAGGACTGAAGTCTTGACAGTTTCAAGTCATAGGGTTGGATTGCTGGGAGAATATTCACAGTCCAAAAGAGCAGGAGTAATTACCATTGTGTTCTGACTCATTGTTGCACCCATGTCTGGGCAAAGCTCTCCAGCTGTGAGAGCACCAGCTTGATGAGCTGATTCTATTTTTTTTTTTTTTGTTCTATGACACAGACCTAGCCCAACCAAATCAATTCCATCAAGACTTAGTGGCACTTTCCTGTGCTGACTCCCTGGTGTTTCATGACTTCCTTGAGGCTAAGGATTCTGAGTGTTGCTAAATCTGGTGCTCGGTTTTAATTTTAAAATATTGTTTTTCAGAACTTCATTCAATATATTTCTCATAGATTTCACCAGCCACAAAATGTGTTTCCACAGTAACAAATAGAGTAATGCAATTGTCCGTGCACCCTGCCATAAATTCTTCAGGTCGTGATTTTTAAAATGTGGATAGTATAAGGACTTGAACAACTTTGGTGTTTCAAAGTAAACTTGCAGATTTCAGAGTGTCAGCCAAAAGATTTCTCACAGAGTTTCACTCAGCTGGAGATGTGGATATCTCTGAGATAACTCACATGCCATTTTCTTTTGCTGCTATTTTGTTTATTTGTCTATCATTCCTCTTCCCTACCAGTGGGACAAATACAATCAGATACTGGGCAGGACTTGCCAAATTTCTGGCTGTTTGCTGCCATGAACCTCAACAAGGGCACAGGTCAGGAGTGGAGGAGCTCTCTGCCAGTTGGGGAGAAAAGGTGGTGGTTATGGTTATTCAACCAATTTCATTAAATATTAGAAAAGAAGGTTGGACAGAGCCCTGAGAACTCCTCTAGGCTTGAGTCCATGCTAGTGAGCACAGCTTCCTTGAGAGTTCCCCTGCTACCACTCCTGTTTCAGACAGCTCTTTCTCTGTCCTGCTGCTAGGGAGCTTTAACTGTGAGGAGTCCTCAGCCTCTCCAGGTGATTTATTACACACCTTACCCATAAGCAAAAGCAAGTTAGAGTTGTTTTTCTTTCCCCCTGCCAACATCTAACATAAATCTAACATAAATCTTCTCTCTGAATAAAAAGCATAAGATTGACAGAATATTGTGTGGATTTGTGCCAAGGACAGTGTGCAATGCTTCCAGCAAGCTGGATAAAAATGGAGCAGTTCTGCATTGGATTCCACAAGGCCCATCTCAGCTTTGCTGCTGAGGTCCTGTAAAAACCCAGTTAAACCATGTGATGCTGGCCAGGGAATCCATTGCATCTCTGCAAAGCAGTGGTCTGCTCTGTCAGCACAGAGGCACCAGGCAGTGATTTGCCCGTGTTCAAAGGCAGGAGCACTGCTGGAGGGGAGTGAAGTGCAGGGGAACACAATATCCCAATATCCCTATATCCCAGTCTCTGCTGGTGTTTGGTGCCTGTTACACCAAGCTGCTACTTCAGCCTGTCCCTCAAGTCTCCTTTCTGTGTGAATGGAGTTCAGTGTGCTGGGAAATGATGCTCCATATAAGGATTTGATATGAATGTGATAGCATATATTGGAATAACATTATATCTAATTTAAAGTATATTAACCTGTCTCCTGCCCTGATTACTAAAATCCTGTCTGCATCAGTAGAAGTCTTCATATCAAACAGCTGCATGGAAAGCACAGAGAGTAACAAGAACAGAAATATATGCTGATCATCCATTTAAATGCAAATACCTGGCTATTTGACCTGGGATGCAAATTTTGAAATATATTCAATATTAAACTCATGGATCAAACTCTCAACAGTAGGAGTTTAAAAATTTGTGCAAATACTTCTGTGATAAAATTATTTCAAAGTTAAATTCATTAAATTTCAGCTACTGCAAAGAGAAAAAGACTGTTTCTTATTAAACTACAGTACAACACTCAGGTCTATGCAAGAGTCTTCTTGAAACCCCCCCAGTTTTGCTTTCAAAAATCTCACAACAGGGCTGATTGTTTAATTTACTTGATTAGTGAAGATTTTCAAGTAGTGTACTAAATGTTACTCAATCATCATGAGCTGAACATGAAAATTACAAGGTTATTTGGTTTTGTTTTTTTATAAAATAAATAGATATTTTGTTTAATTTATCTTTTGGGTTATATTCTGCATATATTTCATTTTAAAAAAATATTTATCTTTCATAATCCCAGAAAGTGGAATATATTTTTCACCTGAGAGTGAAAGAATCTCATGGTCAGCTGGTTGCAAGCACTGCAGCTTTAAGGGGAAGGAAAAAAAAGTAAAAAAAAATTAAATGTTATGACTGATTTAAAATTAAAATTCCATAAAGATATTTTCATTGGATTTTTCAGACGGTCTCATAATATGTATGTTCAAGATCTCATTTCAGAGATATTTACAACTAGTTTGTCCAATTTTATCTAACAACAATATATTTCTTTTCATATATTTTTTTAACTTGGCTCATAGTCTGCATCACTGCATAATGAACAACTCTGAAAATTGAGTTTGTTTCTGCTTAGGGTAACTCAGCTCTAAGGAAAAAATATAAGTTAACCTGGACACTTTGTAAACCGCTTCTAAATTTTGTATTTTTGCTCTTTTGAATTCTTGCAACGATTTTTGATCATTCTTCACCTTCCTTGGCACAGACTCGGTGAAACTGGGTTTGGGAGAGGTGTTCGCTATGGAAGTGCTCAGCAGCAATCTCAGATGTCTCTCTGACAAAATGTTTCTAAACTCTCTGTCTGTGGCTTTGCTGTCCGTCTCCTGCAAATGACCCTCAGGCTGCACTTCTGGTGCCTTTTTCACTGGAATTTGGAGTCATCTTTCACCTTGGTGTGAGAGATTTGCCACATTTAGACTGTCTACATGCTCCATTTGAGTGCAGTCTCAATGGGGTTTTTATTGTGTGGCCAAGATTAGGGGCATCCCTCTCCACCCCAGGCCCAGTTACACCCTGTCACCATCATTTTAAAGTCTGTTACTTTTGCTGCTCACCAGCAAGATGAGGCTGCTGCTGAGGAGAGGAAATAATGAGCTTTACTCTGGTTCTGTCCAAAATCCATTTCAATGAGTCTTCCTTTGCCATGAAGAATAAATTCACACAAGAATTACACTTGAGTATGTGAATACACCTGGCCAAGGTAATTAGAATATAATTCTTTTGCCTTAGCTCTGTGTGTTAGAAAGTGAATAGGTGGATGCCAGGGAAAAGGATTTAATGTGAGTAGTTTCTATCATTGCAGATGCAACTTGTTAACAAGAAGTGATCCTGAGGCTCTGCTGGCTGTTTATATACCTGTCTTTGCTTACAATGTAGATATGCAGACTCCTTCCAGTTTATAAGAAAATACAACAATCAGATCATTTTTCTCACGAATGTAACTTTTGTACTCCTGGGGATCACATGAATATCAATTTGTATTTTCTTGGCTTGTTATTTAAGGATCATCTGAGGTCTTCATAGCAGATTGTATAATGCTTTTTCTTAAAACAGGTCTCTTTCAGAATATTTTTTATACTCATCTCTTTGCATCAGCTGAGCATCCAGACCACAGTGATGGCTGGGGTGAAACTGGTTCTGTAGAGGAGACAGTTGTCAAACCAAACAGCAGGAAGGGCACACAGCCAAACTGGAAAATTAGACACATTTGTGGCTCAGGAAAGCTCACTGAGAAAAAATGCTACCTTAATGTTTAAACTTAAGGTAGGGTGGTACTTAAGCCTTGTTTTGTCTTTTCTTGTCTTGCATTGAAAGTGCTCTTGCAAAAGGAGAAATTAAGCAATTTGTATCCCAGAAAGTTTTGGTTCTGTCTAAAACTTTTCATATGATCAGCTGCCAAGCAGCAAAATCATCATTCCCATCTTCTTGCCCAGAGATTGCATTTCTCAGGAAAGAATCTTCTCTCCCTCTCTCCTCTAGAGAAAACATCTGATACAGCTTTCCTACCAGCTTCCTACTAAAATAACTCTGGGGTCTATTAACATCTGGAGTTTGAATGGGTACACAGGATGTTTCAGCAATGAGTTTTTTAAGGTGAAAGAACAGAACTGCTGTGTTGTATCTTTAGGGATTACACTGCTAGTTCAGTCAGTGCAGATGCCACATTGAAATGAAACTGAATTTCAGGAAGTTTCTTTACATCATCGTGATTCAGATTAGCACATTGCTCTCCAAGTGCACAAAAGTCGACAGGACATGAAGAGCTTTCATAACTAATGACTTAATCCCTGGGTTTTGACTAGCTTTTTTCTTAATGCAGACATTATGACTCTGAGCAGATTGGTAGGTGGGCCTTTGATTTGCAAGGGTAACCCCTGTTAGCCCTGACACCTTTTGAACTTTCAATTCAAAGGTTAATTTTGGGAAGGAGGGAGTTGTGAGCAAGAGGGACAAGGGAAAAAGGAAGAGACAAGCATTTCTTCAATTTCTTCAGCACACAGTATTGCAGAAAGGCTCTCCCAGCCCTTCAGGCTGGCACAGAAATGCGCCTGCCCCACAATTTCTCTATCACATACAGGAATAACACTTGAACAGCTTAGTACACCCAATCCTTGTGGCTTGCTTCATCCTTCTCTCCTTCCTCTTTTCCTGTTCTCGTAGGTAAAATTGCCTAGAGAAATATTAACCACAGACACCAAAAACTACCACTAATTTGGGGTAACAGACTGAGCAAATTACATTGTGATTAGTCAGAGTAGCTCAGCATTACAGGACCTGTTCTTCACACAGTGGTGCCTGTCTCCCTCTTTCTAGGCTGTGCTGGTACACATCTAAGCACAGGAGCAGTCTTTGCCAAGGCAAGGACAGGGAACACTTCAGCCTTCCTTGTGTCAGCTGTGCTGCCTCCCCATTCAGCAGCAGACCCAACTTTTCCCAGAAGTTCTCTTGAAACGATCATATCTGCTGAATCCCTTCTTATTGCTCTGGACATCCTTTGTTAGTTTTTCCTCCACATGGGATTTACTCTTGCCAAAGCAGTGCTTTCATATTCATGCTGCTTATCTCTTNCCCTACTTATTGAGTGATCTCTCTTTGCATTTCATTTCAGTTAAGAAGCCCCTTACTTGGGCCTTCTGAAGGAATTCCCAGTCTTTCCCTGGAATTAAATGGTTTCGTCTCAAGCTCTTAGTAAGTTTTCAGTAGATGTCACCCAGCAAACCTTTCACTCCAGTTATTTCACAGCTGATTTCTTTGAGAAAATGAACAAAGATGTGGAAATCATGAACACATTTTAGGGACTTAGGGAGATATCTTCTCCATTATGTTCATGCACCTCATTGTGTTCCCCTCAAATTGGTCCCTGATCTTTTTTCTTCTCCCCATGTCTTTGCTGTTTTTCTAAAATAATGCATTAACACACCTGGAGAGCATGCAGAGCTGTTGAAGAAATTCAATTCTATTTGATCAGGGGGATTTGCTTAAGATCTGTTTCCAAAGCAAAAGATACCATGCAGCTATTATGTCTTTAAGTCTCACAGCCTGAACACACCTATCAGATAAGCCAAATGAACAGATGTATGCAGAAACTGCCAGTCTCAAAGGAGAGGACATATGAAGTTGGAATCTTTAATGTGTTTGAACAGGTCTATTAATGCTGCTGGTTCACCTATTTTTTTGTTCATCTTGATATTTTCTGATAAAAGACCTTAATTTTTTATTTCACAGAGGTACCAGTCCCATGACTATGGGTCACACAACCTCTTACTATTCCCCATGAGCTCTTCCTGCAGTGCAAGTTGTTCCATTTGCTATTGCAATGGGTTGCTTCATACTACTCTTACCCATTATTTTTCTTCATATTTTTTCTAGTTTCCAAAATTGCAAAATACACAGAATCATCGGGAATACTTACATTTTATAAACAACATCCCTTAGTAAATTAATTCCTGCCAATTTTCAGTTCATACAAAACCTATGGTATTAAAATAAATGTGCACTGTCTTTCATAACTTGTTTTTTAAAGCAAACTCCACAGAATTGTCAGTACATTATATTTCAGCATGTCCATACATGGGGAGCAGAGCTTTGAGACTGGACCAGAGCATTATTCTCTACAAGAAATCTTTGAAGGTTAGAATAAGATATAACAGAATATGAAGTTCCTAGAGAACATGTGTGCAAATTGCATTTTTCTCATAGCTTGATCAAATTTGGACAGCTTTTTCACATGGCAAAACACAGTGATGAAAGCTTATTTTGTTCCCAAATGTAAATGACCTCTATAGGCACTAGGTGTAAAATCATTATTCAAAAAATGAAGAGCTGGACTCTGCAATCAAACCAGTTTAATATATTTTCCCTTCATCATGATTTCAAAAGAATAATATTGGTTGAAATTACCCCGTCTGTCAGTTGTGAGTGGGCAGGCAAAAAGATGTAATGTATAAACTTTGTGTCCAAATGGTAACTAAAATTCTGATTAATTGATCATGGAGAACAGGTTACACAGCTAATCCACTCTCAGTGCTGTGAGCTGTGCTTGTAGTAGGTGTCACTGCATACCAAGCCATTAGAAGACAACTCCCATGTCCTCAGTCAAGATATTAAAGAAGTCAGGGTAGTACACTACTGCTAACCTGGCTAAAAAGTTAAATTATAGGCTGGTAGCTGGAACAGAAAATCAGAGTTAAATTTTCATGGTAACATCTGCTGTAGTAATTTGTATTTCACTGCTGAAGGGACTGCAGTAAAATTATTTTGTCTTTCCATCAGCTGATGTTCAAATTAACAAGGTATTGCCCTCATTTAGGTCCCATTCTCAGGCTCACATTCTCGTGCAATAAGACAGATGAATCAACTGAGTTGATCAAGATGTGGAACAATGCCTAGCTAAAGCAAATGAATATAGCTTCAAAGACAGCAGTACTGAAAGGTCTAAATGAGTTGAGCAGGGATTTGAGTATATTTGTCTACTGAAAAACACTGATTTTATTGAAATTTAACCTGCACCAGTAAAGAGCTGAGGTCAATACATGTTCCATTTGAAAATTAATTTGATAAATTTTGCTATGTAACTCTGGATTGGGTCTACTTGTGTCACTGAGTCCTTTTCCAGCACAGGCAATCAGTTGGTAGAAGCCTGGTGAGCAGGGATTAGAGAGCATCTCTGTACATCAGCACACTCTGGTATGGTGGTTCTGGAGAACGTCCTGGCAGGTTTGTATCAGCTTTTCTAGCAGTGGGATCACATAGCACTCAAAGTCATTCTCTGACTGACTTGTCAAGATACATTCACTTCACTGTAGCTTTCAGCTGAAAAGCCCCATTTTGTGACAAAATTTTTTTGAGGCACTTGGCCTTAAATTTCACTTACCAGTGCTTTCAATAAGCTGATGTGGAAATAATCCAAAGCTTGATTTTGACACACTAAACAACCAGATATTTTCTTAAAATCAGAAGTGCCTTTTGTTTTGCTTTGCTTTTTTTTTTTTTTAAATTTCACTTGTAGAAGTAGCTTCACTTCTGGTGAAAAGGAAAACAAAGTATAAAACTAGGCAACATTTGGTCTAGTTTTTGGGAGATTTTCATTCCGTGAAAATTTTTGTGTCTTTTCTTTTGTGTCCTTTTATGGAAGGTAAAAATATTTCAAAATCTGTAAAGTTTTCTTTAGGTAAGGAAATGCTTTCTCTCCAAGGTTTTGTTCTGGTCATGTATTGTGAGGTAACCAAAACAAACAATAAATAATAAGGATGGAAAGCCTACAGTTTCCAGACTGTTTTGACATGTAATGTGAAAAGTACATTCCTTTTCTCTTGGTTTCAGTGGGACTCGGTGACTGCATTGCAATTTTTAAATGCACAATAGAACTATAAACTTAGTCATGGATTCTAAATGTTATGGGGCAGAACAGACTGCTGGCAATTTGCTTGTGAAAACAATTATTTTCTTTTCTGCCCTGCTTTGCTTTCATGTGTGTGGCAAGACTATTCTTGGTCTTGATAAGAACCACTCTCTTTTCCAATGGTGTGACTCACTTGGACTTTACAAGGTCGGTGTGATCTCCCAGAAGTTCTCCAGTTCCATTGCAGAAATCAGCTCTCCTGCCTGGTCAGAACATGATGCCTCCATCAGTCCAATTTGTTGTCCTCCTCAAGGGCTGACCTTGACCCTGCAAAAAAAAAAAAAAAAGAAGGGACACAGTCCTAGTTTCCCAAATGAATGAAGTAAATTTGGTTTGAAGTTTCTGGTTCAGTCTTTTTAGCAGAATCTGTCATTATTTTGAATTCTATCCAATCTTCCAGCAGTTTCAAAAGGTGTCACATACATGCAGTGCAAAGCTACTGCTGTAGAACTCTGTGTACAACGTAACATGTCTGAGATAAATACTGATTTTTCAAAGAACATGAAAAACAGAAAAATGCAAAAACATTTTCACATGACCTTGGCCTTCTGCAAAAATAGCCTAATGCTCATGTCTTGTCTTACTTATACGTGTCTGGAGGCCTTTGTGGGGCTTTCCTAAAGACCATAACACCAGCTGCAATATGGAAGTATTTAGCAGTTCTCCGTAGATTTAGGTTGCTATTTCATTTTTATGTAAGATTTTTTCCCTGTGTGAATTGAGATGCATTCTGGGGCATTGTGGGATAGTTTAGCCATCTGAAACTAACTTTAACATCCCAAAAGCAAATGTTTACCTCCCACTTGGGTACTTTTTGACATCCTACTTAAGGACTTCTGTGCAAAGGGCAAGAGAGAAAAGAGTAAAGAAAACAAATCTAATGAGACTGAATACGTAGTAAAGTACTTGAGCCTTCACTAGGTTCCTCAGACTGCATGTTTGCGATGGATTAAAATCTAAGTGGGCAGCTGTAGTCCCACCCTATTCTCAGTTTTAAAACTCCTGAAAGTTGTGGCAACAAAATGTGGGTTTGGGCTGCAGAGAAACATTCCCTACTGCTTCATAAAGCTGACATGAGAAACAGAAGGTCTCTGGTCAGTTCAGAGATCTGAACTATGACTCTAGAGAACTGTCTGCTTGATTTAAATTTTTTTAATTTTTCTTGGTTAGTATGTGGAATAAGTCTGTGTCATGCTCTTTCTATCTAATGTAACATCAACACTAATAAAAAAACTTCAGTCGCACTATTTCCAAACATGGTTTTCGTAAATTAGCTTTCTAAACTCATAATTGAAAATGTAATCAAGAGGCTATTGTGTTTTTTGGTACAGCAAGGCAGCCATAAATGTCATGAGAGTTCATGATGCTCATGAGTCCTGAAGACCATTCCAGCATTAACGAAGGCCATTTGTGTTTATGTCCTCACTGATGTGTCCAGCTGTTGTTGTGATGGGTGAAATGTACATTTCAAGCCTTGTGCTGCAGTGTTTGGGTGAGATAGTGCAGCCATAGACCAGGACCCCACAGACATCCTCTAATAATTCAGAAAGGGTGGCAGAGGATCCTGAGAACAGAATTGCTGTGGATGCTGAGGTTGTTTAATATCTGCCTGATTCAGGTACCGTTCAGCATCTGTTCTCATGTCACTGGAGACTGCAATATAAAATACTACTGTGGCATGTAAAGGAATGAAACCTTTTGTAAAATTGAGTAAGATGAACTTTTATGCCAAGTTCTGGGACACTTCATTGATCTTTCAACATGGAATTAACAGGGAATATATTTCTTTACATAGGCTTGTCTCTGGAGACTATGGTTGTGGAAGACTAGTTAAATTAATGGAGGACAGGATATAAATCCAGTGATTAATCCTTTTCGGATGCTAAATCAATAACTCTGGTTGTACAGATTAAATTCTTTGCATCACTTAAGGCTTTATTTTATAGCATAAAAAGAACATAAATAAAGACATGAAAATTAAAAAGTGAAGCTTCTTTTACAAGTTTCAAAAGGAAGTGTGTGTGTTTACAAATTTGGATATGAAGTACAGGCAATTTATGTTGGCCAAGATAAAAAAAGAACAACAGCAAAATATTTATAAATTTAGCTTAAATTTAAAGATGGAAATAATGAATTTTTAAATCAGTTGATGCCATTTTGCCATCTGGCATTAGGTTCTGCTATTAAACAAATGTCACCCCCTGAACTAAACAGAAACATCAGAAAGAAATGTGAGCAGAGTAGAGAACGGAGAAAACACCTGAGATTTTTTAATTTAGTGCTGAAACCAGCATTACTAATGGGTGGAAATAACCTTCTCTGCCCTTTCTGCCTTTCTTGCAAGCCTTTGAGAGCACAGCCTCCACCAAAGTTATCAGTCAGCCTTTGGTCAAGGTTTTACTGGAGGCTGGAGAAATAAAGTGTGCTATAAAAAAAATTAATGTTTTCCACCTGGAAGATTACTTATTTCCCCACTGCTGCCCATCTCTGAATATGTGCTCTTCTATTCTTGACTGTTTCCTTTCTTCCTTCTCTGCATTTTACTAAAGAAAAGAATCTGCTTTGAGGAAGAGTGCCTTTGGCTGTGCTGCTCTCAGCCTGTGGCCAGGAAAGCAGCTCTGTTTGAAATAACCTGTTAGTGATATGTGTTTACCCAAGCAGCTGATAGGGATGTTTACCAACCCTTGTTTTCTTACAGAGACACTTCATGCCATGTTCTGCAGAATCAGAAGCAACACGTTTATCTTTGTTGTTCTTTCTTCCTCTTTCTCTGGGTATTTGTCTTATTTTGTCTCCAAGAAAACATATTCATACTCGTAAGAGAAATCAACAGAAGAAGCTTCTGTTAGCTCATTTTAGGTAACAATGACTTGCAGGAAGGCAATTAGGGCCTTCTGCAATTAATTAGCAATGGAAAGACATTCAAAGAGGCAGCATCACAAAAAATTTCTCTGTACCCAAAGAGAAAAGAAAAAAGAGCTAGTGTTAAAGTTAAAACTTTCCTTATTCATTTAAGTTTTAGATGGTTTAACTGTCTGGGGTTTTGTTAGTTTGCCAGAGATGCTTTTTCTGTTGCTTAAATAGAAGGCTATTAAAAAAAGCATTTGCCACAGACCGAAGTTGACCAAGGTTTCAACTCAGTGTTCAACCTTGCTTAAAGGAGGAAATATTTTATTCACTCTTGATCCTCTCCAATTTTTTGTTCTACTGAAAGTAGAGCATTAATTGACTCTGCTAGATCACAGTGGGAATTTAGGGGTTTAACCTTGATTAAGGTGCTTTTGTAGTTTCAACAAGATGCCTGTGGTTTGGAACATTCCCTAACTGTAAAGCAGAATGTTATCTTCAGAAGAGTAAATTTGCTCTTATAACTACTGGCACTATGTTAAAGCAGTACCAACATGGCCTCTCAAACAGATCTAAAGAAGGAATCTGGATGTCCTCAGCAGCCTGAAGGTTGTGGTTTAACCCAGCTGAAAACTAAGCACCACACAGATGCTCACTCCACCTCCTCCAGCCCCCACGGGACAGGGAGGGAATCAGAAAACTAAAAGTAAGAAAGCTGCAGGGTTGAGATAAGAACAGTTTAATAATTGAATAATGATAATAACAAAAAAATAATTTTAATTAAGAAGAAAATAACAGGAAGAGGGTGAAATAAAGCTCAAGAAAAACAAGTGATGCAAATGCAGAACTATTGCTCATTACCAACCAGCTGATGCCCAGTCAGTTCCTGAGCCTCCACCCCCAGCCAGCTTTCCCCCTGGTTTACAAGCTGAGCATGGTACCACATGCTGGAACATCCCTCAGCTGGGCTCAGCTGTCCTGTGTGTCCCTTCCCAGCTCCTTGTGCCCCACCAACCTCCTCACTGGCAGGGCACAAGAAGCTGATGAGTCCTGTAAGTGCTGCTCAGCAACAACTGAAACATCTCTGTGTTATCAACATCGTTCTCAAAGCCAATCCAAAAACAACCACAGCACTGGACCAGCTACCAGGAAGAAAATTAACTCTATCCTAGCTGAATCCAGGACACTAGGTAATTGCTTTTTGCCTAAAATTATCCTCAAGTCAAGAAAATTTCAAGAGCAAAGCAGTCATACTGCTGAGCTATATGGTACTATTAGCCAAAAGCCCTCCTTATAAAGTCTGATAAAACACCAGCAGAGTCTAAAAGACATTTTGCAAAAGTGCATCATCTGGTCTTTGAAATTTGAATAAAGCATTAACAGGCCTAGATTTTTTAAATCTTCCAGATAGTTTCCATGATTAAAAATCTATTCCAGACATTGTTGCCATCCATGGAAAATGGTCAATGAGCTTTGCCTTGAGGTGCTATAAATAAAAATCATTAACCTTTAGCTAACATACAAATCACAGGTTTAAGAATTATTATAACTGCTGAGATTTGAAGATGAAAGACATGAAATTAAAAAGCGTTTTGCTGGTTTTTTACTATTAACACTGCAGCTTTGACATGCTCTTGACAGTCCCTGAATGCTTTCCTTTCCTGTCTCCTTCCTTTGTATTTTGACTCGTACTCTCATTAAAAATAACGACCCTGTAATGATTTCAACTCTATTTCTTCTTTCATTGAACATATCAGGTTGTGACAGATGTGTGTGTTTCTAAGCTGAGCCTTGAGGATGTAGAAATTTCATGCAAATGCCCTTAATTACATGCAGCACATTTGAATAGCAAACTCCTTGGCAAAGCAATGCTCTCCCAGCCCATTTTTGCCACAGAGGCTTTCAGACTGGGAGAAACCAAACCCTTTATCTCTACCCAGCTGTGCTGCAGACACTAAATGACCACTGAGTTCAGAAGTAGCTCTCTTTGTTCTGAAGACAGTATATTATATATATATTATAATGCTATTCTGGCTGCATGTGTGCCCATATTTCTACTGTATGAACACAAATGTTTTATGCCTGTGTCAGTGTCACAGTAAGTCTGGTGGTAATGGTGTCACTCCTTCATGTCAGCAGGCAAAAACTGCTTTTTGTCAGGCTGGTGTTGTAGGTGCACACATACACAGGGAGTTAGAGGTTTCATGGCTACCAAATTCTCATGCCTGACTGTATTTTTCATCCACTGAGTGCAATCTTAGTGCTACATGCCAACTGATAACTTCTTCCATTAAAACAGAGCCCTTTTTTCTTATTGTGATGTTTGTTCAGGGTCCTTCTCATGACTGGGAATGAAAATGAGAAAAATATCATACGAGATAATCCTTTTTATGGTGGTTTTGTCTGCATCTACCAGATGGATCTTGTTTTTCCAAAGCACAGAGCTAAAATTTGGGAATCTGATTGAGTGAATCAGACAAGCATAATGCAAAGAGCCAAGATATGTAGAATCCAAATACCTTGGTATGTTTTGCTTGGAAAAAAAAAGTGTTTAAATTTTCACCAACATTTTTTCATTGAAAGCTCAGAAGAATATTTTTTGAATTTAGGAGATTATGTTGGGTAAGTACCATTTTCTAATTGTCAATGATGAATATCTATAAAACACTTTCATATTTAAATTTTTCAGATATGATATGTCATTGCCAAGTACCTTCAGACACATGCAAATTACCATGTCTTCTTGGGGCAGAAGTGTGCTTTTGAAGCAAATTCCACTTATACTTTGGTTCCTATGGCAGGGGAATTTTGGGAGATGAAAATGGTTTGGGAGCCTGTCTGATGTAAATCTGACATCAAAAAATGACATAAATGACATAAAAACCTAAATAAGCCCAGTAATATTTGGTCCTCAGTATCAGCTGTTTTGCTTTACAGATCCATTGCCATGAATATAAGCACAGACATTATTTAGACCAATTAAATTTAATAGTTTGCATCTAAATTGCACAAATAATCACCGGTGTGAAGTTTTGTCCGGGTTACCCTCATCTTTCAAGTTCACCAAACCTGTCCAGCAGTTTCATAGCATGCTTTCTCATGAGATTTCCCATGTCTTCATTCAGAATCTCAGTGCCTCATCTTTTGTTCTGATTCTGGCTGGAGCCCAGAAATTCATAAGGAATACAAATTGAGGAGGAAAGCTCCATCGCAATGAAACCATGAATGGAGGTTAAAGCCATTCACACACAGGAGAGGACTGTATCCTTGCAGATTCCTTTACAGAAGTGCAATTACTTGAAGGAGAATTAGGCACAGATCTGGAATGTGTTTTTGCTACATTCTTTGTTAATTAGAGCACCACGCTCTAAGTTGTACAGGCTTTTCTTGCTATTAACAGGCACTGCCCATGTCATCTTTGACTCTGCATCTCTGCAGTGTGCTCCATCCCACAGCTTAGATTAAGCATAGGATGTTTCTGTTGGATTTGTTTAAGCTCTTTGTAAACTCTCTGTGGTTTTAAAGAACAGAACAATGCAGCAGAACTAGTGCAGGATATACACATGAAGAATATCACAAAAGAACTGAGGAGTGTTTATATAGCATCTTGGCTTGTTTTGCCTTACTGGTTTTGTTTCTCCTTTCATTTGCTTATGTTCTCATTTAGTTCAGTCCCAGAGGTGACTGCTTGCATGCCTTCATATGTTCAGCATCTCACAGCACAGACAAATGTTCTCAATCCCCTATTGCACCAAGCAGATCACAAAATTTTACAGTCAGGTCTGACATGTGAAACTGCTACGGTGCAATTCTTCCATGACATGATGAGAAATACTCACTGCCACCTCTGCAGCACCTGCTCTGACCTGCTGCCTGGAGCAGCTCCTCCTGCTCTATCAACTAAATTGGGTATCCTGGGACACAAGTCACCCAAGTCCAGTGCCTAATATGTGGCTGAGTGTTTGCCTCTTACACTCTTACATATCTTATTAGTGGTTCTGGGCACAGAGGAAGCATTTTCTGAAGATGTATCATTAGTTCATTGCCCATTAATGGTCTTCCTTATGTGTAAATGTCTCTGGACAGTCCCATGTGTTTAATCTGCTTCCTTTATCATTCAAAGATAGTATCTCTGGCCCCGGCTTCACTTTGCTGTGGTTACACTCAAGCATGAGAGTTTTTCCCATGACCCATGTTTTGGATTTAAGGCATTGGAAAGATATCAGCATTTCTAAAATATTGTTACCAAATCAAGTCAAAAAAGCAACCAGAACTACAAATGGGTGGTTGCAGAATCATAGCCCATGTTAGCCAAGCAAACTGGAAACCCCGAAACATACATACAGTATTATTAAAATCAGATTAGATGTGACGATTTTTCATGTAGGGGACTCATGTTCTCTTTAGATTAAGTGGATTTGCATAGGTGTCATAAAAATATTTTAACTAAAATATGAGTTTGCTGACAAGTGTATTTAATTTTTCAAAAGCCAAGAAATTTCTTGTAAAGGCATCTTTGCCTACAGAGGGCTTTAGATCTCGGATGTAAGAGACGCATGGAAGATATTTTGTCACAGCTACAGCTGAGAGAACAAATGGTCTCTGGAGCAAAATTATGGGTGTCACAACTTGTCAAGACTTGAGTCAGCAAGGAAACCACTGGTCTTGTTTTGCCTTAGCTATTTTTATGCTAAAGGTAGTTGTGCTACTTTTATGCTGATTTTATTCAAGTCCATTGATCTGCTAGTGCTGGCATAGGTCTGACTTCTTTTTTTGCTGTAAATACCCTAGCAAGCATTTACATTATATCTTAAAAGCCAGAATCTTTTAAGACAGAGGGAAAATCAAGATCATATCAGTTCTGTAGTGATAAATTGGATGCTTTCATGTTGTTAAATAATAAAACAGAAATACAAGATTTCTCTTACTGACACCATCAGCTTTTTAAGGCTGAGTTTTTCCAAATAAAGGACTTCAGCAATGGGCTAGCCATCTGTGCAAAAAAATCAGGAAAACCTCCCTGTTGCCAAAAAATGTAGGTGGTTAATATGGTTCAAAAATCTAGATAAGCGAGTAAAACGATCACTTAAAAAAAAAAAAAGTCAAGGTCAACTAGGAACAACAAGATCAACAAGATTAATTCACCTTTTTATTGTACATTAGCAGGATGTGCAAGGAATACAGCCAGCTCTTGCCTTTCAATTGTGTGTTTATAATTTCCAGATGTCAGGTGCTGATTCCCTAAAATGTGTCAGCTTCATCACTTGAAGCTGTCTGGAATGTGATGATCATTTTCCTCTGCAGCTGAGGACCTGCAGGATTTAGTCCCTTCTCTTTGCTTCTCTGACTGTCCCCTGCTGTACCAAATAAATTGTGATATTTCATGGCAGTTGGGGCTCTCTCCACAAAACTGCCCACTGAGCTGCAGGAAGAACTTGCTTACATGGTTAGTTTGGCATTTCTTCCTTTATGACAGCATTTGGCAAGTTGTCCGAATTGGAATTCATCCCTGGACACTAAGAATGCCCCCTGGCTGTTTGTGGAAATGTTGGAAGTGTTGTGGCTTCTTTCATGTCTCCATTGCCATGATCTCTCTGCCCTGCCAGCCCACGGAGCTCTGCAGAGGAGCCATTCCCTTGGTGCTGTGCATCTTCAGTGCTCCTTCTGTCTTTGTGTGCAAAATTATCTGGTTTTTGCATGTTTAAATATCAATTCAAATCTTGTTTGCACAGATAGGCTGTTTGCCTCGTCATTCTAAGGCTCATTCAGTCCCTCCAGTGCCTGACTGTGTCGGGACACAATGGATGTTTGCACAAGGGCAGACTCACAGCTCCATGGAGCCATGGTGCTTATCCATCTCCTAAGGCAAGATCTAAGGCTTCTCCCAGAGCAGGGTCACATTTGTCTTCAAGGCTACTCTAATGCAAACAGGAGTCTTTTGAGGAGAGAGGAAGGTGCATCCTAGAAGAGCAAAAAAAACCACTTCAAAATGAAGACAAGCAGCAGTCTTCCTGCAAGAACATTTGAAAAAAATAAACATTTCTTCCTGCCTGAACTCCTGATCTCAACAGGCAGCAATGCTTTAGAAGCATCTTTTCTTTCCTGTTTAAAGGAAATAATTCAGTAGGAAAATGTTGGCAAAGCGAGACACTGTCTGAAACAGAACATCTTCAGTAGATAATGTTAAGGGAAAAAATCAGAACTCCTGCAGTTTTAAGAGTAAAGTTGCATTATGTTTGTCAGGAAAACTGCAGTTGTCTCTTTTTCTGTCGCTCTCCATTTTTTGGAGGCACATGAAAATGTCTTTCTAGATCAGATTATTTTCACTCTTTTTGTTTCTTTTCAGACAAAAAGTGTTCTCTCTGATGTTTTCATGTTTCTTCAGAGAACAACACTAATTGGCTTCCATCACAAGAAAATAACTCCCTAGAAGAAAAAACAGTGTCTGTTGTTCCTTTACATCAATTTTATGTTTCTTAGTTGCGTCAGCACAGAGGATGACTGATTCTGTTTTTAGAGAAAGGGTACAGTTCCTGCCTAATTTTTATTTATTCATTATTACTGAAGGTAGATAAGAAATAAATAGAGGGAGTGGAAAAGATTTTATTTGGGGACTGTATTCATTTTTATTTCCTTTGCTCTGGAATAAATTGATTTTATAATCCTTTTTTGTCTCCTTCAGGCTTAGTTCACCAGTCACAAGAAAATGTTTGTGGCACAAAAAGTGAACAGGAAGGAGACTGAATGGCCATCACATGTAGATAATAGAAACATGGAAGTTCACGTGTGTAGCAAGATATTTCTTTTTTAAGCTTTGCTTTGAACACTTTAGTGCTGTTTTGCAGAAAAAATGTCACCTAAAACCAGTAGTTGAGAAGGATGATAACCTGCCATTTGGTTGTGGAGACTCAAATTACTCTTAGAAGAGTTTGTCTTCCCATTTGTGATAGGGGCTTCATCTACCCTACAAAGTGTAGTGCTGAAATGCTACTACAGACTCAGAGAGCTCCTGAGCTGTGTCAGCTCAGCTCAGACTCTGCCTAGACTGAGGAGCTTCAAATAGATACCAGAGGATACAATCTTGGCACTCCCAAGAACTAGAGCCTTTCTATAACCAGTTTACTATTTGGTTAGTAAGATAAGCATAATTTTTCTACATATCTCTTGTTTTGTATCTTCTATTGAAACCCCAGGTGGGCAAACAATGGTTTGTGGGTTTGGATCCCCCAGGTCAGCTGTGGCTCTGTTTTAGGATTATAGCACCCAAAAGGCAGAGATTCCTTCGGCTATGCTATGCTGTCATGGTGGTGTGGAGACAGCAAGTGTCAACCAGTCAGAAATGTAGTCTGAACCTTCAGACCTGCATTTCTTTGATTGTTTAGGACACACTAAAATTAATGTGGGTGTGTTTCTTACCTTTTGTGGGACCCTCTAGTAATTCTCATAGCTTCTTGTTTTAGAATTGATTCTTATTCTCAGATTTTTTGATACCACTCTCCAAAGACATTTGGAGAATAAACCCAAGCACTCAAACAGTACCACTCTTTCAGAAAAATAGGCAAAGTGTACTGGACCTCGGGTGCTTTTCCAGATACTATGGATGGCTTTTGTGCCTCTTGCTGCATCCTGCATTAGTCAGCAGACAAATGGGACTTGACAGGCAAGCAAGGACCTGCTTTATCCATCCATTCAGCTCAGGGTCAAAACTTCAGGCGTCATAAACTGGAGTGGCCCTGACAAAGTCACCTGCTTTTGTCACATTAGTCTCAGTGAATGTCTCTTGGTTTGCATTTGGTGAATATTTGGCCCTACTTTTGCAGAACTGCCAGCTCCAGAGGAACTCAAAGATTCCCCAAATTTTTGCATTTTCAAGATCACTTTTGAAAGGAGATGAAAAAAGACATCAAGCTACTTCTAAAATGCCCACATATCTAAATCCCACATGAGTTGATGGCTTATTTGGCCATGTATTGATGAATTATGAAATTTGGGTCCCACTCTATTTAGCAAACTGATACAGATGTATCCTCGCAGTTGAGAATTATCACCAAACTCTTCCCCAGGCAGGAGAACTTGAGATCAGCTCTGTTGTGACACAGGAATGCCAAGTCTGTCAAAACAAGGGGATTTCTAAATCACAAGATAGCACTGGTTCATTTCATGTCTGAGAATGTTGAAGACATTTTCAGCAAAGGAAGATGAAAAATTGCAGCCGTGTCACCAATTATTCCAATCAGTCACCATTTGTGCTCTAGGGCATACATTGTTCAGAGGAAGGACTTATTCCTGACCTCAGCTGATGCTCACATCATACCCTAAAGCACAGAATTAGATAACACTTTTAATTTTATCCCAGGTATTATGACTGCACTGATCCAATCCTTTTATCTCTGCTGTGACATTCTCATATCTCATTTTTCTACCAGTAACTTCATAATAACACAGATGATTTTTGTGTTCCAGGTGTATGGTCATACAGAAGCCTTGTGACCAGCTGAGTTATTAGATAGCACACCACAAAAAGCTTATTCATCATCTCTCTAGAAGAAGAAATTTGCTTTATGGCAAAGATTATTATTAGATTTTATCTTCAGTTCAGTAGAGTATCAGAAATACCATGAAGTGCTTTTGTGACTCTGCTATTCTTAACATTTTATATAGGGTGAATAAAAGGACAAAACTCCAAGCAAACCAGAATTTTGTAATTACATACACACAAATTACCAACATCCTTGAGCATCAGAAGCATTAATGCAGTGAGAAGTTCTCAGCATAATTTCCTTTAAAAAAAACCTGAAACAACAAAACCTGTATTGAACCTTTGTGATTTTGAAGACAATAGTGAAAATGAAGAGAGATGTAAATCAAATAAGGATCATATGGAACATCCTTGGGAAATCATCTTAATCACTTGGAATAAATCCGCAGGCACACACTGTATGCAGGGTGATTAAGATAGGCAGGAACAATTACTGTTGAAGAAGTGGATCAGAAAATTGTTGATTCACAGGTCAGTCTGAAAAGACTAAAAATGTAGCTGAAAAAAGCCCCCACTATAGAACAGAAAAACAGTATCACTAGCTTTAGTACAAAGTTTTGGCAAATTCAATTCAGGTCAAATGAGCAACAGGCTACATGAGAGGGAGTTGAATTGGAGGGAGTTAAAACAAAGCCAAATAAACAAACAAACAAAAACACAAATAAAAAACAGAAGCCAAAAACCCAGGCCAACTCTGTAAATGCTCCTGATAGCACAGCATTTAACATCAAAGTATCTTCCTCAGGCTACTGAGAATAGCAGTATCAGCTGGATACTTTATAATGAGCCTAGACAAAGAAGAATAATTAATAGATACTAAAAGGCTAAATGACCTGCATAACAACAAGCAAAATACCATTTTAATATTCTTTTTTCTAATCTGATATGACAATGTTTCTGGGGGGGAAACAGCGTTCCTGTTTGGGAAAAAAAGACATTATTTCTCCTGTTTTGCAGAAAGGTTTTTAACACAGTGTTATAAATTCTTTAAAAACCCAGTCAAGGCAGTGGAATATCTAGCAGAGAAATCCATGTGATCTCCCTTGTGGTGTCCTTCATCCATCTTCCCCTGTGCTTTTGTTTCTTTGGAGCTGAGCCAAAGTACACAAATTGGGTTTTTCTCTGTGTAAAGCACAGAGATCCTTGGATAATTCCTCTATATATGTATAGGAAGGTCTAAATGATTCAGGAGGCTGAGTCTCACCAGATTCCTGAAGTCCTTTGACCCCTTTGACCCCTCTGTTTTCTCAGTGTTCACTTCCTGCCTAGAAGATTTGATTGCTAGCAAAGCTTGCAGGTATTAATTTCTACTTTGACAGAATATGTTGCCTTAGTGCACAAGTATTGTCAAGGAGTGTCAGGCTGCCTAAACTTCCCTGAGGAGCCTTGTGCTGATAAGTAGACATCATATGATAAGGAATATCCCTTTGGTCAGTTTGGATCAGCTATCCTGGCTGTGTCCCCTCCCATGTCCACCCCTTCCTACTCATGATGGGGGAAATGCTGGAGAGACAGGGCTGATGCTGTGCCAGCACTGCTCAGCAGTAGCTAAAACACTGGTGTGTTATCAACACCTTTCCATCTACTGATACGAAAGCACAGTACCAAGGCTGCCTTGGGAAAATCTGCTCATCTCAGTCAGACACAATACCCCTGTCATGGGGAGCTGACAGCAAACAGACAAATTAGAAGCATGGAAAAACCTGAGTGTAGAATTGGGCCAGGATGCCAAGGAAGAAAACTGTGTTAGAAGCACTGTTTGCTAGAGAGAGATCCTCAGAAGGAGTAAATGAGACAAGGGGCTGCATTTCCAGAGCTTAACAGTAAATTGATATATGGCATGGAACAAAATTATTCAGAGTATTCAGTTTTTGAGACCGTTTACATGACATTTCTACAGCCATACCTAAACTGTTAAAAGGAGTAGAAATACATGTTCTACCTCACAGTGCTACATGAGCTGTATCTGTCGAGTGAACACTGCTATATTTTTTAACCTTTCTGCTTCCTTCTTTAATGTTCTCTCTGTTGATATAATTTTTTTTTCTGTATTGCAGGGACAGCAAGGTTATCAGCTGAGGTCACTACCCTAATATACAACGTGTTGCACAGAAGAGGAACATTGCTAGAAATCATATCCTAGCTACACAGAGGTGAACAAAGACAAAAAGCTTGGCCCTGCTCACAGTCTGGCAAGGTCACCACCAAAATCAAGCTCAACTAAACTCACTTTTGCAAAGAAATTTCACACATTCAAAGGTCAGCCTCTGAGATCCCAGAAGATCTCACAAGCTACATGCACAAGGTTGGGATAGGGAGTATTTTAGGTTCTGCATTGTCAGTGTCACTTTCTGTCATTTGTAATGCACACTGGTAGATCTTCACTTTATGTGTGGGTCAAGCTTTCCACCCATTTTTCCATTTCACCAGGCTTCCTTAGAAGGACACACTACCCTTGGAGCAAGAGAAAAACATGCTGAGGTGAAAGCATGTCAAAGAAACCTGTGGGTGAAGAAGGAGTGAGGAGAGGAAGGACATAAATTGAGCTGGACAGCAGCTGGCCTTTGGAAAGGCAGAAAGTACATAATCCCCAGTATTTTTTTCATTTGTAATGCTGAATATTCTGTTGCATTAATCAGCGGCCACTTGGGCAGCAGTAGCAGCAGGAAAAAAAAAGGAATAAGAAAAGAATCCAGACCAGCACTGTGAGGAATTATTAAGTCTTTGAAGCATAGTAATGAATTAATTTGTTACAAAAAATATGAAATAATAGAAATGTGTTCCCTCCCCTCTTTACTCCAGGAGGGTTCTAATGTGTGAGTTCTCATTAGTATTCACTTCTGTCAAATAGAAGGGTTATGCACCTTTACTGGCTAATGTTTAAATGTCAAAAATGTTTGCATTGCTGTTTTAAATTAGTGATTCTTTTTGCAGTCGTCTAACCCATTTGTATGTAATGCACAGATGTAGTTTGAAATTGAGGCTATAAAAAACCGAGAAGTTCCCAAATGCTAGGCCAATACTCTCTCCCCATGCCTTTGGACCATGCTCATTTCTCAATTGAGAAATTAGACATGGACATATGTTAATTATGTCTCTCCTCCACATTCAAATTCTGGTATGGCAGAGGCATTAAGGAGAAAATGGGAAGGCTCCACAGAGGGAAATGAGTTTAATCATTAGCATCTGCAGATATAGCCGTATATTCCTGGCTGTTGAAAAATGCAGCCACTCATAGCTTTGGGCTAGTTGCTTCCCCAGAGGTAATCTTAATATCTGGCTAAATTTCTAAAGGAAATGTTCTGGTTCTCCAGTACAATGTTGGATTGAATGTGGAGGTGATTGCATGATATACTACAGCCTGTATTGAGAGGAGGTCGAACAAAATCGGAAGTGTCCCTCTGCCCTTAAAAAATCACACTTCTCTCTCTCTCAGCAGTTTAATCTGTGTCTCTTGGATGTCAAGTAGTTTTTTCATTTTTACAATGTATAATGTGGTAGCACACTAAGTTTGTGATGGAATTGCTCAGTTTTAACCTCCAGGAAAGTAGACAGGAAAGGTCTCTGCTCCAGTGCTCTTCTATTCTACAGCATCAGTTGGAGGGAAAAGAGAAAACAATATCTGTATGACAGAGAAGAACAGGCAGAGGGAGAAAAGTTGGAGGAAAATAATCAGATTGAGTCAAAAAGACTTCAGGAGCCAGGAAAATAATCAGATCAGTCAAAGGAGCCTTCAAGAAGGGGTTAAAGTGATAGAGCTTTTTGGTGGTAGATGACAAGAAAAGAATAAGATGAATCATCCATTCATAATCTGAATCAATTTAATGAGACTAGAGTGGATGACTTCTGAAACATCAGTCTTGACTGATTTCTCTGAAGGAAATTCAGATGCCCTTTCTGGTGGGGGAGTGCGACAGCCATGAACATGTCATCATAATTTATGACACTTGCAAAGGTATCATTATTATTGAAGACCAACACATGATACAGGCAAAAGTCTCTGCCAAGTGTTTTTCCATCTTTGGTGGTGCTTGAAGTGCCAAATGATGTTTCAGCAGATTTGCTTCAGTGTGCCTCACTCCTCGCCTCAAGAAGGACACCGTGCTGGAAATACTCCAGGCACAGGGAAACTGGTCATAAAGAAAATCAGATTTTATACCAGAGATCAGCTGTAGCTCAGGTAGAGTGTGATGCCATTGTAAGTGGTTTGAGATTTATGCTGGGAAAGAGTGCAAACAGCTCCTCCTTGCTATTTCAAATGACTGCTACCAGTTTTATTATTCCCAGGCAGGTAAGGAAAATGTTCTGAAAAATACCAACATTTCAAATCTGGAATGCACAGATAATGCACATTACTGCCTCAGAGTCCTCTTATTGTCTGCCTTTGCAAATAGCTGACGACAGCTCTTGGTAAATAATATTTTGGTGAGTGTGAGAGCTCAGGGACCCCCAGGGGTGCAGAAGAAGATTTGGTACCTGTCTTGGTTTAATTTGAATTTCCCAGCCAATGCACCAAAAGTAATGTCATGGTTTAGATTTGCCAGTTTAAATATACTAATTTTCTGTTGTGAGACAGAACCAGGAGCAGAAGCAAAGCAGGCCTAAAATTTAAAAGGGTATAAAAAGAAATTTATTAACTACACAAAGAGAGAAAAAAAACAAATTCAGAGTAAGATTTTCAGACCACTCCTTTCCTCCCTCTCCCAACCTTCATAACAACAAAACAAACATACAAAAACTACTTCAGTCAGTTCCCAACTTAAATAGTCCTTTTTTTCAGTTCACTTCGGAGAGGGAAGTCTCCCCTTGTCAGGTTATAGGGATTTCTCCACAAGGAGGAAGACAGTCCTCTTGTGGTTTCATTTTCACGACTTTTACATCTGCCGGGGAAAAAACTTGCAAAGTCGTGAAGCTCCTCCCATCTTCACAGCTTTCCCAACGCTGTGATTATGGGCCACGCAAAACTTCATGGGGTATTACTTTTAAGACTGAACTGTTCCAAACCAAAGGTTCTCTTCATCTCTTTTTTCCTTTGTTCATACTTCATCTTCAGAAAAAGCCAGATCCCCCTTTCCTCAGGGCAGATTCTTAACACAAGTACCTTTGGTCACATGTTCTATCAAATGGAACATTTCCAATCTCCCCATGTCTTTTCTCCATGGTTTATAGGAATATTCAGTACATCAGTTCATCCCTACAACGTACAAAAGGATTTTTTCAGCTATCTTCATAGCATCTTCTCATTCTCCTTCCATTTCAAAATAACTTAGCTCTTGCTTCACTGACATCAGAGTATCTCTTCCCTTCTCATTTCAGGGAGGATTTGAAAAAAAAAGTCTGCAAATCCTATCTGAGCATTGAAAGAGTTAAGATTTTGCACAGAGGAAAAAAGAAAAAAAAACAAGGCTACAATGCTGGAGCTTTGCCCGAATCTCAGAAAACCTGGCCACGCTGGAAAAGAAGAGGGAGGGGAAAAAACGGCTGGGAACTTAAATCAGCCTGAGTCTCCCTGCCACTGTGGATGGCCACCCCTGCTCCCTGCCGGGCCATGCCAGCTCCCCACACAGGGGCCCGGCCCTGTTCATGGCCACCCCTGCTCCCTGCCGGGCCATGCCAGCTCCCCACACAGGGGGCCCTGTTCATGGCCACCCCTGCTCCCTGCCAGGCCATGCCAGCTCCCCAGACGGGGGGCCCGGCCCTGTCCCTGCCAGGCCCGCAGGCTGCAGTGGGGCCAGGCCAGGCACGGGCCCTGTAACCTGCACTGCTGCTGGAAAAGTTAAGAGAGCAAGTTCCGGTACCTCCTCCGAAATGTGTGTTCACAGAGCAAAACAACTCTTTCCAATTGGATTTTTATGCTGTCAATAACCAAGCCAGCCTTTAATTGATCCCAATCAACTCACAGAGGAAGTTTTCTCATAGAGGAAAATTTGAGTCTGTCCTGCCCATATCAAACCACCACAGTACCCAGCTCCACCACCAGGCTCCTCCTTGCTTTATTACTTTCTTGCTCTCTGCTCCAGTTCTTTCTTGGTGAATATGGGATAAAAATTACTTCATTCCTTACCAAGTGAAACATGTGCTGACTGCAGCTGAATTATGCCTCTTTTGCCCTTTCCAGGCCTCTGTGCAGGATGGGCAGCTAAGGACATGCAGTGACACTTTTATCTACATTTCTATGTTCAGTTTTAGGTTTCATCTCCTGCTGCACAGCTTTTTGTGGCAGACAGCATATGGTGCTGCAGTACCTCAGAACCCACCTGCTGTACTAACTGCCTGGCACTGCTGCTACTCCTGTCAGACATAGTATTTTTGCCCTTTAATATTGGATTGTTTTAAAAAATCTGACAAGCTGTCACCCAACAGCTGGTCTTTTCACAGATGCCAAAAAAATTAATCTCCAGAACTATACTTTCTTCCATCAGGAGTTTTTGTGATAAATGACTGTTTAAAGCAGCAAGATGTGGAGCGGGAGAGGCTTCAGCAGCAGTGTGAGCATGGCTATGGACAAGTGTTCTGTGCTTCTGTTCCTCAGCTGCCTCTGTTCTCCATCACTTCACACGTCAATGGTGACCAATGCAAAGCAAACTCATTAATCCTGCTGCTAGAGAATTAAAATCCCTCTGTTGCAATTGCATATTTACTCACATCTCAACTTGAAATAATCGCAGTGCACAACAGAACTACTGTTGATTACTTTGTCTGATCACATCCTTAATTAGTGTTACGCAAATTTAGTGAGTAATGTTGAGACTCCAGGACAAGGAAGCAGCAAACAGAATGAAGCACAGGGCCAGTCTCCAAGGAGCTTTAGCTCTGTGCAGAAACTCACTGACCCAGGGCAAGTCAGCCACCCTGCAAACGTGTTTAAACACAGTGTGGATACTTATTTACTGAGCCACAAGAAGTTAATTCGATGTTATACCCTGCTCTGAACATTGATGAATGAGAAATCCTAGATAGAGTTATTTCAAACTCTGATAAATATTTATCTGTCAGAAAACAAAAATGAGCGACTTAAACTTTCATCTTCTAACTCATAAATGACTAGTGAATTTTAATGTCCACAATTTAAAATCTCTCAGAAGATGTGGCTAACAGAAAGTCCTGAGGATCTTCCTGCTGCAAAACCCAGCCTTTCCTGTAAAGGTGAAAATTTCTACCTTTTAACTTCTAGCTCACTTTCTTTTAATGTTTATGACAAATTTCCAGGCAGAGTGGGCTTGGCAGTTCCCTCAGCTTGTCCTGTGGATGTGGTGACCAGTCTGAGGAAGGCAGTACTTCCTCCTCCTCTGTCACTCGAGGGCCACCTTCAATTTTACATCTATATGGTGATAGATGAATGCTTGTGCTTTGGACCAGTTTTGTCACTGTCACAGAAGGTGTCATCATCACCTACAGGAGTGACTGCTTCCCTCAGCAATGTGATGACAAAGTGCCTCAGTGAGTTCCTTTGAGAATGAAGTTTGAATTTTGAAAAGCAAAATCAATTTATGCTTTCATGCATAGTCCCAGATTATGAGAGCATTGTTATGAGATCACCCATAAGAGTTAGGAAACAGATCATTAGAGTAATTCACTCGATATGGTTATGCCAAAGTTAATTCACTTTTCAGCCATGTAATAAGATCCCACATGGTCATTGCTTCTTTGCTACATCATCAAAAATAATGAGATCCATTTTTCTCAGTTCGTGTGGTAATAGACACTGCCTCTTATCATCCCCAGCTGACTGAAATTGAAAACTGCAGCAGTTCCTTTCTTGAAGTTTTCCAAGGTGAAAAAGCATTATTTAAAATGTAAGATTTAATGCATTAGTAGCAGAGACTTGGATTATTTCTCTCTACCAGTTGAACCTTTTACCACTAGCAGGGTGCGTAGACAGATGAACAGCTGTGAAAATAAGACTTTTGTATTTTGTTTCTGAAAAGAA
This sequence comes from Toxostoma redivivum, assembly GCA_013397375.1. Classification (NCBI taxonomy): domain Eukaryota; kingdom Metazoa; phylum Chordata; class Aves; order Passeriformes; family Mimidae; genus Toxostoma; species Toxostoma redivivum. The sequence goes on along the minus strand of VXBI01013294.1, from coordinate 1,100,358 downwards.
AAAAAAAAAGATCTTTGTCAGGTTCATTAGTAAAAGAATAATAGGATGAAAAAATGTGCTAAGATAAAAATTGATTGCCATCATATGTAGTATAAATCAGAAAATTTTGCATATATACTTGACAAGCATTGTCTTAAACCATGAAGCAAGGCATAAAGACTATAAGTTGCTTGAAGGATCTGTAAGTTTAGGAAGGGCATATGCACTGTTCATCTCTTTGAAGATACCTAAATTACATTAGACCAGCTACTGCCTGGTGATTATTTTTACCAGTATAGATCGGCTGATTTATTGAAAATGGAAGAACTAGAAACCACTGACTTTTTCAGTTAAGTAAAATGTCTGTTGGAATTATTTTTTTATTACAGCATCTCTTTTTATACCATTTCACACTGTGCAGGACTGTGCTCAGGAACCTACAATTAATCCCAGAAGTGTATAGGGTCTGCCACCAATGTTTACACCCTAAGCACTGTCAGAACAGAGAGAGATGATAATAGTGTAGAAAACACATGAAACCTTTCAGTCTACTTAATCAGACAGGAATGGGGTGAGGGATAAAGACCACTGAAAATACACAGAAAGTATGGTTTGTCCAGCAAGGTCACAGCAAGCATGAGGACAAAGCTTTGATTTCCTTGTTTTTATTTATCCTAAGTGTTGTAAGGTCTAAATATGGGGATGCCACTGACAGAAAGGTGTCCAATGAAGGAGAATATTATTTATAACAACAGAGGAATTTAGAATTTCCTGAACAAAGAAAGGTGGTTTCACAGCAAAGCAACCTGGGGGACTCCTTGTTTCTGTGCAGATACTTCTTGCAGGGACTCCACACAGACCTCATTGCCTCCCTGCCCATGCAGGAAACTCAGTTCCTGGTCTGGACAGGTGCTATGGGTCTTGCACCCTCCAACACAGTTAATGTAGTGCTAGCAGATGCTCAGGAGGCTGTTAATAGTGTGTCCTGTTGGCTTTTCACCGTGCTGTCCTACAACCCACGGAGGGACTCAAAGTGCACAGCTCCTAGGACACTTCTCTGAGCCAGTCATGGATTTATGGAGCCTCCTTCTTTTCCTTTAATTCAGAAGAACTGAGTGGTAAAAGCTGACTTGCTCTGACAGAAATCTAGGGAAAAGTAGCTGACAGCCAGACCCCTTGGGAAGAACCCATCACATTTCCAAGCACTGCCTGTCTCCGTGCAGCGCAGCCAGAGCTTCCCGTGCTGACAGCATGGATAATTTGAGCACCCCAGGTTCCTGTGTTAGCAGCAAGAAAACTCTATGCAACTTCCACTCTTGTAGGCATCTTTGTGAAAGAGTCACTGTGCAGGAGGTTGCAAGTCAGGAAATCTGAATTTCAATGGTGTCTCCCCTGTGGTAAATTTGCAAAATTTCAGTAAGGCTGCATCAGTTTGTGCTGGTTAAAGAACTGATTGCTTCAGCTGACTTATTATACCTCCTAACTTAAGCAATAGCTGAATATAAAAATCACTCCTTGTATGTCAGTTTAATTAGGAGACTAATTTAATGAATGAAGTATAATTAACATTTATTATGCCATGCAAAGATCTTATTTCAACAAGCCAGATAGATTTTTCTTTCTCTTATAACTGTAGCAGCCTGATTGCATTTGATCAACACAATAAAAAATACAGCTGCAGACTATAGGGTTGGACTATATACTAAAAGTATATAACTTGCAGGTCTTAACTGGGAACCCAAATTACCTATTTACAAGCACTCAGTGCATCAGGAATGGACATTCTTAACCCTAAATTAGGTTTGATTCTATTCTAATTGAAACTAGAGTAAAGAAAGAGCAGCTCTTTTCAAGATAAAGAAACTTCATTGGCATAAAAGTAGTAAAACCAGAAAGAATCAGATCTTGTTGTCTCCCAGTATCCCACCTAAATTCAAAGGATTCAGAAGCATTTCTGTCAGGACTGAAAAATTAAATTATATCAGGGTACAAAATTATTTTCAGGTGCAAAAACAAATAAATTTGGGCAACTCATGAAAATCATAAATCACCTCCAAAGTCCAGAAGATCTCACAAGGAAGTAACAGACTTTATTAATGAATAATGTGCCTGAGCAGAACAGAGCATAGAATGAATATGTATCAAGATTATAAATCATATATAATAAAGTCAACACAAGTTATATCTTTTGAACTAAGATAAAAGAGAAAATATTTGAACATGTATACAAAGTGTAAATAATGTGAAAAAAATTGAGCTGTATATGCTATGACAGGTCAGATTCACATAGCTTAAATGACACTTGTATTCATTTTCAACAGTATGAAGATGTCTCCCGGTATTTAAGGATATTTGCCTTACTGAACTTTGATAGTGTTCTTGTATGAATCTCCATCTCTAATGCTCATATTAGATATGCTCAATTTAATCTCTTTTGGTATTTTACAAAGAATTTATCCTTAACATGCATAAGAAAACTTTTCCATTTTTTTATGGCATATAATAATCTCCAATATCATAGTTCTCCCTGTAGACTCAAACAAAAACCTCAGATCTTGAGAGCATTATCAGGGTTTCCAGTATTCTTGTTCTCACCATTATTAGAGGCTTTTTGCTTCCTTATAATTTTCTCAAAGTAGAATCAGAACCAGAATAGCCTCCAAAAAACTACTGCCAACAACTGCAATTCAATAATAAGCATAATCTTCGTTAAATAACCTATTTACACTTAGTTGGCAACACTGGCAGAGTAGGCAGCTCTCCACAGTGCACAAAACAGAGCTGTTCCAAACCTGACGATAAAATTTGGTGGTAAGGAAGCTTCTTATCTCTGCATGAACATGACATCCATTAAATTGACTTATCAATCTACTTTCCTCTGGAGATAACAGCAGAATGTATACAGACTACAGAAGAATCAGGTTTGGCATTTTGGGTGTGTAGACTCTTGCTATTACAAATTATGCTGGCATGCTGGGAAGAGGACTGTGGGTAGGGCATCATTCCACTGCATGAGTCAAACCTGTTAAAGGATGTTATGAACAAAAGAGAAATCCACTAAAACATGTACAGTCTTGTTTAGATAGAACCATAACTATATTACATGAGTTTTGATAGCTTATTTTATATCTTTATTTCTCACGTAAAAGCATGTACTTAATGCTACAGCTATAGCTCACTGTGTGGCTGGGATCCCATAAGAATCAAAATCTCAGTGCCAGTCACCTGCTTCATTTATTTCTTGCTGTGAGCCTAATGAGAAAACAGCCAGACCTACACTGAGAAGCTGAGAGGAGAGATATCACTTTTCCAGAGGTACCAAGAAATTCCAACTGTTCTGAACATGAGAGACAGAAAGAGCAGATGAAATATCAAGAAATATCATTGTGAAAGGAATAATCATCTCACTCTCAGTGTGATGGACTTAGATTGTACATGTCAGAGCCAAAGGAAGAAAAAAAATGGGAATTGGGCAAAAACTCACCCAAAGCCTGGGGAATTAAAGTTTTTCTGATGGCTTCAACAGAAATTCCATTGCACAAGTGTTATTCACACCTTCCCTTGAGAACAAAGTTCTCTCAGAATGCTCAAGCAAAGCACACCCCCAAGGTTTTTTTACTAACTCCTAAAGTGCAGCAGAATTGGCATTACAGAGATTAAAAATGCTATGGATGATCATTTTGGGAAGAAGCTGTGATATTGAACAGAAGTTTATGTAGGAAGATGGACATTAAGATAATGGCAAGCTTTGGGTGAGGCAAGAGAGTGAGGCACCAGTTCTCATGGCTCAGTGGGTGCCTATTCCCTTTTTTTGGTCATTTCGTTCATCAGCAAAGTCAGTAGAAACCATTGTGGGAAGAGCTGGTTGCAAAATCATTCTTTAGTAGTAAAATTAATAATAATAAAGAAAATGGGGTAATTTTTATCTATAGATTTTGTGCAATACTTGAACTTTGGTAAAATCTTTAACCATTGTTGATTAGAACTCACTTCTTTTGGTGAAGCATAAAATACAACAAGAGCAAAAAAGGCCTATGGTAAAACCATTTCCCTACTATTACAGGAAACTAAGGATAAATTGCTGTGTATTTATGACTAATTATTTTTGGTATTTCAGAAACTCTAGGATTTCTCAGAAGGTTTTATTCTGAAAAAGCAATACCACATGTTTTCTGCAAATATATCAGTAGGAGCTCTCTAACAGTTCTCCATATATGCCAAAAAACTGGGTCATAGCAGAACTCTCTGAATATTGCCAACATTAAAAAATGCCTTCTGATCCAAAATTGGGGAAGTGTAGAAAAAAAAGAAAATTAGTATATTCTGTTGTTTTGACTCTGTTAAAAGTACTGAGATGTTTCAATACTGAGTTTCAGGTATTCCACATTATATTTCTGTGTCCCTTCCAGTTGAAATCTACTCTATTCCTGCTGGTGGAGGTGAGTATTGGTTTAACCTGGGAGGCATTCAGACACTGGAGATGCTGATGGCAGCGTGAGATGCTCAGACAGCTACTCCAGCAGAACTGATTTCAGAGGTTCTGGGAGAAAGTATTTCCCATTTCCTATCAGTGCCATTTTCCCCATGTCAGCAGTACTAACTTTGAGCTTGATCAAAGGCCCTCATGTCAAATAATGTGAAAACTCAAAGAAGGACTTTCAGTCCTGCAGAAGAGCATTAGCTGTAGGAGCCGTCTGACCAGACAGGATGTTGAAGTTCAGTGATGACATTATTATTTTTAATGAGCAAATAGCACAGCAAACATAAAAAAGTAATTTGACTGTATTTGCCAGAAAAGTGTCTTACAACAAAGAGTAAGGATGGTTGTTCAGCTGAAGAGAGACAGGAGTTTATATGAGCATGGGAATCCTCATGGAAACAGCAGTCATCCTGGCATTGCTCCCAGGCAGAGCAAGCTGAGTGGTAACTGATCAGGTGTCTAATATAAAAAATGATTATTCCCTGCTGATACAAGCCTGGTGGGTGCTCAAATACCTGTATTTTCCTTCCCTACCTGCAGCTTCATCTCAGCTAACATAAAATATTGCCTTTTTCCTGTTGTGCCCTAATCTTATGTCTCTGTAACAAGAGGCACTGGGCCAGGCTGGCTTCTAGCAACCCCAGCTTTCAAATACTATTTTCCTGACTGTTTTCATACTCAATTTCACTCACTTTATGGCAGATAAACATGTCAGGCCATTCTGTTCTTGCTGTATCAGTGATCACATTCTGCAAACCCTTAGGTTTAACACCAGGGCTCCAAAACACAACAAAGATTCCTCTTCTCTACAGGACCAGGATGCAAATAATGCATTTTTACAGACATAAGAGATTGTGTTGTATAGGTGTGCACCTATGTCCAAAGGAAAATTTATATCCTTTGCCTTTGGTAGGTTTAAGAGGTAGGAAATTGCACGAAGGCTGGGGAAGGAAAAATGGAAAACCTGGCCTTAATAAATTTGAGGCCACCTATCATTTCTTCTCTACACAGTTTTTGTTCCACATGGGCTGAAGCTTCTAACAATCTAAAATGAAGAGTACTGGGTGGCACTTCATCAGGTTAGAATAACCAAACCACAGGGATGGATAAGGATTTCTAACTTGGTATCAACAGAAGACAAGGAAAGAGCATTCTTGTTTCACTTTCACACCCTGTAGGATGTCATCCTGTGCTTCTTTTTAGGATATTCAGTAAGAGAATTGAGTGCAGAGGTAATGATTCCTCAGTGGGAGATGTGCCTCAGTGAAGGAGGAATAAATCTGACTGCAGACACCAAGGTGTCTGTGAGAGAGAGCCCAAATTGTAGGTGTGGATGTGCCGAAATGAGGAGGAGGAGAGAGGTTTTCTCTCTTCCCAGATGCATTTTGTGCAGATTGTCCAAGGATTGAGGCCCAGCTGTTGCCACTGAAATCTCACCTGCAGGAGAAAGAAGAAAGGATGGAATACCCAGAAGGAACACAAAGCAGTACCTCCACTTGCATATATGTCAAAGCCTTAAAATCTTGTCTAACCATGAGCTTACTTCCCCCTGTACCTGTGACCATTAGAGGTATTCTGAGTACTTTCCCCAGCTTGTTTCCTTCAGCCACAGCTTTTAGCAGCTCCAACCAGTACCATGGTGATTTGTTTCAGAAGGAAGAAGTTTAAGAAGAAAGTACGTGTATGTACCAAATAAAAAAGATTCTTCTTGTGTCACCAGAGGTGCCCACTAGCATTGCTTGGTATTGATGCAGCTGCCATTTGCCTGTCCCTTCTCCCTCTGAAAAAAAATAAAGAGATTTGTAAGAAGTTGGGCCAAAGGCATGCCTTGGATGGAAAATAAGTTCTTCTCTACCCTGAAAAGAGAAGAAGGCAGATAATTTCCTTGTGTATTTTGCCATGCTTTTTACTAGATATCTGCTGTCATTGGTGTATACTTTTCCCAATTTCCAGAATACTAAACATGAAAGAATGATCAGAACAACACACCTGGCTACTTTCTTGCCAGGCATCTCAGTGCTTTTGGGATTTTCCCCACAGTCATTTTGATAGGAAGCAGATTGTACAGGTATTAATGTAGTTTAGCAGGCAGGGACGTGACAGCCAGGCTTGGAGAACAGAATCTGCTCACAGAGTGTAAGGTCTGAACACTCCTTTCAGCACATTTCAGTTTAGCTTTGTTTTGCAGCCAATAATTCTTCACTGTTTCCTACCATGCTGACATGAGAGTCACATCCCTAGAGAGATGGTTTGGAATAATTCCTTAAAGGGAGGCAGTCTCCAAGTAGTTGTGATGAAATTATGATATTTTTTTTTGTCAGTTTTCACCCAAGAATATGAATAAATTTGTTAAGGTTTTCCTCAGGTATTACAGTGCCTAAGGCAGGAAGATCTCATGTTTTTTCCCTCTTTGGACACGGCAGTACCTGGCTTGCAGCCCAGACCTAGTGCTGAGTGTTCCTGTGCACCTGAAATCCTGCTTGGAGAAGGTGCCAGGAGGAGCACACTCCTCTCCACTGCCTGCTGAGAGCTTTGCTTCTTCAGCCACACACAGGGAACCCTTTCCCTGCACACTTAGCAGGGGTCAGCATAGAAAACCCAGGTGCAGAAATTTGAGTCCCAGGTTTCCCCAAAGGCTGAAGCTGCCTCTTTGCAAGACCAATGTCTCACTGGGATTTTAATATCTCCAGAAAACATTGTGATAAACATATACAAAATGGACCTGTTATTTCACACCTCTAGAGTCATCACAAAGGATATCTGGTTTTCAACTTCCTCATCAGCTCTCTGTAGATACATTGTGAGGAAAAAATCTTTTTTGTTCTATAGACAAAAAAAGAGGAAAGAAAACACTGCAACAATTAAAAAAACCCTTTAAAGTCCCACCATAGAAAAAATTCATCTCAAAAAACATTTTTTTACAGCAAAATAGCTCACTTATCCTTCACTAGATAAAGCCATATAGAAAACAATAGTATTCTGCCTTTTGAGTCATCTTGTATTTTTTGACAGTCTTAGCCCACAGCCTTTGATTAGATAAAGGCCTTAATATTGTATTACAGCAGAATTACCTACATTATGGCAGCTGCTTGTTGCAATTGTGTTGACACGACTGGCTTCTTGTGTGAATGTATTCTGGTCTTTCTAATCTCTTTAGCATCAGCAGTAGGACATTTTATTTGCAATTGATTTTTAAATTTAGGAGTAATTGAAGTTTAAGTGCAGATACCTTCTTGCAACCGGGACAGGTTGATACTGTTTAAATCCTAATTATGCACTGATTAAAAGTGATTGCATTGCCAAAGTGAGCAAGGGCTACAATTTGTTTCATTCTTATAGGCTCAGCATAGAAAATTAATTGTATTTCCAGGAAAACAGATCAACATAAAGAGGAAGCAGTTAAGAGTTCATTGTTGAATCATAAATTTCCTAGTTATTTTTGGAAGGTAGGCAAGGTAGACTTAACTTTGAAAGCAGACCTTGTTGACAACGAGGATTATTCTAATGATTTTGGTACTTGGTGATAGAAGCCTTACCTACCATCACTCATACTAAATTTTGCTAAAACAGGTAAGGCAGAAATGGGCTTATTTTCATGTAATCCAGTCTTGTAGTGATCTGGTGTTTGCTTTGCTTTTAAATTTAATAAAGGAATGACAGCCTGCAAATTGTTCTCATGTAACAAGTAGGATAAACAAAACCTCTCTCACTTTTCCTATGAGCAGGAGTCATTTCACAAGCACCATAAAAAACCAAGAAAACAGGAGGGAAAGAGAGCAGCAACATTTATTTAGACTCAGGTTATGTTTGTATAGTGGGCTCTCCTGTTGCCTCTGATTTCTCATCGACAGAAGATCAGCATTCTCATTGAAGTGTAAAGGCAATACATGCCTGACCATGGAGGCAGTTTAAAGAGGTTGGTTTTTTTAGGGTTTCTTTCCTCTTTCTTTCTCTGTAGAAAACTCTGGATTTATTAATTCCTACCTGCCTGTTACTAGCAGGAAAAATTTCAGTCATGGCCAACAGAATCAGCAAACAGAATTTGCACGGTGCCCTGGCTCAACTCACCACTCTTTCAGACGAGTGTCTCTCATCACTGCTGGTTCCCCAGGAGACAGGGAACTCCATTCCTTTTGTCAGGCTTTGAGAATTCTCCCAGTATTTCACTGCCAGTGCAGAGAACAGTGCCACTGCTGTGTTAGGCTTCACTAACTAATTAGTAGTAATTGCTAATACTGATGATATTGGCAATTACTTGTAATAATTAGGATTAGCCAGAACTTCCAGAAAGGCACACATACAGAGTTTATCCACACATTCCTTTTTCTGGAATATTAAGCTGTGTGGGGTGGTTCCAATGGGAAGAACAAGCTGTCACTGGGAGAGCACTGTGGTACAAGAACTGTGAATTCTGCAGTTTTCATATCACCTTGCTAAATGATGGATGCAGCCAGTTCCCATTTTGGTGATCACAGAGAAAGGTTCCAGTTCAAGTGTGTTTTTACCATGGCTCCTTATGAAAGCAAGGCTTTGACACATTGCTCTGTGTGTCACTGAATTACTTTTGAGCCCTTTTAGCTTACGTGTTCCCAGTGTAGCAGAGGAGATGAGTTGCCAAAATAACTTACTTCCTATACAATTTGCAAGTTCAGTCAAAACTGGCAACCCAAATTTCATCAGCACCATTTTTTCTGCTATAAGGAAAAAACTCAGAAAAACAGCAGAAGAGAACTTAGAATGTAGAAAATCAGGGTTTTTTTCATTTGTAATCCATTCACTGGGAGATACACGTCACTAACAAAGCAGACATACAGAAACCAGCATTCTTTTTATCTTTAACCTGAAAATAAGTAATGAAATCAAACACTGACTTTTCACATCAAAAGAAAAATTCTGGGTTATGGACTAAAGTAAGTCTTGACTCACAGTAATAATATGAAAAGCCATTATCAAAAACTGTGTATCTTCAACTGAAATGTTAGATTTACCAGGGTGAATGCGTCCACTGCAATATAAAGCTGATCCAAAAGGTGAATAGTTAAATAGCATTTAACAATAGTCCTTCAAGAAGCCACTATAATTTTGGGTGACTCTCTGGAAGTCAGTGGACTGTCTTCAGGCACATACTGGCTGTATTGAAGAGGAACCATGGTAATTCTGAATTCTGGTCAGGAGTTCAGGTAGCAATTTCTGTCTCCTTAGTGATATTCTATTGTGGTTGAAACATAAACAATTTCAATGGCTCTACTCAATACTTGCTTATTGTTTGTAGTATGATTTTCCCCAAACCTTTCTTGGACCATAATGATCACCGAGGGAGCTCTGAGTGCAGTCCATCCTGGGCATTGGCCCAGGGTATAACAATATAAAAATGACTTTGCTATAATTCCTTTTATGTGCATTGTTTTCTCAATTACATAATTTATAGAAACTTTCTGGTTCAATTGCTGCATTTGAGAAGATGCAGGAAAAGAGTAGGTTTAACACAGGGTGGCAGGTAAGCCTGAATGTCTTTAGGGAATGCAGTTCCAAACCCCTGTGAAATAAGTAGACTCTTTTTTTCTTTTCACTGTCTTCAGTGGGATTTGTGCAGGTTCAGAGGACATTTACAGGTTGTAGAGTATTGAATTAGAATCATGGAAGTGTTAATGTGTAATATATGCAAAATAATGGAATGGTGATTAGAAATCAATATTGGCATTTGTCTTATGCCAAAGTCATAGAAATATGCTACTTCTGGGATCTAATGCAGAGTTAATATTAAAAAAAAAAACCCAGGTCTAATGTTTTTCTGTGCTCCAAGAATTAAGAAGTTTCTAAGACTACTCAAAACCTTTCACACACTCTTTTTTCCCATGTTGTAAATGGATCAAAAGTCTGAAAATGTAACTGAAGTTATTATGTTTGCATGAATATTTCACAATCTATAAACAAGACCTTTACTTTGTAAGCAAATTCTGTATGGAAAAAAATGCATTTCCCATAAAGGATTCACAGGAAGAGCTGTATGTTCAAAATGTACTTTCTATTTATTTCACCTCATTTGGTCGTCTGAACAACTTCCTTTTCAGGAAGGAGGATAACTGAAACCATCTGCTTACTTATTCAATATTTTCTTTAACTACTTGAATTTCAGTAATAAGGAGATAACCTAAGGATGGTTAAAGACTTTTGATACAGTTAAACTTTCCAGCTTGAGAGCCAACAGAATGTAATAAGAGATGTTTCCCACATCCCTTGCTACAACAGCTTTGCTAGGATTTCATGAAGGCTTCAACCAACATGGCTAAATCTTTTAAAGAGAGTAATCTGAGGTCATGGTACCAATATTATTTTGTGATGAAGCAGTTTCTCTTTACAGGCAGTTGTGGGCACTGACCTGGTGTCCAGTGGAGGATTCAGCCTGGCAACCTTTTGCAATTTTCCTTCTTACTCAAGAGCCTTTATTTCTGTTTGGAGTATCTGTTTCCTGTTAAAATGTTTGAGTAACCAAGTATAGCCTCCTTCAATATTGCCACTGACCCACCAAATGTTTGCAGAACATTTGTGGATTTCCCAAGACATTCCTGAACTGGTGGTGGTCTCCCATGATTTCCAGGAAAATGCATACAACTGTGACAAGTCAGATACCTTGGATTTACAAGAACAGAGATCACCAACAGTTTTGAAATATGAATAGACATTGCCAAGCTGCTTGGAAAATAAAGTCAAGCCAGCATTTTCTTTTGATATAGGAGGGAACATTCTACTGAGCCTGTTTGATCTTTTTTTTTTATTTTATTTTATTTTGTTTTCTGAGTCCATATGGGATTAAATGAGAAATACAAGGTCCTGTTCTACATTTTTATCACTGCAGAATACTATATCTTTTATATAGATGAATACAAAGGCTTGTTCCAAATGTTTTGCTGTAAGATATCTATCTTGTCCTTCAGATTTTTCCAATCACTATACAACCTAGATGAGCAGACTGTATTAACCATTTATTTTTCACTTTTAAACTGCTTGTGGCTGCATCAACTATTTGTCTTCTTTCAATTTTATCCTTCTCTTTCTTTCTATTAAAAAAAATTGTGAATCACTCAAAATGCTGCTTAGGAATTGTTAAATCTTATGAAGAATGTTTTTCTGCTACAGGTGAATTTCATCTGCAATCCCTCACATGAATTTAATCCCAAATCAAATCCCTGCTCCCTGCAACCACCAGCACAGAATTGAATCAGTATAAAAGTCTTGTAGGAGCTGTAATTTTTTGGGTGTGGGCTGTTGTGTGTAGGTGCTGTGGTTAGTACTTAGAGACTAATTTCTTGTGGTAGAGTAGTCTGAGCAGCAATCATCTCTGGTTCAGCAAGCAGAGGTAAGTGCTATGAAGAAGTTCTAGAATGCACTATGAAATCAGTTGTTTAATAGAAATTTTTTTTCTCAAGACTTTTTGTGGTTTACTGGATGTTCAGGAAAAGGTTTAATCTTGTATCTTTTGAATTACAGTGGTACCAATCTACAACCTAAAGAAGCCTATGGGTGCTTCTTTGTAGGCAGAGTGTTGCTGGTTTTAAGCTGGCTTGTGGTGGGTTGCCTGAAGTTTTATGCGTTCAAAGGCTGTGCTAAATAATGAATCCTGCCTCATGCCAACGAGACTCAATCAGTGTCTTGAAGGCAATCTTCCTTTCAGCATTTTCTAAATCAAACAAAAAAACCCCTAGATTTGGAAATCATGCTAGTCTTTTATTTTGGGATTGGTGTCCAGTTATCCATTTACATGCTTTCTTTCTGAAGTCAGCACAAAAGCTTCCATAGCTCTTGGTTTTCATACATTCCTGACTGTTGGCATGAAAAAGTTAAAAAGAAGGAATCATGGGACAGTATGTTACATAGAAGAACAGAGCTTGGGAAAGGAAGCTTAGATAGCCACTTACTTGCTATATCTAGCAGCAAATAAAATGAAGAATTCCAGCCCTATAGTCTTGGAATTAAAACTTGGCAAACTGTTGGGGGTGGGGGTTATTGTTATTTTTGTATCATTTTAGCAAAGCAAGAAGCAGAACATCTTAATTATCAAAATGGCCTAATACAAAAATGTCATGGGATCTATTATTTTTAGACCAGATCTTATTACTATATCTATAAAAAAGGTAATACAAATATTTTGATACATCAATCTTTAAATTAATACAGGAATAAAAACCTGTAATTTTACTTCTAACCATTTATAAAGAATGGGTAAGCTTAGGAATAACAGTGGTTCTGGACTTCAACCTCAGCTTCTGACACCACTCTGTGGGATGAAACTCCAGTTGAAATAGAGGCCAAATTCCTTTCTTACATCCATGTGTGATAGTTTTACAGAAAAAATTCAAAGCAGTAAGTGTATGAACTAAAATGTATTTTTCTAGACAAGATCCATTAAAGAATAAAACTGGGGTCTTTATTATTTCTTCTATTGAGCTGTAGACTTGGAGGCATGTAGTTTAAAGGCTCTTTTGTCAGATACATCTGGCTATAATGAAGGATTTTGGGCACTGGAGATGAGTGAGATGGTATTTTCTGTTTCTCAAAATTAGAGCAGCTGAGTGAGTTTGGTTCTGCAGATCCCTTTGGGGAAGGATTTAGTGTTGAATGGTGCAGGCTGGGAGGGAGGAAAGGGTTAGCAACACTGACAGATTGGTAACAAACAAAAAGAACCCCAATAATTGTTTTCACAGAAGTTTTGAAAGAGCTCAATGGTGGAGGGCTTTCTTCCCTCTGCACTGCACCCTCTAAAGTAATAGCATTCCAAATGACAACTTTACAGGCAGATTTACCTTTTTTTTTATTAGTAGGACACTTCATTAAAAAAGATACCTTAACATGTGAACTGTCTAAGTGCATCCTATCCTCCATCATAAAAAGAGACAGCTCACTTGTAAAAGTGGCAGTTGTGTTGTAAATTTATTCTGCTATATCCTGCAAAGGTTATTATTCAGCTTATCCAAACTGTCTTCATACATAAATCTGTGACTTGTAATATATGAGAAGTTATAACATTGACTGTGAATTCCTGTCTATTTTGTGGATAAAAAGAGGAAGTTCCTTGCTCGAGTGCTGAGTTGAACTTCAAGCACTATTATTTGTTACTATTTGTGAAACTAGTTAGCTCTGAAGATAAAAAGACAAATATCTTTCCCACCAAAACTAATTATTGAAACTAGTGGTTTGGTGGGGAATATGTACAGAAGAATCAGTGATTAATTTTGCAGGAATGCCTCTGTGCTATTCTAAGTTTCCTCTCCACATGGGGCATTCAGAGCTGGTTGACCTATCTGAATCCTAAAGACCTTTCACACAGCTAAAGTCACAATGGAGCTAGTCAATTGACACAAAAGGTCAAGAGATGCCATTAAAGTTGGAATTGGTTAGGAATGTCTTAGTGTTCTGGGGGTTTTGTAAGAAAATGTTTTGTGTTGGTTTTGGGTTTTTTCCCAGCTTGACCTTGGATGGAGTTTATCACTCAAACGCAAGAGATCATAGAGTCATAGAATGGTTTGGATTAGAAGGGACCTTAAAGATCATCTTGTTCCAACTCCCCTGCCATGGGCTGGGACACTTTCCACTAGACCAGGATGGTCACAGCCTTATCTGATCTGTCCTGGAATACTTGCAGGAATGGGGCATCCACAGCTTTTCTGGGCAACCTGTGCCAGTGCCTCACCACAATGATAGTGAAGAATTTCTTCCTAATAGCTAATCTAAACCTACTCTCAGACATTGCCCCTTTTCCTATCAACCCATATCCTTTAAAAAAGCCCCTCTCCATCTCATGTAGCCCCTTTAGATACTGAAAGATCTTCAATTTCTCCTTAAGCTGTGTCTTCAGGCAGAACATCCTCAACTCATTTGGAAAGCAAGTAACTTCAGAGCTAGAGTATTTGCTTAAGAAAGGGAATTCTAACTCTGTGGTTCAAACCAAGAATATGAAGTTGTGTTTTCTACATTCATGCATAGCAAATAAACATCTGCAATTTGTTACCTGGAAGGATTCCTGTGTCATAATCCCTGGTACTACATAACATTAAAAAAATATATCGAGTGCCGAAAGGAAATGCTGCTGGAGTCAGACAATATATTACTTTTTAATTTTTCATGTATTATAGAAAACATTATTATGGTTCCAGGCACCTCCGTGGAGAAATTCAGTGAGAAGTTACCTGGAAGATGAGTTAGGGAGAGTAAAGAATTTAGGACCCAGTTCAGTTTAAATGTTGCACTTAGAAATCATGTTGTAACTGTACTTGCCTCTGAAGTGAAGATGGAACTAAATAGGAACCTTGAAATGATCATTCAAATTTTGACTACCTTGACATAAAAAGCAATGCTATCTAGACATCTCAATTTCTCTCCATTGGCTGCAGCTGCATGGAGTTTTCCACAGTGTCTTTTATTGTCATTAAATCTGGCTGTGGTGTTTAACGGTGTGGCTTTACCACCTCTCAGAATTCAGAGGTGCACCAGGTTAAAACCAAGTCTGTTTGCCTGGAAATAGCTGTGACCTCTACTAGAATTTGTGGTAAGAAAAATTAAATTGTCCAGTTAGGTTAATTCTGGATACAACTAATCAGAATATTTACCCTTTACCCCTCTGTGTTCATCTTAACTTTCATCTTGACCAGCGGATCTGGAAGATTTGTAGTGTAGAATGGATCTATAGACATGATAAATCCCTCCAGTAAGTGTAGTGGGGTTTCGTGATACCAGCAAATACTTTACAGAACATTTCAGGAACTTTTACAGAACCTGTTTATCTATATTTTTGCATCCTGATAAATTTGGAATGACCTCTCCTTTGCCTTGGGGTAAATGAATATAATCCCACTGTTTGTGTTTTTCATAGCAGTCACAGCAAGTCCATCCTATCATGTGTTCAAGATCTCAGGGGACTTAATTCTATTTGAATGTTTTCCATTGAACACCAGAAGGCAGAGGGAAAACATTTCTCTTGGGTAGAGGTCTGTAGATACAATAAATAACAAGAATGTTGCTACTTCAGAATCTCTTGGTTCAAAGCACTGTTTTTGTATTTGAAGCTTAGCTCTGTGCAGGATGTTTTAGTAGTAGTGATGGTGAGATGAGAAGAGGGAGAAGCAGAGGTTCAGGAGCAACACTTTGAAAATCTGAAGTTTAGAGTTTTCTAGTGACTTTAAAATAGCATCTACAAGCTTTAAAGTGGATGAAATCCACATGTTTGTAAACACAGAGAAATTGTTGTGGGTTTATTATTGGCAATGTAATACTGGCTGCCTTTTTAGAGAGGTGACCCTAAAAGCCCTATCTTTCATAAAAAAACCCATCAAGTTCTCAGCCCTTATGTCCACAGTGAAAAGCTGAAGGATGCCTAAAAGTTCAGAAAAAAACATGTTCTGAATTTTACATGGTTTGAGTTAAGTGCAATGTAGGAAAGAATGCTTGGACTTTTAATAAGCAAAATAAATAAAAGTGAAGTTACTTAACAACTCTTCCAGATGAGAAAAAATAAGATAAGGAGAATAAGTTAGTGGCTGGAAATATCAAGGAAATCCTGTGCCAGTGCAATAAATAGACTCTCCTTGAAGTCAGGCAAGTTTCTTGACAGTAGGGTTCCCTTATCTGGTGTGCTGAGAGCAGGTATTCAGCACAGACAGAGAGCAGTGTCCTGTTGGGGCTCTCAGCCACTTACCTTGGCTCTCTAGGTGCTGACTGGAGACTCTTTCCCTGCTCTTGTAGGTCCTGTGGAAGATCTATATGGATCATGCTGGAGAGATGTGACTAGGACTTCTGAAAAATTTCCCTTCAATGGGAGAATTATAATGGGAGATGTTTGAGGAATAACAGGCTGTTCCAGCATTCTTCAATTAATAAGTCTAAGAAGTAATTGAAAACTTTGGTTTCATTTGATACAGGTTTCACCTTCTGTTTATGGTTTGATTAGTAGAGAAGGACTTCTCTGTTGCTGTCTGCATCCCTCTCTTGCTTTACCTCCTGCCCACTTCTCTTTCAAGCCATTTGCCATTCTCTTATCTCCCTTGGTTTGTTTTTCTCTGCTTCTCTTTACCACAAAGTAAATGAATCCTCATTAGAATCCTATCTTCTGGGTTTTTTTTTTTTTGTGCCCAGATTCAGACTGTCCAACAAAATGTCATTTAAAGTATTGTCTGGAAAAGAACAACTATTTTCATATTTATATTTTCTGCGATACACATCAAAATATCTCCTTGCTGGCTTTATTCACTGGTAACTGAGTAGAAAGAACATTGAGCTAGATTTAAGATATGAGAATGTACTGGTTACAATAAAATGGAGGAATCTCTGCTTTTTTTTTTCTCTCAAGTATTTTCTGATTTATTTCTTCCCACCCACTCCCATGCCGAGGAAAGGGCAGAAGTCTACAATTTGATACAAAGGGAATTTCAGTGAAATTGTTCACCTGCTCTAAGCACTTTTTGGCTGGGTTATTACTTTTTAATACTTACCCTTTACAATGCCTCCTTCTGTACTTTGACATTTAGCTTTAATCTGTGTGTAGCCATAAACACCACTTCTATGCTTAGATTGGGGTCTGCCCCAGTGCCCTTGAATGAGCTCAGAGAGGTGAAGTATATCAGAGGAACATGGCAATCATGTCATAAGAACAGATGATAAAAATCAAACACTGTCATGAGTATTTTTTTTAGATATTGAGATCTAACACAAAAACCCCTGAATACGAATCCAAGAGAGATTTAAACCAGAAAGAAATTCAATTCATACAAATATCTTTTCATTGCAATTAGGCAGGAAGAGATCTCCATAAATGTCAAGAGTCTGTTTGGCTTTTCATTTCCAGGGGATTTGTGATGAACACCAGAGAATTATTTGAATTTCATACTGATGAGCTAACTTACATCCTGATCTTCTCTCCCAGGCAAAAACTGGAAAAGTAGAACTAAAATAGATCTCAAAAACTCAACTATTGCAAGTCCCCTTGCTGTCAAACAGGATCAGATGTGTCTGTGCCAGAAATAGTGTTGGGGTTAAGGGAGTGGGGATTCTGAGAGCAAAAGAATGCCTTATTTCCATGGCCAGAAGCTGCATTCACATACAATGTCAAAAAACATTTTCCCTCAAAATATAATGTACTTTGTCCAAGTAATGGGATGTTTCATAGAGATGTGGCCATTGTGGTGCTTTTAATACAGAGTTCAGAACACAGTCAAACCCTTGTAGTCTGTCTGTAAAGACAGCAGGCAAGCTGTACTCATCTTTCTCATAATCAAAACTGCTGATGCCTGGATGATTTTCTGGACGGCTCCTTCCTGCAGAGATCAACTATGTACTGCCCAAGGAAAGTGAGAGAAAAGATGTACTGTTAGGCTGATAAATGTTTTTGTCATATTTAATTAGGTCTATCCATTTAGCCCCCTCCATTTTCACTGCAGAGGTTAATCACTAACACATACACAAAAAAGGCCTAAACCAAGACCTGAACAGGAATTGCAAAATATTTCAGAATTACAGCAGTTAATGAGCAGCCTGATTTATCATCTACATTCTCTTCACAGTGCTTAAAGGACTTTGCCTTAAAATTATGTTAAACAAAAGCAGCCAGGGAACATCTTATTCAACATGTATAATTAAGGCTCTATTCAGGGTTTGTTTTGGTTTTTGTTGTTGGCTTTTTCTTCATTCCTTGGTCTTTTAAATCCATTTTTTCCTTGAAGAATATTTCCTGCACTTCTTAAGGCAACTTCTGCTGCACCACAATGTACATGATTAAGAAAGCATTTATTTCCCTAAAAATGGGAAGAACTAGAAATATTCTCTTGATGCATTTTTATTCCCAAGCTATGCAATACCCCTACTTTTTTCCCTCCTACTATTATCTAATACATCATTTGCATTCTAAGCAGAGATTGTTTTCTGTTGTTCAGATCTCTGTGATGGTATCCAGGCCTTTAATATTATTGTTGGTTCAGGCTTGGTTTTTATTTCTAGGACAAAAGACATAGATAAGAGTATTTCTTCAGAGTGTGATGGAACGTTGAACTATGGCAAATTTTGGGCACCATGATATATGAAAGATATCAAGCTATTATCATCCAAAGGAGAGTTATGGAGGGGATGAAGGGTCTAGAGAAGACATTGTACAAGGAACAGCTGGGGTCACTTAGCTTGCTCAGCCTAAACTAGAGACTGGCATGAGACCTCATAGCACCCTGCAGCTTCTTCATGATGGGGAGTGTCAGACACTGATCCCTCTGGTGTCTGGTAAGGGGACACGAAGCTGTGTTGGGGAGGTTTAGGTTGGATAACAGGGAAAGGTTTTTCCCCCTGAGGGTGGTTGGGCACCGGAACCTCCCCAGCACAGTGGTCACAGCACCAGCCTGACAGAGCTCAGGGAGTGTTTGGAAATGCTCTCAGGCACATGGGGTGACTCTGGTGTGAGTCCTGTGCAGGGCTGGCAATTGAGCTCTATGACCCTTGTGGGTCCCTTCCAACTCAGGATATTCCATGATTTTTAAGAATCTTTATGTGCTTTGCCCAGCTAGATCAGATTCAGGCTCAGCGGTCCTGCTTAGTAATTTTTATTCTAATCACATCAGAAGTAACTGTTCACTCTGCAATTTTTCTTTAAGCCCAGGTCACAAAATATGCTTCTCCACTAGCAACACCATGTGGTCAACATATCTACCTCTCAGTATGTCCCAAAGGGCATTCATCTGCCTTCCAGTTAGCCTTTTACACTTAGGGTAAAAGAGGGAATCCTCCCTGTGTTGGAGACTTGTAATTCCTATTATCTGTGCAGATCTTCCAACCTATGCCTGTCCCTGGTCTTTAAGCCAGTAGTGGGATGCTTCCACTTTATTTTTATGGCAGATGTTGACGTGTCTTCATATATGACTGTCTAAAGAGATATGTTTGCATACCTGTATCAGTAGTGGTATGCTTGGGTTAGAATCACTGAAGTCTCTGGCTTTAAGTGTAGCTGTAGCTCAGAATCAACACATTGAACGAGTTGTAGGTTGTGGACCTGCAGAGCCTGTAGTGAGGCTCAGTGCATTGCCTTAGCAGCCCTGTTCCCTGTGCTTTTGCTTCTAGGAAACCTCAGAGCATGGTGTCATTTCCACTTCCTTTCCAAACCTTACAGCCCTTTCTGAAATAGTTCTTCTGTCCATGATCAATTCTAGTTGATAAGCATTGATGCCTTTCATCATTCACTTCATGCTGTTCCAGAACATCTCCTGAGGAGATGGCATCTGGAAATATGTCCCTTTGCAGCACAGATGCCATCTTTCCTCAACCATTCTGTTATCCTGACTGCTGCTGTGATTTATTGCTTATTCCTCTTGGTTCTGGTGTAGTCAGATGCTGTTTGTTTGTTGAATAGTAAACAGAAATTTCATAACAAACCAGTGTTTTCAAAGTAGCATGAAAGATATTGCATATCAGGAATGTTATATAAGTTTATTACCAGTGTGCTTTCTGAGTGAAATTATTGGAAGTTTCCCCCCTGGCCCACTGCTGAGCACTGGTGACCTTATGGATCTTTGTACACAGAACTTGATCTGGACCCCTGCCACATCAGGACTGCATTGCATTGATCACTTCCATAATTAATTTTCTTTCATGGATGAGTGATCACTGCTTTGCTGCCAAAGGAACTGAGTGATGCACCTGGAGCTGATATTTAGTATTTTTAAGATCTGAAGTCTTCCAATCCAACAGATAACTTACCTTCTTTGCTGGCTCTCAAAGAACTTTCTATTAGTAAAATATTGTTTCTTCTTTTTCGTATGAAACAGATTTATTAACAGTTTCATTGCATTATCAGAGAGCTTGTAGTGAATTATCTGAAATGCAAGAGTATTATTCCCTGTATAATAAATACTTTCAAAGGTCAAGATGAAGCAAATTACCTAAAGGAAACTATTAATTACGCACAGATAAGTTTTTGGTAATGCAGTGTGAAGTCAAGAATACGGTAATAAAACTTTTCTAGTTTTGTTTTACATAAATTTGTTTTTGTTTTTTTTTTATGGGCAGGGCAGCTTCTATTATAGATGGCAGGGTTTTTTTGGACAGTTTGTCATCTACTTACTTAGGGGAAAATTAAGCATAAAATTTAATACAAGTGCTGATGAATTCAACCTGAAGCTTACAGGTACTTTTCAAGTGGGAAACTGATCTTCCCATCTGCTCCACAGTTCAATCATGTTTCAGTTTTTCAGAAGGGTTCTTAGGAGGCTTGGTAGTTGGTAGTGTTCTCTAGACTGGGCTTTCTCTGGACCTACAGGGTCTGATCTCAAACACAGCTGCAAAAAATGCAGGGACTCACCCCCATAACTGACAAAACCCCTTGGAATACTACATCCCTTCTGAGTCAAATGCTTCAATACCAACCTTTGGATTATATCTGTTGGTGAGGACTGACCTGCCTTCAAACTAATAACTAAGGGAAAATAAGTGTTTCTTCTCAGTCTTCTAGTGAGGTACTTCCATAATTTGATATATTCTTTTTCCTTGACAGTGTTTGCTGATCTCTTCACATCTCCATGCACACAGAACTTTGCTAAACAAGTAGGAATTCTGTATTGACTTGCAAAGTTGTAGAAATAATACTGCTATCCAGAATTCAAGCTTTGGGATATTTACCATTGTGCTTGAAGTCCTAAGTTACTTATCTCCAGGCGACAGAATATAACAACGTTTTCTTCTGAGTCATTACACTTAATAATTGAAGATCTACATGCTAAGTAAAACTTCTTTCCCTGGAAGCAAAAGCAATTCCTGCAAGTGATATATAAGGCTAAATAGGCAATGTGTCTCATTCCACTTACTTTAATGGTTCTCTGACTGAATTTTCTTAGATTTTGCCGTATGCCAAGTGGATTATGAATGTGGTTGAAACTGTGGAGTAGAAAATGTTGAGCAAAACCATCAAGTCAATTTAAAAAGTACTTAAAAATAAATCATTATTGGGAAATAATGTATGTTTTTTGTATAAAATCTTTTATAAAACTTACACTATACAATTTTGAATATCAAGTCAGAAAAAAGGAGAACTTCTGTCTCAAAGTTTAGACGTAGGTTACACTGGGGAATGTGTTCAGTTGGTTATGTTTATTTATATGAGGAGAGAAAGAAAATAGTTTTGATTACAGTTCCTCATGAACCATATCAAAACACAACATTATCTTGTATCAGCCCATATAAGATTAGTACTGAATTTTTTTTGTTGTTGTTATTATTGTTTAGGAAGCTTCCTGCAAGAGTTGCTATAAAAACTTAAAAAATACAAGAACAGAGGAGAGCTCTTTGTGGAGTATGAAGCTTCCTATCCTTTTTTTTTTTTTTTCAAGGCAGAAAGAAAGTGAAATAAACTCAAGCCAAAACCATCATTCAGTAAGATTTCAATTCAAAACTCAGCATTTAAAGATCTAACTTCCTGTTAGGCAATAATTCTAAAAGGGAAACTAATGAACTGGAGCAAGGGGATTAGGGGAAGAGCTCTATAATGCCCCGCACAGTTGCCAGTCCAGATATGTGTGAATGCATCTGTGTGCTATTGAAATAATGTCCACCAAAGCAAAAATTTTTTCCTTAGGAAAAAAAATCCCACAAACTATTTGTCTGCCTGGACAGAGTTCTTGACTACATTCTTGAGTAGAAATTGTGAATAAACCTTTACAAACTTGTGTGCCTGTCATAAGAATGAGCAGCAATGTACATTTGTGAGAACTCTCTGCTCTATTAGGTGGGTTTTTGGTTTTTTTTTCTGTCTTCATAAAACTATATTTTCAGAGTCTGAATGACACCTTCCTTTCTCCCTGAGTGATAGATTCTGACGACATTTATTTTTATCTTGCCTTGTGCAGTGCAAATCATGGTCTGGACAGTCTTGAACAGACTTCTAACCTCAGAGGGGAGATGGAGAACAAGCAGACTGCTTTTCTGGAAGTGTTCCTCTCTTATCTAACACCAGGATATGCCCAAGCACACAGCAGGGAAAAAGTGTAGTTATTCAAACTATGCCTCTCTAAAGCTGGCTGGCTCATAGCCACAGGACATGATTTTATTTTCAAAGCCACTCCAAGCAGAGTAAGATGCCCCAAGATGCAGAATGATAATGTTTAGGACTGGATTACAAATCTTGTGCTGAACTCTATTTTGCATTATCTGAGTGCTATCATCAGCTCTGTACCCGTATCTTCATGTGGATGAGGCAGGAATGGCAATGCTTCCTCTCCTCAGCACCCCTGTGAGGTTTGTTTGAGGAATGTGTAATCCAAGCACAAGTCATTGGTCAGTCATGACTCCTGTCCATGGATTAGCCTGAGTACAGGCTGGCAGAGCTGAACATGAGTGACTATGACACTGCCTTGTGTGAGGGCAGTCTGGGCAGCAGGTATCAGCTTGGCTTCCCTTGGCAGATAAATAAAATGAAAGGATCTCCCAGCCCAGCGTGAGCAGGCACCATTAACAAGGTCAGTGCTGCTCTGGAGCAGAGGTTTCCTGCACAGTCTGACTGCTCCTTCCCAAAGCAAAGGAAAATGATCTCTTTGCCCAGCTGGCCTGAATCCTTCTGTTGTGCCATGAATCAGCACAGCAAGAGATTGCCTTATGCAGAAGAAACTCTGCTCTTGAAGTTTTTGGAGCCCCCACAGTGAGTGGGTAAATGTCCCTCTGCTTGTTTTTCCTACAGCAGGGAAATTTGGCATGGGATAAAGTACAGCAGCTGGACCCAGCCAGGCAGCTGATGTGACAACAATCCACCCTTGGGGAAGTGGGATCCCTGGCACTGATGACTTGCAGCATGTCAGTGTGCAAGAGCATGGGATGGAGATGAGAAAGCATCATGGGAACAGAAAAAGCAGCAGAGCATTAGCTGGGAGAAAAACAGAAATCTTTTCTGAGAGGAAGAAAAATAAAAGGGAACTAGCCTTCAGGGTGTTTTGATATAAGCACACATGAAAACGTTCCAAATCTGGATTTAGGGTGAAATGCCCACATTAAACTCGCAGGGATTTACTGTGAATCTACAGTGATGCTCAGAAGTAGCCTCATTTCCATCTTGGTTTTGATCCATTCATTTCTCTTCCCTGTGTCCTGCAAACAACTCTGCAACAAACCAGCAGCCAAATACTTTCTTGCATAAACTGTGGGTTTGAGACTAGAACCTACCAGAACCAGTTGAGAAACTCACTTCCATTTTCACCTCCATTTCCATGGTCATTGGATCAGATATTGACAGAGTGGCATTTAATTCCTTTGTTTTTTAAGAGCGTCTAAGCTAATTAGACATGCTGGCACATGTACTGATTCCTCCATCTGCCATCCCTCAGACAGCTACGTGGTGGCTAAGAACAATATTTCTTGACATTCTCATGGCAGATACCATATGGTTTCAGGAAAATTCTCTGGCCATGACTCCACTGGGCTCCGAGTTTAAACTTGTTCTGATCCTGTTGTTACATCTGACTTTGCATTAACCAGTTTGCCTTACCTGTGACTGTGTTTTATTCCAAATTTAGCTATAGGCTGATTTTCTTAGGCTGGTGCATTTCAAAGTAGTCGGTTGAAAAGCTGTGAGTCCAATGTTTGAATTAAGTCCCTGGGAAGGAGGAAAAAGTGGAGAATATGATGGCAACATAAGTAGTGTAACTCATGGCCCAAGCTACTTTAGATTCTTACCTTCCTTTCCCCTTTAAATATCTAGTCCGCTTAGAAAATACTGGATTTCTTTACTTTTTTTCAGTTTGCATAATTAGAGTCACCTGTATCATAGTTCATAGTAACTATTTAAATATGCCCCTTTGGAAGATAAGAATAGCAGGGTCTGAATATGGGAATTCATTAATTTAGTCAGGTGGTTGCTTTTAAGACCTCTCTTATCAACCTTTTTCTGTAAGCAAAGTTTGTAACAGACACAAATGCAGGCAACTAACAGAAAAATATGTAATATTACAGTATCAAAACTCTTAGCTAAATCACACTGTGATTAGGTTAATTTATCAGTGCTAAAGAAACAAACTCATACACTAGTCTGATTAAATGGGATTCTTAGAGTGATTAAAAGCTTTTTTCATTCCTTTTTTGGCTCTAAGTCAAATATCTTCTTGGAAGAAATCCAACTTAAGTGCAAGTTGACTCAAGGGAGGCTTCTTCTCATGGCTCTGCATGAGCCACCTGCAATTACTACAAATTATCTGGCTTGTTCCAAGCTGTGCACGTTTGCTGAGACACTTTGTCAATTCTCAGTTTCCATACTGAGCCTTGTCTGAGAGTGAGTGATGCTCAGCTCAAGGCGGTTGTTCTAAAAAATCTAGGACTATATTGACCTTGATTTTTTTAGTACAGCTCAAGCAACCCAGAGTCTCTAAGTGCTTGGGGTTATTTTTTTGCTAGTGATGAGCCAGGCTGCAGTTCTACAAAATCATTTCTCTTCGGGTAAGATATGCCGGGTAGTAACAAGGCTTATGGGCATCTTTAAGGAAATCTGCAGCTTCCTAGAGATGCAACTCCAGCCCTGCCATGGAGTGTGTGGCACTTTGGAAGGAGTTTCTTTAGGGTTTTGGGGTGTTTGTTCCTGGCATGCTAGTAGTGGTGTAAAGCCTGCTGGAGGAAGGCCATATTCTTGGGATAGGAGACTCTCAGCTGTTCCCTCCATGAAGAGGCCAGAAGGAGGGGATGCAGTGAAGGGCAATGAGAGGCTTTGTGTGAGCTTGTGAAGAGGTGTGGTGAGAGAAGAGAGACACAGGCAGGCACCTCAAGGCATGAAAGAGACACTTTGGGTCCTTGCCTTCAGGATGAGATCTTGTTCTCTCAGCATTGCTGTGTCCATGTGTGACAGGAGGGCTCTTCCAGAGGGAAAAGCATTCAGCAGCTCCGTGGTCCTGTCAATGGGGAGCAGCAGTGTGAGCCTGCTGTTGGCAAGTTCTTCTGTGGGAGCTTGTGATGGAGACAACTTTGGCAATGGCCACTGCTATCTTCCCAGGCTTCAGGAACTCTTCTGCTCAAGATTTATCATCACTAGGAGCTCAAAAGGAAAACAAAACCAAATTTTCTTTTATTCTACTGAATTGCCCAGGCAAGAAAGCTGTCCAGGAGCTTGACCTCTCCTGAATATCATTTAAACGTCTCCTGCTGTCAACGGAGACTTCATTGAGATCTTGTGATCCCTCATGATGGGGTCTATGTCACATACACCAATTAAGAGTCCTGAGTGATTGCAGATCTCTGTGGAGGTGTTGAGGATGCTAGCTGCACTGTTGTGAAGGAGGGAAGGAAAAGTCACTCCTTTCTTTCTTGTGCAAGAAGAATGCCTCGCAAGCAAGTGCACATGCTGGTCTAGCCCATGCTGTAAGTTTGATCCAGGCAGGGACTGAGCTTTATTTTAATGGGTTATGTTAGCTTTAAAGAATTAGTAAAAGTGCAAACTAGCAAAGTGATGATCACCAGCTTTTCATGGGGTCCTGCAATGCCTCTTATGGTGAAGAGCTTTCAGAAAGTAAATTGTACTGTCAGGGAATTTTGCATGGGTATGACCCCACAAAAATAATAGAGGTTGTAGTGGGGTGGATCTTCGGTTAAATCTTAGCCATGCGCTTCTTGACACACATGATGCTTACACTACAGCACACAACACCCTGATTTTCTCTCTGCCTCAGCTCTGGATCTCTTTTTACTTTGTTCCTTCTCCATTCCCCTGCCCCATCCCCCTGCCCATTTTATGAGCAGGACTTTCTAGACAGTAATGTATTTGGGCTGCTGCCTCTCAGAGAGGTAAACAGAAGGAAGAAATTGCCCTTAGGCCAGCTAGCAGAGCTTTTTCTCTCTAAGGCAGAAGGCTTCAGAAGACTTTTCCTACTGAGATGATAGGCTTTTAAATGGAAACCAAGGGTCATTTATGGACAGACTTCTCTGGTGATTACACAGGGAGAAGGAACTGTCATGTAGAGAGCCTCATTCACTTCACTGTCAGTTTATTGGCTGAAATTTGCTCAGTGGAGTAACTTCCACCCTCTCCACATCATTCAAAAATAGCAGAAAATAAGGCAAAATTAAATGCTTCCTCTTGAGTCATGGATGCTAGCAGGGACTGTTAATAGATGCAGAGCCTTTTCCCTTAAAAATTATGCATTTATTTCAGTCAGGGATTAAAATCTTTCAGTTTTGCTTTACTCATCAGTAAATCAAGCTTCCTGAAATTGTGTCTCTGAGCACTGAAGGTGCTATGTAACATTTATTTCCTGTGACTGGTAATTCACATTTTGGAGATCAGATAATGAATCACAGCCAACTCTCTTAAGGAGAGTTTTTTCTGTTGCTTTGGGGTTTTCAGTTTGTTTTATTTGGTAGCTTGTTTTGGTTTTTTACTCAGTAGAATTCCAAGTGCTTGTCAAAAATACACAACATATTTTCCAGTTTTAAAGTGGACAACCAAAGGCAAAAATATTTGGTAATAATTTGTCCAAAAGGAGTGCATGAAGACTGGCAGGGTACAGAAATGCAGTCCAGTGGCTGCTGGCTTGAATAGCAAAAATAAATTCCTTGTGAATAGCCAGGGATATTGAAACTTTTACCACCTTGCTTGCTTAGCTTCCAGTATAGACAGAGTGGTCAATGTCTGCTGCAGAAGGATAGATTTAGACAAGTGACAAGGAAACCAGGGGACTGAGTGAAAGGATTGTTTTTAAGCAGCTCTGCCTATGAAGAATCTGGGACTATAACCCCAGAAATCAAACATTTATGGACCCTAATGAAATCCTTAATATTACCCTTGCAGCTTGTGATCTCTTTCTTCTATAAAGGAAGAAAAACCCCAAATTCTCTTATTCAGTCCTTCACCTGAACCAGAGGTAACAGCATAAATCAAAGGTCAGAAAGAACCTGCAGGACATAGAGTTTGGATGCCTAAAAAACAAGGGCCACTAATTTTTGTCCTGTTTCTCTTTTATTGAGACAAAGATATTTAATTTGGCAAAAGCTTGTCATCTCAAACAATATGTAGTCCTCAGAGAAGGATTTCAGAGATAAACAGTCAAGACATAGCAGGTTTTCTTTATCAGTGTGTTAATCTGATTTTAAGAACATATGTTTCAGATTTTGTATTAAGTTTATATTTAAAATTCAAGTACTTCTGCATTTCAACTTCCACTTTTAAAATTCTATTGTTTCAGCTAGTGAGCCAATGTAACTTTTCAGGTTTTATATCAGTATGTCTAAGGACATCTGAACCTCTTTTTTTTTTT